>CM034703.1:181464775-181481723 GCA_020142125.1 Phrynosoma platyrhinos
TTATTTCTATTACTGTATGTCCCATGTTGCTTTTTCCTTGACATTAAAGCCCCATTATTCACAGAAAATTACATGATTTCCCTACAGATCTGTTCAGTGTCCCATTGCATGCTTAAAGCTTACACTCTTTTTTCATCTGTAACCTCTTCCCCATCTCCCCCTTAGGAGAACCAGAAGAGACACAGTGTTAAGCACGTGCTTGGCCACTGTGTTCTTGGCTTTTGTTTATTAAACAGTACCTTTCCCTTTTACCCCAGACCTGCATTATTGGTGTGTGTGGGTGTGCGTGCATCTGTTGCTCCTACTATGGTACTGATTTGGGTTACCTCTTCCCACCCCCATTACAAAATGGCTTCTATTTTGTAAACAAAAAACAAGGGCCAGTCATGTGTGTGTTGTGTTTACTCTGGCCTTAACCATGCATTTCCCTTGGGGACTGAATCCCTGGGGTCACTGTTTGCTATAGGAGACAAAGTACAAGAGTATAATCAATCCATTTACATCTAAGTGCAGAAGACAGAATTGCCAAAGAGCCCATTTGTTGAGGATCTAAGAATTTCTTTGAGTCCTTGGGGGCTGGTTTGCTCCCCAACTTAAAAACTAAATATCCAAGTGGGTCTGAGCAGAAAAGCCACAGCGACCTCGAAAATGAGACACAAGGCCACCTTAAGACATTTAACTGCTTGAGGGAGGAAAAAGGGTGTCCCTCCATTCCATTTACAAAAGCCAATGGGACTAATCAAGGAACCTGTTTTTAGTAATGGCTATAGGATAGCATCTTCCACTTTACCAGAGAGGAAAAGGCTGGATGGCAGCCTGTTTCCTCATTCACTTTACTCTTGCCTCCCATCATATGTCATTTGAGGCAACTACATCATTTTCTCTAAAACCAGTCTGCCTCGATGCTAAGGGTTTGCTAGCAGCCCCTGTGATTACTCCTTCTTCTTCTTTTAGCCACAGTTAAAGACTGTCGCCCAAAACAGATGGGCCAAATAAACCAGTTTCAGGCCTCATTTAGGGAATAGCATTTAAATGACACATGCCCTGAAACCGCCCCGGGTTGCGTCTTTTACAAAGAAATGGGCCAAAAAGGAGCAGACAAAAACTGCTCCATTTGCTGGCCCAGTTCAAAACCATGGTGGTGGCCTAGATAGGGGCTGGGCGTGTGCGGTCACCAAAGCCCGGGCATGGCCTCGCCATGTTTTTTTCGGCCTGTCTGTTTGAAATTAGCCTACATCTACATAAACCAACATCCCATTTGTAATTAAGGTTTGCAACTCATGTGTAAACCACAGTAAATACCAGAAGGTGAATACCAATAGTGTTACTGATTGATAGCCAGGGTCTAAGCACACACAACCTTTTGCCATGGTCAAGACCACTGGCAGAATAGTAATGAGCCCATGAAATAGTGGCCTGCTCTTTTTTCTGTTATCTTGGTCCTAAGCCCCTGAGAGATGTGATATATCCTGCTGTCAAAGGATCTCTTGCAGAACAACAGATGCTCTTATCAAAACAAACAAACACCACCCACTTGCCAAGGAGATTTGTTGATTCCTGGTTTAAATTTTCTTAAATGTAATTGTAAGTACAGCTGGCCCTTCCTGTTCGCAGACTTGGAGTGGGATGGCAAGTGGGGAGGGACAAAATTGCAATGCACAAGTGTGTGTGTGTGCACCATTATTTTCAATGGGCCTCCAATATTTGTGAGTTCCCATTTTTGCAAAGGATCCAGAACAGATCTCCTGCGCATTGGGAGGGGAGACTGTAATTCATTCAAATATTTACATATTGCTTTTCCTTTACTATTCAGACAGCACCTGACAATGCTTATAAAACAGAATTCCAGTCGAAGGCATGACAATTCTGTAATATAAGTGCTAATAAAAATTAGGTAATTTAAAACAATGGGGCCATGTACAAACACATCAAGTCAAGATCTACATGCTGCCTTACATAGGTAGCATGCAACTTATCTTTTTTACTCTTAAGTAAACACAGGGGATCGTGACTGAAATTGGATACACCACAGGGGATGGAAACCTTCCTTTAGCCATGGGGGCTGACTTCTGAAAGATCCTGTCGTCGTCGTCGTCCCCCATTTTAAAAAGGCAAAAAAAAATCCCTTTAAGTATTTAAGCTGGGCTTTAACTTTCAATCATTCTTTTGAATAAGATTAATTTTTATTAACCTTTAACACAATCTAATTTAGAAAGAAGAGGAGGAGGATAAAAGAAAGAAAGAAAGAAAGAAAGGGAAGGAAGGAAGGAAGGAAGGAAGGAAGGAAGGAAGGAAGGAAGGAAGGAAGGAAGGAAGGAAGATGGATGGGGAGAAAGAAAAAAGGGAGAAAAGATATACATCTAATACACAATAGGGCTCTGACTCCCCAATCCTGACTGGCATCTAACACTGAGTAATGAAAAGAAAAATAAGAGAAAAAAGGTAATATTCCACTATTACAGAACCAACTAATTAATCCTACTAAAATTACTAATAACCACAGCCACAGATAGATTTCCTATTGCTCAAAATGCCCATAAACAGTTTCCAGTCTTTCAAAAATGCTTATCCTTTAGTACCCAGGTTAATGTGGCCATCTGAGTTAACTCAGTAACTAAAGAAATCCTTTCTTCCATTGTTGGTGCTCCAGTCTGTTTCCAATTTTGAGCAAACAATTCTTGCTGCTGTTGTCATATCAAAGAAGTAATATATATTTACTCGCCAGTTCTTTGTCCATAATTGTTGTTGTTATGTGTCTTGAAGCCATTTCCAACTGATGACAACCCTAACACAAATCAATAATAGGGTTTACCTTGCAAGTTTCTTCAGAGGGGGTTTGCCTTTCTCATCCTCTGGGGCTGAGAGGGTGTGACTTGCCTGGGTCACCCAGGGATTTCCATGGATGAGCGAGAATTCAAACTGCTCTTTCAGAGTCACAGTCCAACATTCAAACCACTAAACAATACCCTACAAAAATATTTCTGGTAACATTACAAAATCTAATTTTTTTGGATTAAGGTATAACAAGTCCCTGATTTTTAAAAGCTACTGTGTAGTTTAAAAAATGGATTAATGAGTAGTGGAATGTTAAGCGCCCACTCAACAAGTTGAGCCTTAGTTCAGGGGCCCATGTCTTTATTGCAGAGCAAGAAAGTAAGTCGAATTGGTTATTACGCATTTAACGCTGCACGTCCTTCAGTCTTCAGTAATCAGAAAAAGTTTTACGGAATACCCAGATTTTCATTTGCCTAGGAAATTCAGTTGTGGGGCAGCCCACCATATCTCCAAAAGAGCATCCTATCTCATGAGTGCCTTGATAGAAGAAACATAACCACTTCTTTACTTTGTTTCTGTTGTTGCTGTTGAACTACAACTCCCAGTATCCCTCCCATTCACTATGCTAGCTAGGGCTTCTGGAAATTGCAATTCAACACCATCAAAAAAGCCACATTAATTGGGATGTGAATGGATGTAGGAGAAGGTACTCTCTAAAGTACTTTTTAAAAGCATTTTGGGCTTTAAAAGCAATCACCAGCATTACGAAAGGGTTGGGAATTAAACAGGCATCCAGCGATATGCTCCAGAAGGAAACAAGCTGCAGTATTCTGCTGTTTCTTCAAAGACAGCCACACAGATAAAACTCTAGTAGTCCACAAGGGAAATATAACAGGGCAGAGAGCCTTAGTATCTCCCTTGTAAAGATACTGACTGGGACCAAAATGCTATCTGAAAGAAGCAGCTGTAGTTTGCTGACCAGACTAAGGTGATAAAAAAGATATTTTTCAGCATGTCTGTCACATGAGAAACAAAGAGCAACAGTGGTTCAAGAATACCCTCAGGCTGCAAACCTAGGCTGTATATGCCATTCAAACCTTTTTCTTTCAATTAACAACACTTCCATCTTGCCTTGATTAAAATTCAAAAAGTATTTGTCATACTGGTTATGTTCTGACTCATCAAAAAGTCAGATAAATCAGGTTGGCTTTGTGTCAGTTTAATGCACTATAGCTCAGAACTGCTATCTGTTTTTCTGAGTACCTCCAAGACTTAATACAATCAGGAGCTGAAACTGGGAAAGCTGAAGGTAATGTCACAGCCAGGACTTCACCTTTCCTTCTTAAAGAGAGCTAAGATCAGCAGTGAGCAAAATTTGGGCTGCCTGGGAAAAAGCCTGACAAAATTCGTAAGCCTTTTAAGAGTCAATTGAGGAAACTATTAACAGGCAGAAATCTACACCATCAGTGATACACCAAATTTATCTGTTCCTCAAAAACGTATCTCCCCAAATCAAATTGAATATATTGTCCGACCCTTGTTGAAAAACCACCTCTATGAAGATTCCTCTATGTCACTCATGGCATACTGTGACACTCCTCATATTAGCAACTAGGAGGCACTGTGGACATCTTCTGACTTTTTCAACTTAATGTATTATTTTCTGTGGCAAGGGAAAAGACAATAATAGAGATGTGATGAAAGCTTATTGTTGTTCATTAAACATGCAAAAAAATTAACAGAACAGACACTTCAGTGAAAATTTTGATGTTTAGGACTTTTTTTGCTTAAATAATAACAGTAACATTTAATTGTGTAAGTCAAGGCAATTTGAATTACTCCACTGGGCTACAAGAAGGGAAGGGGAGAGAGAGGAATTCAGTTTTAAAGATAAAAACAGTCCATCCTTCCTTGTTAGGCACTGTGGAAGGGAAAGACAGCTGAGTGTTTTATGATGCTCTTCAGTCACCATCAAAAGCTCCATTATTGCTTCAACTCATAGGAGTGTTTGTTTCACGCACATGTTTGTTTCACATACACCTGACACTATACAAAAGCGTACAGACAGCTACAGTAGGATCACCTAGATAACTTGATATTCCCCATTTTAATTGTGTTAGTATAAGTTAAGATAATTTAAATTACTCCACTGGGCTGCAAGAGGGAGGGGAGGGGGAGCAGGAATTCCATTGTAAAGATAAACACAGGCCATCCTTCCCTGTTAGACACTGCGAACAGAACAGAGTTTTACAATTCACACCACTAACTGCAAGAAGAGTTCAGGAGGGAAAGACAGATAGATGCGTGTTTTATAGCCCATATTCTTTGGGAATTTGTCAGGAATGGCTCACTTTTCTGTAAGGAGCAACCAAGTTAAAATATCTTGTTCTCCACAGAGGATCAAGAAGTGTAATTAAAAATGCATGCCCCCCTTCATAGACAGGAAGAATAGAGAAATTTACATCACTAGACAGAAAGAACAGCAGAAAAGCATAGGAGTGTTCTGAGTGGAGGACAATGTGATCTAAAGCCTTAAAATCCAGAGGATGAGCAGCCATTTAAGGAGGTTATTGCAGAGGGAGATAGAGTGGGAAACAGGGGTATTCCAACTTGCTCTTTCCTCCTCACTGTGCAGCCACTCACTCACAGACCACAAGGTTGCGAGTTTAATACTAGCCAGGGCTCAGGCTAGACTCAGGCCTGCATCCTTCCAAGGTCACTAAAAGGAGTACCCAGCTGTTGGGGGGCAATGAGCTTACAGTTGTAAACTGCTTAGACACCCCATAGCACAGTATGAAGCGGTATATAAATGAAGCTGCTTTGCTTTGCTTTGCTCTTTTCTCCCTATCTTTCTTTCCTTTTGTGCTACATGTGTTGTACACTTGTAGGCAGGTACTGTCTTTACTATATGGTTCATATGTCCAACAAGCAGATCCAGGAGCCTTTTTAGATTAAGAGCAGGATAAAAAGACATTAAACATAATTGTCCCCTATCTTTTACCATTTTTCAGTGGAAACTTAACAACATATGGTGTCGTTTGCATAATTTCATATGACAGAAGAAATACTGACTTCAGGGGCAGGACCTTCAACAAGGAAGGTGAATATGTGGCTTTCCAGATGTTGCTGGACTGCTATTGTCATACTGGCTGGTTAGGGATAACAGAAACTGTGGTCTAGCAATATTTGGAGGGCCACACATCTCCCCTCACTGGACTAATAAACTGAGGAAAGCACTTCCATCCAGAATAATTGCTTCCAAAAGAAACAAATAACCCTGAAAAAAAATCAGGAAATCCCTAAAGACCTATCTGTTCTTTTTGACCTCTCCTTGCTTTATAGGACTCTTCTTGATTTTTGCTGCAATTTGGATTGATTTAGATTTCAGTACTTCAACCAAGGTAAAACAATGTTTTTCTTCTTAAATTTGGACTGAATTTGCATGTTTTACCTCTACATACACCAAAATATTCCTGATGTAAAAACATGGAGGCTTCTTGAGGAATTCATTGTTCTCTGCCACAAAAAGGCCTGTGACCTCTTATGAATAAAAAATTAGTTGGAAAACATGAAAAAACAGGACAAGAATACATTGACAGTCTTCATAAGGAAGAAACAGAGTCCAGCAGAGAACTCTTTTGGGACCACTGTGCTTTTTTTTTTTTTTTTTAATGAAAAAGTTGCTTTGTTTTTGGATGTCTTGTAACTCCACAGCCTTCTCAGTCACTTCAGGAAAACTATGGCTGGGAAAGTTTGCTAACCCTTTGCTAAATTTGACACAAGGATATATTTTTCTTGAAGTGGAAAGTTACATTCAGCACAGTTTTTCCCACATGAGTACACTTAAGAGCTCTGAACACCCACCCGTATCCGAGCGCTAATGTTTTAACATGGAATGATATAACAGCCTTATTACATTAAATGACAACAATATTTGGTTATTAACAGCTTAGGGTTTTTTTAACGTCACATTTTCCAGATTTCATAAGCTGTTTATCCAATTTGAATAAAATACAGACAGGGTATGAGACTCCAAACAAAAGCAAAAACAAACAAAAGTAGATATAATTTTAAAAGAAAAATCATCTTTGAAATAGTTTAGGTATTTGCACAGATTCCAATTAAACAGAAATGGGACCAAAGCAATAAATCTGAAAACAACCCTGTAGTCCCTTTTCACAGGCACTGTGGATATTTCAGACCCACAGCTTTTCCATTTACATCACTCACACACACACTCAAAAGAAAAGAGATATATTCAATAATGTTCCAATATAACAAAAGGAGGAAAAATAACTGTATCAGTTCTAAGTTTCTATAAAAGGTGAGCAAATGTCCAAATATAGAATCATAGCACTGTTGAGTTGGAAGAGACCACAACTGATGAGACAATAATTCAAACTGCTGAAATTCTTGGCAAATATTCTTTTTAAAATAAAATGAGAACCAATTACAGTACTGTCAATTTGAATACAGGTGCTAGAAATGAAGACTCCAAGGCTGACCAGCGGTGTCACAGGCCCCGGTGTTATCCGGGACAGGGGCCGGAGGTTTCAGAGGTGGAAGGCGTAGGGCTTTGCCAAGTAGGTGCAGGGCACTCAGGATGAATGCACGCATGGGCATGCACCCCTCCCGGCCGCCACCTCCATCCTTACCACCCTCCCTTTCTTCTCAGGGGAGGAGGTGGCAAGGAGCCTGGAGAAGCTCATGTGCACCTCCTGACAGTCCTTAGCGCCGCTCACTTCTCCTCAGGGGAGGAGGCGGCACTGCAAGGAATTGGGAGAAGTGTGCATGCTCCCCAGCCATCCTTGCCCCCACTGCCTCCTCCTCCTCAGGGGAGAAGGGGGCGGCAGCAAGGAGGAGCTGGGTGTGTGTGCATGCGCTCAGCCTGGTTCCTTGCCACTGTCCTTTTCTCCTCAAGGGTGGAGGAGGCAGCAGCAAGAATGAGCAGGGGCAGGAGGGCCGACTTGATGTCACCTCCCTCTGGGGTGTCACCCAGTGCAGTCCGCACCCCCACCCCCCACACTCCCTTAGTGATGCTAGTGGGCTGACCATGATGGGTTACTTAAAGTGTCCAAAAATTAATTCAAGATATCAGAAAAGCTCAATGGTATATAAGAAGATTTGGAAGGCCAAGCCTCTCTCTTTGCATGGAACTTGCATCCTTTTTACTGAAATTCTAAGAGATAAGCCCCCCCCCCCATCTCCTAAACAATGCATTTAGTTATTGAAAATATTTGCAAGGTATAAGCGGAAGAAATCCACAAATATCATAAATAATTCTAGGTATAGAATAATAGAATCATAGAGTTGGAAGAGACCTCAAGGGCCATCTAGTCCAACCTCCTGCCAAGCAGGAACTTACAATCAAAGCACTCCCAACAGATGGCCATCCAGCCTCTGTTTAAAGACCTCCAAAGAAGGAGACTCTGCCACTCTTCAAGGGAGTGTGTTCCACTGTTGAACAACTCTTATTGTCAGGAAATTCTTCTTAATGTTGAGGTGGAATCTCTTTTCCTGTAGCTTGCATCCATTGCTCCAGGTCCTATTCTCTGGAGCAGCAGAAAACAAGCTTGCTCATCCTCAATACAACACCCCTTCAAATACTTAAACAGGACTATCATATCATCTCTTAACCATCTCTTCTCATATAACATTCAAAGGATTCACATAATGTTTGATGCAACTCTTGATAGGAAACCCAGTTTGAGTGTACTTCAATATACTTCTGCCCTTACTTCACAGACAAAAATGTGTTTATTAACATTAGTAATAGATGATTTGTGACTAACCAAAATTAGGTGGTCATCCACAAGCTCTTATTGCTTCAAGCTATTTTTAAATCAGTATGACACATATCATATGGCCTTATATAATCTATTATAAATAAGACTGACACCTTACTTGAAGCTGTACATTTGATGTGATTAAATAGAAGATTCAACAGATGAAGCTGTGAATTCAAAAAAATCAATAAGATATGCACATTCTTAATGAACAAACACTCTTAGATTCATGTCCCAGGCATCCTTTGATTCATATACTGAAATTAAGCCAATTTGACTTTTCAGTTTTTAATAAGTCCATTATGAACATTGTTGGTACTCTCAAATTCACCAAAGAATGAAGCTTCCAAATAAAGCAATGAAATTGTACATATTTGGATGTTTAGTAACTATCAGATTATATCCTAGCCACTTAATATGTGCTGCTAACAAATCTAATAAAATGAAACAGACCAAGAGTCTGATTTTCTTTTTAATTTCATATACTGACTGATCTCCGGTTTTATTACTGCAGATTCACAGATGGCAATAAATGCTAATGCATATTTGCTGGAAACTTTTAGGGAACTGTGTAAATTATTATGTGAGCAAATACTGTAGAATATTTTGAAGTAAAAATTCCTTCAACAGAAAGTGAAAACAAGGACAAATTAAAACATTAATCTACGAACCAGTAACTACCTAATTCAGCAAATCTATTACTCCACAGACTTCATGGGGAAAATTAAAGTTAAATATGGCAAGTAAGAGGTTCAAACAAATGATCATCAGTTTTGCTTAAGGAATGGTAATGCCTCTTAATACTGCAGCTTTTTGGAAATGCACCAAGACTTTAATAAACACAGGGACAACAGTGGATGGAAATCTACTACCTTCAGTTGACATATGAAAAATCAGGGCAGAAGCCAACTCAGTTCTCAAGAAACCTCAAATTCATTGCAGAACATAATCAAAATGTGTATGCAGGATGGCAATGGAAAGAAGATAATAATGCTAGCTGTGCTGGAGAAGGAGGGAAACGTCTCCAATGCAGGAAGGTTGCTGGGATTCAAATGTACAATTTCAACACATGTGGAAAAAGCATATGGGAAAGAGTTAATTTTCTAATTGACTCTGTGGATTATCCCCATAAGGCAAGAAGTGTGAATCACTAGAGATAACAGTAAAATATTTAAAATATGTAATAAAATAAAATAAAATAAAAATATTGTTAGGTAACACTATGTAGAATCAAACCGTAAGTTCAAAATTAAAATCTTCACAAAGGAAACCACATGATATGTGTTTTGTGTGTGATCCTAGCTATTTTATGTGTTTTGCGATCTTATATTTAAAAAGTGTAGGCATTAATGATGAATGCTGACAACCTTTGTCTTCAACTGTATTGAACAAATGTTTTCTTAAAAATTAATACTTCAGTGATAGCTCATATACTGTAGGGTTCTGGGTTTTTTTTTTAACATCAGTTGCTTATGTCAGTATATAATGATCTGAAAACCAAAAACTTAATTAGGAATATGCAATGTAGGGGAGAAACAGACTGGTAGCTTGGAGTGGTCTCTGGCTGCTCCAGCTGCAATTGGGCCCCAATCGGTCCAGCATCACAGCAACCAGACAGCCCGCTCTCAATCCCAAATAAGCTGCGGACAAAGTGTGGATTTTCATTGCTCCTTTTGTTGGTGGCTTTGGGCTGTCTTAGGCAGCCTTAGAGCAGCTTCTGGCTGCATCGGGAGTGTATCCCCCTCTGCAGACCAGGGCGTTTGGGACGCCCTGGTCCGGAGCACCGCGGGGCTATGGCAGCCCCACCGCGGCGCTCCTAGAGCGACCCTGAAAGGAGCGCCAAAAAGGCACTCCTTTCATAAGTCAGAGAAAGGGCGCCCTAAAAGCGGCGGGCGCCCTTTCTCTGACTTATCCCCCGCAGCGCGTCCGGACGCTGCGGGAGGAGGTCGCCCTGAACGCGCCGGGCGTCCGGTGGCCCGGAAGCGTTCAGGGCGACCTCAGGAAGAGGAAGGGCCGCTGCGCGTGCGGTGGCCCCTCCTCTTCCTGGCCTCGGAGACGACTCAATTAGTCGTCTGCCGAGGCCGTATGTCATCTGCAAGCCATGCTCCCAAAGCTTTTGGCTCATCTTTTTTGGGCAGTAGTGATCAGACTGGTGCTAACAAGCAGGTATTAGACTATGGTTTTCCTTTGAGAAACATGATAGCAAATTTAATCAGCATGCCAAGATCAGTTGTGAGATAAGAGAGAGTGTGCAGGCTTACAGCTTGTTCCTGGTTATGCTACTGGACACCACCATTTGCAGGCACAATTAAAAGTATTGGTTACTACCTATAAAGTCTTATATGGTTAACATGTGAAAGAATGTATTCTTTCATATAACCTGGACAAGACAGGTCTTTGAACTCTTTAACATCTAAAGAGAGACCTTTTTCTCAGGGGTTATTCAGACAGTGAAAATAATCCAGGTAGAATCGGGGATGAATCTTTGTTGTTCACATGCATCAGATTAAATTGGTGTGTGTGTGTGTGTCTGTTTGTGCCAAGACCCCCACTTAACATGGCCTAATCGATCTCGGATTTTTTCCAAGCTTTTCTAAAAGATTTGGATTCTCAGCTGTGTGGATAACCAATATGAATAGACTTGAGATAAAACTCTGCACACCTTTAACATTCTTCGAATACATTCACATCATCGACTCCATCTTTGAGTACTGACATGTGTGAACAATTGAACTTGCAGAGAGGCACAGAGATGAGATTCCATAGTGTGAACAACAAACCCGGAATGCATTAATGAGCTTATTTGCATAGTTGTGCTAAAAATAACGTGTGAATGACCCCCCTCAGTCTCACCATCTTCAAAATGGTAAGTCTGGTAAAGACAGAACAGAAGAGAAGTCTGGTCCCACTCTGATTTTATGGAACTTCTTTCCAAAGGAGGTTAGGTTTCCCTCTGCCATTTTTTTGCTGGCAGGTAAAAACTTTTCCAGTCAGGCAGGACTAGCAACCACTCTTTAAAAATGGATGTAAAATCATAGAATCCTTGATCTGGGATGTATTGGACTTTAAATTATTTATTTGCTGATTTACAATTAGTATAGCATTTGAAAACCATTTTAAATGGTTTTTTAAATAGTATGAATAGTTTAATTTATATTTTCATGTGTATTTAGTGTATTGCATTTATTGTATTTTTATTGGAACCTTGTTAAAATTGTAAGCCACCTGCATCTCTGTGCTGGGAGAAAGGCAGGATGAAAATCACCTATCTATGCAATGTTGCACAAATGGGTTTCTGCCCACACAATTGGATTTCTCTCTCTTTTCCTTCCCATATCCTTAAATCTGTTCCAGAGTATCTCCCAGTCTTGCAGAACAGATTTAGCCTGTAGTAGGGAGGTGATTCTAGGGGAAGCATAATCCATTCCTCCAGCACTGTCCTTTTCTTTGGCAGATGAACACAGCTGGAACCAACCAGTATATGCTAAGCAAGAGAGCAACCAAACCATTGTGAGCATGTGAGGAGGACAATAGAACATGAAAACCAAGCCAAATTGAATATCCAAATATTTCAATACATAAATTGTACTTCATTAGTATTTTCTGACTGTAACCAGGGAATTTAATATGTCATTAAGAACAGCTGAGAAGCCAAACAGTAAGATTTTAAAACACACAGGATTGTATTTTCATTCTTATAAGCTGCTTTGAATATGAGTTTCAAGGTAAAGACAGGATGTTAAATAAATGAAGGCTAAGAAAGAGAGGGATATTTGCACTTCTGTTCATTTACAGTTATGGTGAGCAGAATTTCCCATGTTCTGAGGTAGATGCCCTAACAATACAACCATTTTCTTCTCTCCTTTTGTGGCAAAGGCTGGCTGAGATTGTCTTTTTCAGTTTATTTATGACATGTCCCAAATGCAGGAAGTGGGTGGAAACAAGTCCTCTGATTCATGGTTAACTATGTCTGTTGTTGCCCATTTAAGTTGATTAGTCTTAACAATTTTATGAGATGCATGGTACAATAAATAACATATTGTATTTATCTGAAACATTAATTAATGATCAAGGCCTAAATATAAATTGCCTCCAACTTGCTATTTTAGAAAAAGAGATGAATGTCCTCCTATGCTTTTTACTTTGCCACTTTTCTGATTTACTCCCAGAATATCATCTTAAGAGTTTTAGTTTTGGGAACAAATCTGTGGGTAATGGCAAGGAAATAGTTTTTCATTCATTCCTTTTAGACATTCACTCAAATATAAGGCATGTTAGACAAGACTGATAATCAGAGCACGTGGCTTAAACAATATCTACGATAATCTATTTAAAGGAATGTGGGTTTACAAACACAATTTTTTGGGTAAAAGGAATGGAACAAACAGCTCAAAGAAAACAACAAAATGATATTCATGGCAATCCTTTATGACTGAATGGCATGCTACCATTTCATATTATTTCTAGTTATATTTTGTCTGGCAGACTGAAAACATGGTTTTAAGTTGGACACAGCAATCCACAATCCACCAATTTGCAATGACTCACAAGGCTAGGCCTTGAACTATATAAAATAATGGACACAATAATGCAATATTTCTATGTGTATAGAACTCATAATTTTCACACCTCCCCTGAGCTCTTGCTCTAAGCAGTTTTCTCAGCTTGTTTCCATTACTGTTTCAAAAAGAATCCTTCAGATCATTTCAGAACATGTCGGCTGTATTCTGCAATTTCCCTCCTAACCAGAATATTTTCACTAGAGCAAGCGGAAATTTCATTGGATGCAAAGCAGCTACTTTCCATTTTCTTCTTCCTGCCCCTTGCAGCCACTCCTGCGCTCAAAATACAGCGTGATATACATATGAGTCTCAGAGACATCAACTATATATATATATATACTTCAAAGTTCAGAACAGCTTAATCTGGCAGACTTCAGCCTCCTTTTCCCTGTTTAATGGGGCACACAATATGACTGACTGAATACTTGGCTACACATCCATTTTTTGGCTCACAGAAAGATCCAAATACTGTTACTGATTGGTGTAGAATTCATAGTATCTAAGCTATTTGTTCCAATAGATTTGAGCACACCTAATTTTGCCCAGCACAAGGCTGAAAAATCTTTGTAGGCTGCACCTGCACTGTAGAAATAATGCAGTTTGATACCACTTTAAGTCCTGTAGCTCAATCCTATGGAATCCTGGGATTTGTAGTTTTACAAGATCTTTAGCCTTTTCCGCCAAGAAGTTCTGGTGCCTCACAAAACTACAAATCCCAGAATTCTGTAGGATAGGGCCATGGCAGTTAAAACGGTGTCAAACTGCATTATTTCTACAATGCAACTGCACTATAAAGAGTGCTTGGCAGTGGTGACAAATCTATTCTACCTTTTAGTCTGAATCTTAAAGTAACCTATACAAGGTAGAGTCTAGCATCTTGGACTTTAAAGCTCGGACTAAGGACAGAGCGGAATAACCACCCCAGCAGCATGGAAGTCACTAGCTCCCATTAGTGCTTGGTAATACAAAGGAGAAATAGCCAGGAGTTTAGTGCAAGGCAATCCATCCTTATTCTGCGTTCGAATAAGCACTGATGGCACTACAATGGCCTTGCTGTCCTTTTCAGGTGGGCAAGTGCCCAATCCAAGCAGACTCAATGGAAGAGAACAGCCAGGGGATGACTCAAAGCCAGTCTGGGGTCAAGCACAAGGAGTCATGAGGCTTCATTAGTTAAAGGAGCAGACAGAGAGATTTGTCAAGGGGCAGCCCAAAGTCCTACTGGTTCCTGAGTAAGTGAAAAATCCACTTTACTCTGAGCACGTCAGGGTCAAGAAGCCAAGGAACTGAATTCAAGATCCACAAGCAAAATAACATAGATCGGAAGAAGGACATTAAAACCAACTCTCTCGGGTCTTCAGATTGGTTTTTTTTAAACACCTAGAGATGTATGGAAGAATGAAGCCAATACAAATTAGGGCAGCTTCTGTCAATTCAAATTTGCCTGAAGCCTAGCATACTTCTTAACCTGTCACTTATGCCAGTATTTATTGCTCTGGAAGGGAAGATGAGTCCCTGCTAGAGGGTCCAGGCTCTGCCTCTAATGTTAATTCCTCACTAATATCTTTGCCTTCTCATTACCGTACTTTAGCTTGCTTCATCTCTGGCCACTATTCTCTCACACTGTCTCACTCATCCAAAT
This sequence comes from Phrynosoma platyrhinos, assembly GCA_020142125.1. Taxonomy (NCBI): domain Eukaryota; kingdom Metazoa; phylum Chordata; class Lepidosauria; order Squamata; family Phrynosomatidae; genus Phrynosoma; species Phrynosoma platyrhinos. The sequence goes on from CM034703.1 coordinate 181,479,538, forward strand.
TCAAGCAGCTTTCGCTGACCTTTCCAAACTCCCACCTCCCAGCCTTAAAGCACTTTCTCATCTCAAATTTAATTCCAGTCCTCATTCCATTTTGGCCTCTGCTATCAATCACTTCCCTACCGATTCCTCTTTTGCACTTGCATTTTTTTTTAACATGGGAAAGCTCAAAGCAGCTAATGATACATTTGAGGGGGTGGAAATTTAAACATGTTAAGACACAGAGGGGGACAGCAGATAAAAATTATGTGACATCCATTCCCCAGAGCAACATTCATTAACTGGACAGGCCAAACACCAACTGAAAAATGAAATGCTTCACTAGACAACAGCATGTCACCAAAGAGGAAACAACTTTTATGAAAGGAGTAGCAAAGACAGGGGCAAGGGCAAAAGGTACAACAAGAGAAAGAATGAAGAAATATTAATTAATTTAATTTATATCTTACCTTTCTCCCTATCTGGGATCCAAAGTGGCATACAGTGTAGGTTAAAACAAAGTGCAATAGGACAAAGCTTGGGGCTACATTATAGTGCAAGATCGAAGGAGTCAATTGTTTAGAAAGCTGTGCGGCTCATTTCTCAACCTACTCTATTTTCTTCTGATTACTTTATCCTAAATGGCTGTGACTTGACCTGGCCTGTCTGGAGGGTGACTGACAGACAGTAGAATCATTCTTGGGAGCTCAGCATGGAGCTAAGTGGAAACAAGGACAAAGGAAAGAAAGCTGAAGTGCTGAATGTGAGACAACCAGTGGTGTCACTATGGGGAGTGCGGTGGTGCTGACCACACCAGGTGACACCCCAGAGGGGAGTGTCACCTGGAGGGGTAGTATACCCTGGGAGGAGCGGGCAGCTGTCTTCTGGATCCCATGGGGCCAGGGCAACTTAATAATAATAATAATAATAATAATAAAATTTATTTATATCTCGCCCCTTTGAGGTCAATCGGGGCGGCTAACAACAATAAAACGATACATAAAATGAACAAAATCTAATTCTCTCCCCCCCCCCTTAAAAAGTTATTAAATCAATTCCAGTTAAAAACAGAATACAATACAACAATAATTTTTTTAAAAACATTTCCAGCAAGCGGCGTAGTTCTTGATTGCATTTAAAAATATAGCCCTAGAAACTGTCTGAAGGAGGGATTCCTGAGGCCGTGGTTATCTATCCCGGAAAGGCCTGCCGGAAGAGATCCGTCTTGACATCCTTTTTAAAGCTGTCCAAAGATGTCAATTGACGGATCTTGTCCGGCAGGCCGTTCCATAATTTGGGGGCGACTCGGAAGACCAGGGTGGTGGTGGCTGCCTTTCAGGTCCTGTGTGGCCAGTGGAAAGCTGGAGGGGGGGCTGGGAGGTGGCTGCCTTCTGGGTCCCACACATCCATGGCCAAGCAAGACTCAGAAGGCCAGAGGGCCTAATACACTCCCCAGCTCGCTGTTGTGGCTCCGTTGTACGTGCCATGGCAGCAAGGTTAGGTGGAGTGCCCTTTTGGCCTTACCCCCAGAAGCCCCACCTTGCCACACCGGATAACACCCCAGGAAGGGATGCCACAGGAAAGAACTACTGCCTTTCAGGCAATGGTGGTTGGTGCCTTCTGTTGTCAGCGAGGTTTGAACTTTAAAAGAGCTGTCCAAATATATTCAATAGAGCTTACAGAAGGTCACTTACACCCTGTTTGGGGTATCCTGATTTTAAAGCTTTTAGTTCTGCGATAAGAACTTTGGTTTCAACATTGAAACAAGATGGAAGCCAAAGTGGGGCAGATTCATAGCTGCCATCTGATCAACCAAGGATCAAAGTTTGATCTAGGAATAATTCAGTTGCAAGCTTTAATTTTCAGGAGCGCAACAAAATAACATTAATTTATGGCACTTCTCCTCATAACATAGCCGTTTTAGGGCCTCAGGACAGTTAAAACATGAAAATAGATGTTTTTATTTTTTTCAATTTATATCCAAATGTTCTCCCAACAGGCGCCTCAAAGCAACTTTGAACAATATTAAAACTTGATTATATAAACATTAAAAAAAACCTAAATTAGATATCTTGTAATGAAATAACAATAAGGCAAGATAAATAAAATGCTGAATTCCTATTTCCATACTGGCAACACGCCTAGCTGTATCGATCTTATATGGATTACCGTATTTTTCGGCATATAGGACGCACTTTTTCTTCCCCAAA
>CM034703.1:181481823-181498140 GCA_020142125.1 Phrynosoma platyrhinos
CGTCTTATATGCCGGAGCGTCTTATATGCCGAAAAATACGGTAAGTTTCAGTTTTAGTTACCCCATCCAGTTCATTATTACTTCAGTTCAGTACATTGAAAGCTTTTCTGGGTTTCTACTGACAAGAGAAAGAGCTGAGTGACATCAATGATTGATGGCACTGTGCTTCAAATCTTCAAATGATCTCTTCCAGTGGCTTCATATAAACAAGAGAAAAATCCTATGAGACACCATAAGCCTGTGATCAAGGTGCTAAACAGCAGTTTTGCAATGTAACTGCTATAACCACCCTCCTAAAAAAGACCAGATATACTGCAAAATCACAACTAGCGGCAAGTCTGGCACAGCTATATGGCATATTCAGCTGTTGTTGTTAACTGCCCTCGATCTCGACTCATGGTGAACCAATGGATGAGACATCTCCAAGACCCCCCGTCCTCCACTGCTCTGCTTAATTCCTGCAAACCCATACCTGTGACCTCCTTAATAGAGTCCATTCATCTGGCATGTGGCCTTCCTCTCTTCCTACTTCCCTCCATCTTCCCCAGCATTATTGTTTTTTTCCAAAGAGTCCTCTCTTCTCATGATATGTCTGAAGTACGACAGCCACAGTTTGGTCATCTTGGCTTCCAGAGAGATTTCAGGCTTGATTTGCTCTAGGACCCATTTGTTTGTCCTTTTCACTGTCCATGGCAGGGGTAGGCAACCTTTCCCCTTTAAGGGCCGAGGGACTTCAGCTCCCAGAATCCAAGGAGCTATTGGCCAACATGGGGCTATTGGCCAACATGGCTGAGGCTTCTGGGAGCTGAAGTCCCTCGGCCCTTAAAGGGGAAAGGTTGCCTACCCCTGGTCCATGGGATCCTCAGCACTCTTCTCCAGCGTCACATCTCAAATGTATTGATTTCCTTCCTATCATCTTTCTTAACTGTCTAACTCTCATATCCATACATGGTAATAGGGATTCTGATGGCTTATATGATTTTAACTTTTGTGCAGAGTTGTATATCTTTGCATTTCAGAATCTTTTCTCGTTCTTTCATAGCCACACTCCCCATTCTTAGTCTTCTTCTGATTTCCTGATTGCAGTCCCCATTTCTATCAATGTTTGATCCCAGGTAAGGGAATTCTTTTACTATTTCTATTTCTTCATTGTCTAGGTTGAACTTGTGAAGGTCCTCAGTGGTCATTATTTTTGTTTTCTTTATGTTCAACAATACAATTTTCTTCTTTGATTTTCCTTAGTAGGTGTTCCAGGTCTGTGAGTATTTTCTGCTAGTACTATGGTGTCATCAGTATATCTTAGATTGTTGATATTTCTTCCTCCTATTTTCGCTTCTCCTTCTTCTGTGTCTAAGCCTCCTTTCCTTATAATATGTTCTGCATACAAGTTGAACAGATAGGAAGAAAGGATACAGCCTTGTCTGACCCCTTTGCCAATAGGGAACCATTCTGTTTCTCCATGTTCTGGTCTGACAATAGCCTCTTGTTCTGAACACAGATTCCTCATCAGGACTATCAGATGTGTTGGCACTCCCATATCCTTAAGGGCATTCCATAGCCTTTCATGATCTATGCAGTCAAAGGCTTTGCTGTAGTCTATAAAGCACATGCTGATTTTCTTTTGGGATTCCCTGGTGCGCTCCATTAGCCATCATATGTTTGCAATGTGGTCCCTAGTGCCTTTCCTTTCCTGAACCCCGCTTGGATCTCTCTCCATGTATGGTTAGAGTCTATGTTGCAGAATTTTGAGCATGATTTTGCTTGTGTGGGAGATCAGTGGTATCGTTCTAGAGTTGCTGCAGTCTCTTTTGTCTCCTTTTTTGTGGATGGGGATGTATATTGATCACTTCCAATCTGTTAGCCATTGTTTTGTTTTCCATATCAGTTGACATATGTTGGTTAGCACTAGAGTTGATTCTGTCAGTGTGGATTGCAGCACTTCAATTGGAATATCATCTGTTCCTGGTGATATTCAGCTAGCTACCCTTAATTAAGCACCCTCAAGATATCTGTCTCTGAGGCCTGACCAGAGATCCGTAAAAAATACTAAAGAAAAGAAAAGGAAAGAAAGAAAGAAAACTTGAACACTGACACTGAGCAACCTCTATACCCCATTTTGGATTTGCTCCCCATGTCACTGAAGATGTTATTCCAGGGCATTTTATGCAAGGAAAAAAGATGTCCGACAATCCAGTACTGGAATATTTGGGTGGTGTTCCATGTTAAAAATTGGGAGGGGTTTCAGGCCAGACATGGGGAATACATGGGATCAAATCTACTCTTTGGTATGGAGCTGGCTTTACCCTGCTCCTGCATCTCATGCCAGCCAGCAGGATACCATGGCGGATGATAGTGAAGGTAACTGAAGTCCAGTACAACCAACAGGGATATGCTCTTCTCCAGCATGTTCTCAAAGCCTGAAGCCATATTGGATAGGAACAAAATTATCTATTTAGAAATCCCTGATGTTGAATTGCAATCCTGATTAAATGGGTACAGAGAATTGAACCCTATGCTGAAATGCAAATTTAGCACAACTGGAGGCAATATAGCTATCTAATCCTTATCCCACTGTTCTGAATCTAACACTGTGAACAGGCTAAACTGCTGACAGAAAGTAAGTGAAGTTATGCCTGGCTTTCAAAGAACTGTTCCATCACTAACTTTATTTATTATACGTCTCTCCTATAACATAACCTATTTAGGCCCTCAAGGTAGATAACAAATAACAACTGATAGGACCTTATCACATGCTGGCCACGAAGCGAAAAGTAACCGAAATAAAAATAAATTCAGTTCTATACCGAAATGAACTGAATTTCGCCTGTGCGGCCATTGCGCAATGATTCCGAAAGCTCCCTTGTACTTCCCCGAAAAACCGAATGTCAAAAGATCTCAATTCGTTACGGATTAGCTCCGGGTTCTGTCGAGTTTCGGTGCAACGTCGTGTGTAAACACGGAGAAACAATACGGATTAGCTCCAGGTTCTGTCGAGTTTCGGTGTAACGTCGTGTGTAAACACGGGGAAATAATATGTATTAGCTACGGATACCCTTTGGATTAGGTCTGCTTTAGACCCCGTGTGATAAGGTCCCTAATGAAGTAGTGTAATGAAACAAATGTAAGCAAGCAACTTCATGTGTTATGTGCTTATTGTATCTGTGTTCTATTTTCCAAAAAACAATACTTGCAAAGTATGTGTTAAAACATGTGCACTACATTTATTTAATTGCAGAGAACCTCTCATTGGTTTTATCTCCTTGTGAGTTGCTCTCATATGGAAAAAATAGGTGTTTTCTTAAAAGCAAGTATAAAGGAGCACCTTGCTGTAGAAAACACTGTATTAGGGCTGCACAAGTTGAGGCCTACCATATACAGACCAGAGAATCAACAATGTTCTTGTTTTTTATTACTTGCCCAGGGCTGCAAAAACAAAAGCCAAGTACTTCACAGACCATTTAGAGGGCTGGAGTTCAGTGGCTGGCCTGGGTCACAGATTGTGCATCCTAATTCTATCTGGATTTCCCTGGTTCCAGAGAAACTATGCAACCTAGAGGAGCTAAAGGCACCAGATCCTGTCTCATCTTGGAAGCTTAGCAGGATCAGCCCTGGTTAATATTGGATGGGAGACCGCCAACGAATACTAAGTGCTGTAGTCTACATTTCAGAGGAAGGACCTGGCAAAACCACCTCTGAGTATTCCTTGCCTAAGAAAACCCTATAAAATTCATGGGGCAACTTGAATGCACATGCTCACACACACCCACACAATGAAGTAACCTTGGGGCCAAATAAAAAAATTATTTCACCATTGATATTTTAAGTCTTGTAATCTAAAACTATAAGAGTGTAGAAGGGACAAAAAGAGACAGTATTAGCCTTACTCCTCACAGATGGGTTCTGAAACAGAGAGATGGCAATTTCAGAATAAAGAACTGGATTGTATCGGATATGATACTATGGACCTTATCAAACGCTGGCCACGAAGCAAAAAGTAAGCGAAAACTAACCGAAGTAAGAATAAATTCAGTTCTATACCGAAACGTACTGAATTTCGCCTGCGCGGCCATTGCGCAATGATTCCAAAAGCTCCCATGTACTTCCCCAAAAAACCGAATGTCAAAAGATCCCCTTTCACTTCGGATCACGGGGAAAAAATACGTATTAGATCCGGATTGCCTTTGGATATGTGTAAACACACGGAAAAAAAAATACGTATTAGCTTTGGATTGCCTTTGGATTGCCTTTGGATATGTGTAAACACACGGAAAAAAAATACGTATTAGCTTTGGATACCTTCTGCTTGGGACCCCCGTGTGATAAGGTCCTATCATTTGGAATTATCCATGGTAACTGTCTTGAATCCATAAGTGCCTAGCTTTTTGATGGCACTATGACAAAGCACTCAGTATTTTATTCCAGCTACTCTGTTTAATGTGATGTGTTCACATTTGAAACTAAGAAAACTGCAACCAGTGCCAATTCACAGTTGGAACTCTCTAGCACAGCTGAAAGTGGAGCTTATATCTGTTGAAAGGTCCTGATCTTACAAGATGTTGGGTATCTTCCCTGTTTGATAAAGTCCAATCTGCCATGAAATGCAGCTGCTTCCAATAATTTAGCTCCAAAATTATACATAACCATGTTATTGTTCTAGCAATGAGCTCAGTCAAACTATACTAGTACCCTGTAAATGTTTTTTTTTTTTTTTTGTATTTTAACAGCAGGAGTGTTCATATATTTTACAGTGCTGCTGTTATATTCTCTGGTCATTACATGCAAGATGAGCAACAAAGTTTATGTTAACATCCATTATTTAAGCACTCATACAGTTGTGTGCAGCTTTTCCATTTACTAGATAGCTGTATGTACAATATATTGTAGAAATGTTGGTGAAAATGCACATACAGCCAAAAAGAAACACAAAATCCTAATTGTGGTAGAATTCAAAACATAGGACGTTATCACATGTGGGCCAGAAAGCTACAATAAAGTGGAAATGAGGCATTCCGAAAATAAACGGAAAATGAATCTTGATTCTGCAAATGGCTTTCACATGTAATTACCTTAATTGAGAAATTAAAGTAAGCGCATTTAACGTTCACACACAAGTGAGAAAAACCCGTAAATGTACTAGAAATGAGCTTCTTGCACATGCGCAGATAGAGGAATGCTCGCTGGAACCATGGGAAAAGCAGGGAAATGCTCCCAAATGCGCATTTGCTTTTCACATTACGGTAAATGCGAAATTACCTTAATTACCTTAAATGCGAAATTACCTTAATTTCGCATTTGCATTTCCTCCAAACAACCAAATTTCAAAAGATCTCGGTTAACACCAGTTTCTGTCCACTTTCTGTCCAGTTTCTGTGCGACGTCATGTGAAAACGCGGGGCACTAATCCAGTTTCTGTTTGGGATTTGTGTGGATTAACCAGCAGATTTGCCCCCGTGTGATAACATCCATAGTCATGTTAGTCTGAAAAATCAGTGTGCAGACAGATCTAGTAGCACCTTTAAGATTAACTGACCCTATGCATCTGAGGAAGTAGGCTCGAGTCTACAAAAGCTCATGCTACCAGCTTCGTTCCTTCAAGTTAGTTTCAAAAGTGCTACTAGATCCCTTTGTATACTGAAAATCTTAATTGTGTTTAAACATACTTTTAACTGAACTTTGATTAAACTATGTAAAGTAGCCATTAACTGTGTGAACTTCCAAAAGGAAAATTTATAGAAACTAATCTTGCATTTGCAACTGAAGATTTTTGAAAGAGGAAGTCAAGGAACAACATGCTAATGACATTATCACTGTTTAGTCTTAACACAGCAGGAAGCAAAATGTAATCATTATTCTGAGATGTCTGTCAAAAATGTGGAAGATTTTATCCAGTTTTGACCAGAGAAATCTTGTGCAACTGACTTCTTTGCTGGGGTTTCAGTAGCTATCACTACTAAATAATGAAACTGCAAAAGTACTTAAGTATGTCACATGTTACTCCCTGATTTATAATAAAAGAATGATAATATCTGATCAATGTACAGAATAGCTCTATATTGTTCTAAAACACTGCCTGTACATAAAATACCATTCCATAAAATACCATACATAAATGTACATAAAATACCATACCATAAAATACCACGTTATAACATTCTTCCAATATCAAATTCAAGATTATAGAATAGCAGAGCAATGACTGCTCAAGAGTATATGGCTAATACATTGGGCCCTTGGTATCTGCTGGGGTTTGGTTCCAGGACCCCCATGGGTACGAAAATCCGTGGATGCTCAAGTCCCATTGGATACAATGGCAGAGCAAAAGGGTGACCCTTTATATAAAATGGCAAAATCAAGGTTTGTTGTTTGGAATTTATATTTTTTGGGAATATTTTCAAGCCGTAGATGCTTAAATCCGTGGATAAAAAAATATGTGGATATGGAGAGCCAGCTGTACTCTCTAAATGATTAATAGTAACAGGGTTTTGAATGTGCATTTGTATGTGTGTTAATAATATAGTGCTTTGAGTCAAAGAAGTATGTGTGTTATCTCTGAGATAAAAGAGAAATGCCTGCTTCTCAAACCCAGTTCCTACATGCCTATACATATTACATGTTATTAAATGGCCCCAGCCAGTTGCTGTCTCATGGTCCAAAGAATTTTTGAATGCTTTTAATTTATGTCTGATCAAACAAAGTGCCATCATAGCCGTTAGAGAATGAATACTCTTTTTGTTAAGCATCATGCCTCCCTAGAATTATCATTTGTATGCTTATGCTAGAACATCAAGTGATTAATGTTAAGGCAACACAGTGTTTCAAACTTGATTTTACATGTTTTAGTACTTAAATCATCATAATGGATTCTTTCAACAGAACAAATGAGTTAGTAGATGACAGAAGGGAAACCTACGGTAGGAAATAAATGTGGATACACATTTCAACAAAATCGAGAGTCTCTATTTTCTAGCATCCTTGCTCATCTACATGTAAACAGATTTGAGGAAAGTGACAACTGAAGGACTGAGGTAAGGCTAGTTGCTCCCTGGCTCCCATGGGAGCCAAGGAGGCTTACAACAAGGTCAGAAAAAAGATACAACTAAAAACCTAATAAAACAAGATTTTTTTTAAAAAAAACCCAATTTAATTAGCTACCACAGTATAACACCAATAATTTAAAAAAATTATTCTGAAAATTAGGACTGCTTAGACTGCCAGCCTAGCAGCTTTAGTAAACAATTTGCATGCTATTAAGGAACTTTCCCCCCCTCTAACAACTAGTCCATTCTTATCTTTTATTCAGTGTCATTGGACATTATCACATGAGGGACGTCCCATCCCTGTCCTGTTATTATCCCATCCTTCTCAAGCAATTGCAAGAAGGACTTTCACACCGCATTCACGCAAATCCCATTTGGGAAGCATGAATGACAGCGATGGCGCTAAAGATTTTCAGATGAAGTCACACCAATCCCGTCATTAGCCTGGCATTAACCTGTCATTAAAGTGACACTGGCCAGCATTTTGTAATTAATGGAAACTCACGTTAATACAATGCCACTTTAATGACAGGTTAATGATGGGATCAGTGCAACAATTTGAAAGCCTTCCGCGCCATCGGAGTCCTTATCCCATCCCATCCTTATCCTGTCCCCATGTGATCTATCTTGCCTAGTGTACTGATATGTAGAGAAAGATTTGAGCCAAATAGAAACTTTTAAAGTTACTCCTATAAATTATGAGGCTATGGACTGTGATCCTAGGTACTATAATAAAGTTATAAATGAATAGAACTACAAACTGTATCAGCAAATTTATGGATCAAAACCTGGAAACTTAATTTAAATAAATGGGAAAGCACTTACTAGCAGAAATGAACTCGAATAGTGTCATGGTTATACTGAAGATCACTGGAGTTTAATTCTCATAAGCCCAAAATAATACCTGCTAGCAACCTCCATGGCTTGTCTCCTCAATTCTCAATTTTCGGAGAATGCAGGATAGAAATAAATATAATAATAACAACAATGTACTGTAGTACAAGTGATAAAACAGTGAAATCCAAACAAATATGAGGAATTTTCACTGTAAATTTTTTACAAATGCATCATGGTCTCACTAAAGTTCCTAGAGCACTTTCTTGGAGAGAAAGATAAAGATTCTTAGCTACCTAGCATAGTTTAATTGGGTTACTTTAGACACAATGGTGACATCTCCATCACCATCACTGTGGTGAAGAAGAAATTTTTCTCCCTCTGCCAACTCATGTACCAGTCCCTGCCGTATCATTTTCCCTAACAAACAACCACAATCAGTTCCCAAGGATAGAAATATAAGCAAGCTAACAGAATAAAGCTCTGGATTGAAAATCTTGCCACTTATTAAAATTTAATTTCATTATCTATTTTTTTTTAAAAAAATCACTTAAGTTTCAAAGTATTGTCCCAGCTGTCTATAATAAACATTCTTCTTCTCCAATGTCATCAAACACAATTGTTAACCTTGATAGTTAAGAATTAAAGCCTCCATTAATAGTGCAAAGGCAAAAGCAAAGAGTTTGTAAACAAAGACTAGGAAGAAAATAGTGTGTAATTATGTTGATCTTTTGTTGCCTTGGAGCAGGGGTATGCAACCTTTCCCTTTTAAGGGCCGAGGGACTTCAGCTCCCAGAAGCCTCAGCCATGTTGGCCAATAGTCCCATATTGGCCAATAGCTCCTGGGATTCTGGGAGCTGAAGTCCCTCGGCCCTTAAAGGGGAAAGGTTGCATACCCCTGCCTTGGAGGGTGATGAACTCTCTTTCATTGGAAGTCTTTAAACAGAGATTGGATGGCCATCTTTTAGACATGCCTTAGTTGTGTGTTCCTGCATGGCAGGGGGTTGGACTGGAAGACCCATACAATCCCTTCCAGTTCTATAATTCTATGATAATTCCAACAAATGGGACATTTCAGAGTCTGTCATGTTCTGTTGCAAAATTCACACACAACTAGACCTACAAAGTAGGCATTTTATCACACTTGTCACTTCAAAATAAAGCATCTGGGGGGTCAGTTATTTGCCATGTAGTTTTTTGTTTTGTTTTTGAAATGAAAAAAATTCAGCAGAGATGAAAAATGTTCCATTAGATCTACTGTACAGTATTTTAATGTTGGGGCATTTTCCCACCTTACACAATTGTAATGTATTGGAACAAAAAAAAAGTCCCATATTGTTTGGTGGTTGAAGAATCTGGTGTGTGTGCTCTGAATGAGAAACAACCTCTCTCTCTGCTCAAAGGTAAGAGAGAAGCAAGTGCAGTCTCCTTCCTTGGAGGTCTTTAAGCAGAGGCTGGATGGCCATCTATCGGGGATGCTTTGATTGGGAGTTCCTGCATGGCAGGGGGTTGGACTGGATGGCCCTTGTGGTCTCTTCCAACTCTATGATTCTATGATTCCAGGAAGGACCAAACAGAAATACTGATATCACAGGAGTCAGAGATGGAAGCACTAATAATTCACTTTAGAACAGCTGGAGATGTCATTCAGAAACACCAAGAACCAACAAAGGGTACTGACAAAGAAACACTGCTAGAAACTTTCAGACTGTTCCTCGCAGAAAGCATTATTTTACTACAGAATCCATGTAACAAAAAGAGCAACGTGCATTTAAGGTATAAAAACAAGAGGAACCCTACCAGACTCAGAGTGCGGACACTCTTTGTCATCTCTGAGCTGAAGGCATGCTCCTGGCAGAGTGTAACATCAATAACCTTAAGCCTTGGTAGAACTAAGGCATCCAATCTACGGTTACTACACTTCAGAATAACAATGAGTCTGAAGAGATTTTGTGCACTCACAAGGTGCTTCAGGTTCAACAAGAGTGAAGCAATGAGTCACTGATTCAGGCTGCCTTTCAGAAAGTGTGGACTGTTCATTGAGAAGCTTCAAATATGGCACATATCAGGGATGAATCTAACCACTGGAGAGCAGCTGGGTTAGATTCAGAGTAAATGCCCATTGCAGCAGTGAATGGCAACTGAATGAGGAAAATATGTCATTAAAGTGTGGTTGTGATGACTTCATATTTTCTGAAAGGAGACATTTGCAGACAGCTTGGTATATCACAGGAAATCCAGACTGGTTACAGTATGGTGACAACATGGTTTGAACCAAATTCCCATGCTGGATGAAATCTTTTCACCAGCTTAGAACTAGCAGAATCCAAAGACTAATGTATGTTTGCAAATTCAGTAGAACATACTATACACACTTCCCCTCACTCCATCTTAATTCTGTAGTTGGGTAGAGGATTAGAAAGCCAAACAGTATGAAATATATGGGAAATTGTTTTGCAAGGACTCCTGCAGTACCCAGGTTACATTCTCCATGATCCAATGAAGAATGGCCTTTCATAGGGCGACATATCCCTAGCAGAGACTGGGGTAGGAAAGTGTCCCACAATGCCATTAATGCTAGTTTCCTCCAATTATTTTAAAATGTCTGTTTTCCTTCAAGGTTTACATTTGTTTCATAATTCTGGGGGTTAGCAACACATATTTTCCAGTTGGACATAACAGTGGTAATAATTATTGGGACACAGAAATTATTTTGGTTACATTTTTCACAGAAAAAGATGTCTGGCAGCTGTTCGAAACATATGTTCCACCTTGTGTAGGCATGTGTTTTCTGGCTCTGGGAGTTTGGGTACTGTGAAATATTCTTAATTCTGTATCTACTAACACTCCCTGGACTTAAAGCATTTTTACCCCCTTAGATACATATGGGGTCAGAAACTATCCCAGGAATTCAATCAATGCAAGGTTGTTGTTTTTAATCCACACAGATAAAACACAACCTTTCACAATTACTGTGAATACCAGGGCCAAAATTCAATTGATAATTTTAGCTAGAACAGGACTTTTCAATCAATGGGATTTATGCAAGTGACAAAGGGCCTCGGCAGAAGACTAATAGAGTCGTCTCCGAGCCCAGGAAGAGGAGGAGCAGCCGCACCCGCGGCGCTCCTTCCTCTTCCTGAGGTTGCCCTTGGAGCTGCCGGCCCTCCGCACGGCCGGCGCTCCCAGGGCAACCTCCCGCCGCAGCGACCGCATGCGCTGCGGTGGAAAAGACAGCGAAAGTGCGCCCTACGCGTTTAGGGCGCACTTTCGCTGTCTTGAGGAAGGAGCGCTGATTTAGCGCTCCTTCCAGGGACGCCGCCGGTGCGCCGAGGTGCGGAGGCTGCGGCCCCGCGGCGCGCCGGCCCAGGGCGTCCTGGACGCCCTCGTCTGCTTCCCCCCTTAAGCATTCAGCAGTTGACTTGATGGGTCTACCTACCGAATTTTGACCTAGCAATTTCATTTTATACATGGTTCTACCTACCTATTATACCTATAGGCATATACATGCCTATCTATTGGAGATATGTCAATTTAAAACCAAGTCTGTCCATATGATGAGGAGGAGAAGGAGGAGGAGTGGGAAGAAGTGGAGACTACAGCATTATACTCTTTGCAGTTGAGGGAAGGGCATTTATAATTCTCAACCAGAGAGATCTTAGGTCTCACTGACCTACAAACGCCAGATGCAACGGGAGGCAGACAGAGCAGTAGAAGTGGAATAGCAGCACTATAAGAGTGTAGTGCAGTAATCTCCAAAGATGCATTTATATTCTGCCTTTTACTGAATACAGGGACAAATTAAAACAAATGCAGTTAGAAACATGTATGTAAATGCCTTCAAGTCGGCTGTCGACCCCATGAATTTTGTAGGGATTTTTTAGGCAAGGAATAATCAGAAGTGGTTTTGCCCATTCCTTCCTCTGACATAAAGCCTACAGCACCTGGTATTCACTGGCAGTCTTCCATCCAAGTACAAACCAGGACTGATCCTGCTTAGCTTCCAAGATCAGACAGAATGAAGGTCATGAACAGAAACATACAAAAAGTTATTAAAATGAATTTTTTATTGTTTGTTCATTTTATCAGCTACATTAAGTGTATCTAAAAAAAGAAAATGTCCAGTTCTGAAAAATACATGATCTATTTGCATTAGCAAGAAATTTTGCACATAATTTTGTACAAAGTTGTTCCTTTATAGAAATGGCGCGTATGCATGGAAATTTTAAGAAAATAGTACTTAGATTAGATAGCTAAGCCTATATACATCAATTAGCAAGCTAGAAGATCATTCTAAAAGTGGAACTGACCACAGGGACCTGTATAAAAAACAATTTATAGGCCACAATTTATAGAGCTACAATGCATCTTCAAATAGTTGTCCAAATGAGATTTTGAAGCTGGATGCTCCACTAGCAGCAGCCGTGAGAAATTAGCTAGGCCCTTTGAGGGCTAAGTCACTAAATTTCACTCTAAACAACATGTCACTGAGGTGTCTAGGGGACTTAGTTTCAAACTTGTTTTTTTATGATGTTCTAATTTGTTGTTTTAACTTTTAGATTGTACACCACAGGCAGGCTTTTTATATATTCTGGATTTTATTTGGTTTTTTACAGCGCCGTGTACATCTACGGCGCTTAATAAATAAAGCTAACAATAATAATAATAATATGGAATCCTACTGTATGGCATAATTTTCAGTTGGTGCAGCTCTATATTCTCCAGAAAACATTTGAAGAGGTTTGTCCCATCACTTGTGCTTTTGATCATTGATCCTTGACTATCTTGGGTAATTAAAGCTAACAAGAGGGACCTAGAATGGCAGACGCTGCTCTGCAGGCATGGATGGAAATGACAATTTTGAGAGAGGAGTTGATATGCCCCCTTAACAAGAGATTGTTGGCTCTCTTCTATGTCCTGCAGGCGTGCAGCGACAAAAAACAAAAATTAGGCCCACTAGGGAAGCCAACTATCAGCACTGTCTGAGGTGCTTGACCTCAACAGTAGCTATTAACATAACAGAGTGCAGAAACACAAACTCAGGGCCTCGGCAGACGACTAATAAAGTCGTCTCCGAGGCCTGGAAGAGGAGGGGCAGCTGCACGCGCGGCGTCCCTTCCTCTTCCCGAGGTTGCCCTCGGAGCTGCCGGCCCTCCGCACGGCCGGCGCTCCGGAGGCAACCTCCCGCCACAGCGTCCTCACACACTGCGGCGGAAAAGGCAGGGAAAGTGTGCCCTACGTTTTTAGGGCACACTTTCCCTGTCTTCTAAAAGGAGCGCCAATTTGGCACTCCCTTCAGAGACGCCGCAGGAGCGTCGCGGTGCGGAGGCTGCGGTCCGGCGGCGCTCCGTCCGGCGGCGTCCTGAAAGCACTCGTGTGCTTCCCCCCTCAGTTAGTAGTATATGGTAATACTGCACTGACCAGCCTTGAACGATGCAGACACAGCTGGATTCTTCCAAAAGTCCTTGGAGGCTTTTATCACTTGTGGCAATATGTACAAGTTATATACAACTCTCCTGTAACTCTCTCCAACATTCACTGTCTGATATACAGCAATTTATTCTCTACAAACAACACACCAACTAACTCTACAAACCACTCTTTTCATCAACCCACTATCTTAAACCCACACCCTGCCATGGGTTTTAGAACACTTATATACAGTGGTGACGACTAAGGGTTAAAATATGGTGTTACTTCTCATTTACAGCCATACAAACTATTTTACACTGTCTTAAAGGAACATTGTTCCCAACAGAGATTCCTCATAGATTCTATAGTTTTGGCTAACTGCTGCCTATTGGTAACAGCCTGTTTTGTGGTGGAGCTGGTGGTTGACAAACTTCTTCTCATGTACTAGGATGAAATGGATTGTCTAGTTTTAGGCCTGGGTTTGCTACAAAAGCCTCATCAGTGATCTGGATGAATAATCTGCACTAGAAGAATGACGAGTTCAACATTCCCCTGAACTTCTTGATCATGGCATTATCCTAAAGTAGTTTTCTGAAGTGGTGGACCTGGTGTTTCTTTTGGCAGAACTGCTTCCACAGAGCAGTATTAGATGTCTGTTTGCCTTTATGATGGTTAACCTACAGGGTGCCAGAGAACTCCATATTGTCTCCCATATATTTAAGTTCAGTGAACTGTTGTGGGAGATCAATCAGGATGATGTGCCACTAGCTTTTTTCTCCATTCCATATATGAATCAGGTGGCACAAAACAGAAGATAGAATTGAATGACAGCTGACGTTGAAACTTGACAGGAGACTGTTGATAGAAGGTTCCTGACCCTAGGAAGTGAGGAGATGCACTCCCCCCTGAAAGAAAGGTGGATCAGGTTCTACTAATGAAGTAGCGGCTAAAAGTTCTTACTTTCAGTCCTGTCTAATCACCAGCTAACCTAGCATATGGAGTTTTATGGACTATTGTTCTCTGGGTGGGGCTCTTCTTGAAGCCCCAAATACAATGAGGCCCAAGAAACTATTAAAATGCATCTCTTTCAGTATGCCTGTCTTTTGCGATCTTTGGTCTTGCAATACCCAGGGAGTGGTGACCCAAGAGATGTTCCACCCTTTGAGATTTCTTGCCTTTGAAGAGGTGCCAATAATATATAATAATTCATATTCACCACTTACTTAAAATGAACCTTTTCCACCAGGACTTTTTTTTTTTATGCTGATGGAGGAAACCTCTTAGTCTTCTGTTTCTTGAACTTGTAAATATGAGACTGCTGCTGCTTAGTTGGTACAATTTACCGTTAGAGTTTTGATAGTATTTTTTTCTTAGTATTCGCTTTTAATGCTACTGGCCATCTGATAAAAGTTTGTATTTTTTAAACTTTTATTTGGAAATTGCTTTGTGATTTTTTTTAAAAAAAAGAAATGTGATATGCATATTGGATAATAA
Organism: Phrynosoma platyrhinos; assembly: GCA_020142125.1. NCBI lineage: Eukaryota > Metazoa > Chordata > Lepidosauria > Squamata > Phrynosomatidae > Phrynosoma > Phrynosoma platyrhinos. The sequence continues at coordinate 181,496,601 of CM034703.1, forward strand.
AGTAACTAAATAAATATTTTTTAAAAATGACTGTAAACTGTATGCTATACCTGCATTTGAATATGTGGCTATTTTAAAGGAACGGCCTCACTGCAACAAGTGCTTAGAAAAATATTTGCTGTGTGTCTAGCAAACCTTCGCCACCCCTCATTATTTTGCCAGGTATCAAGCAGACCCTCCCTGCTCCAATAGGCAGAACTGCTTCAACTAAACATAATGCGCTATATGCATAACATGCAGCTGTTCCAATTCTGGTTTACAAAACTGCATAGAGATGTCCAAGTCGAGCTGATGTGCAAATCAATGTATTTCTTAATGCATGAGGTTCACCTGACTACTACATGTTGTAGTTTTGAATTCAAATGATTTTAATTTTACCAGGCCAAAAGAGCAATAGGCCATCTATGACTATAAAACCTTTACAGACAGCAGGGACTACTAAGATGCTCAAACCAGCTGATAAACCCAAGTGCCTTCATCTCTGTGCAACTATGGAAGCTTCCAAATGCACCAATGGCCAGTCACTACACTTTGGAATTAACACAAAAATTCAAAATATACTACTGATCAAGGACTTAGTAGCTATCAGACAAAAAGGGCCAGTGGGACTTCACCTGGTTTTCAGATTCAGACCTCAGTCTGGCAAAGTAGCTTTTTTAGTGAAGTACAATATGCTGTCAGATTGCTATACCAGTTTTTCTGTTCTGCTCACTTGCTTAACAGTACTTACTTGATGCTTAACTATTACTTTGCTGGCCTTAACAGATAACCACTCATGTTTCATGATCAGGTTGTTTCCACAAGGACAAATGCTGTCACATGGCCACAGCCAAAATGTGGCAGTGTAGTAGTGTACGTTAAAATAAGTTGCTGAAAACTGAAAGTTCAGACTGACTAGTGACACTGCACCAATAGAAACACTGCCTTATGTAGTCCATCACTCTCACATACAACTCTACAGCTGCAACAAGTATAACAGAATCATAGAATCATAAAGTTGGAAGAGACCTCAAGGGCCATCCAGTCCAACCCCCCTACCATGCAGGAACTCACAATCAAAGCACCCCAACAGATGGCCATCCATTTGGAGATTCGCATCATCTTTTTTTGCATTACTTTTCATCTTGACAGAGCCTTGGATGGTTTTACCTGCTACTTTGAAACCTGCATGAATGCGTCAAAGACCAGTGCTCAAACTCACCAATTTGCTGAGGACTAAAAATAAAAAATACCTTGCTGTTTCAAAATCAGTCCCATATGGACAAGCTTCTTGGTAGAGTGAAGAAGACAACCTGTCCTCTCGATCCTTGCCCATCTTGGCTGGCTGTCCAGGGGGGTGACACATTGAGGGTATTCCTTAGAGATATTATCAATGTGTCCTTTAGGGAAGGCTTTGTTTCATCTTGTCTAAAGGAAGCGGTGGTTAAGCTGCTTCTGAAAAAGCCTTCCCTGGACCCCCTGGACAGGAACAATTACAGACCAGTCTTTCTGTTGCCTTTTTTAAGCAAGGTGATCAAGAGGGCGGTTGCTTCCCAACTCC
>CM034703.1:181502371-181518619 GCA_020142125.1 Phrynosoma platyrhinos
TTGGATTGCCTTTGGATATGTGTAAACACACGGGGAAAAAACACGTATGAGCTTTGGATACCTTCTGCTTGGGACCCCCATGTGATAAGTTCCTAAGGGAGAAAACCATCCCTCCACAGCTTCCAGAGGACAGTCAAGACCCCACTGTTCTGTATGGCATTTGGTTCCTTAAATCAAGGTTAACTTTTGAACTATTTCAATTTTGTTTTTAAAACTCCTTTTTAAAGCACTGTTTTGATTTGTTTTTAAAATAATGTTTTTCTCTTTTGTGCATAGCTTTGGGGGGCCTGCCAGGGTCAGAAGTGATGAACAAATATTTTAGTTAATGAACAAATCAAATTATTTTCAAATACTCAAAGGATTAAAATGTAGTAACTGCACACTGAGTGGTAACTATCCATAGTTAAAATGTAGATTGGAAAAAATGTATTTAGGAACTTTGACATCACCCATTTTGAACAATAAATGCAATACTTATTTAGTAGATTTTCTTGACATATCTTCGCTCTCCAATTTATTTTAGAGGGGTCTGTGTAGCACCCATCATAATTAACAATGCACAGCCTAGTTGTTGCCTCTTATCATTGTTACCTCTTTCACAGATAAAATTATCCCTCCACCTATTCATATGTCAATGTGGGATATGAAAGTAAAATCCTAAATCTCTTATAGGGCAAGTGGGGGGAAATAGGTCAGTAGTTACATTAGGGCAAACAGGCGAAAATAAACCCAGGTGCAATAATAGCAGATCATGACGAGACTTATGCAGGTATTAGCCTGTTCACATGTAGGGCTATACTTGGGGCAGGCCCATGTGCATGCACATATACCCTGCCTATGAACATAGTTGCACAGTCAGCCACTTACCAGATCTTTGTGCATTGAGTGCCCAACGCATGGAGAGCCCTCTGTAACAGTAACTTTCCATAATTATAAACCTAATCCTGTACAGAGGTCGGCAATGGAAACCCTAACATTAGTGAAAGAACATACACTACACTAGCTTGTGGTGTGACCTATGGGCAGACTGCAGCTCAGCAATGCAAGTAGTTGTAAAACCAATGGATCACATATCCTGTCAATTTAATATATATATATATATATATATATATATATATATATATATATAGTTCCCAAGCTGGGCTGCTCAAGGGGGAGATGGTGTGCTTAAGCAGCTTATATTGCTGAGGGGCAAAGGAAGGCTCAGTTGCTAAAGTTGCCCCTCTCAGCGCCTGGAATGGCCCCATCCTCACCGTGTTGCCACTTGTGTCACCAATGACATGCAGATGACTGACATGCATTTTGAAGCAGCGCAAACTAGTATGAACAACACTTGTGCCAAAAAAGAAGCAATTACAAGGGTGTAATGAAAAGATCTGCTTTCATAGTGGGAATGATGGACCTTTTGAAATCGATTCACCGACATGGAGCGAAGGCAAATCACAAACCAGTTTAAAAGTAAGTGGGAAAATCAGTATGGTTTACCTACCCACTTTGGCTTTAGGCAACATCTTGCAATGGCCATAGTTAAAACTGAACTTGTTACCTTATCTCCACACAGTTTTGCATTCCTATGGATATTCTCACACACAGACTGCTATATAGGTCTGTCCCTGAGCTTTCTACTCTACCACATACATGTGAGGAAGTAGGCTCAAGTCTATGAAAGCTCATGCCAACTTCTATCTTCTATCTTTCAGTTGTAGTCTCAAAGGTGCTGCAAGAACAATTTGCATACATATTTTAGATAATAAACATTATGGGGAAAATTTTATTTGACATTTTTTCTCTTTAGGCAAATAAGCAATAAATCACTGGGTTTTGACCAGATTACTGAGGACATACAAAACCAGTTACTGAAATCTTTAGTTTTGAAAAATGCAGTTTGACTTTGGGTAGAATTAAACTGGATTACATCTACATACTGTTGATTAGGAATATTGCAGATTAAATTATGTATGAACATTCAACTGATTATCAGCTTTTTCATCTGATATAGAAAACTGGTGTTTATGTTACTTGTTTTACTATAAAATGGAAAGTGTATGTGTGAAGGAATCCAGCAGGACCTTTGGGACTAACTAGTTAATTTCATCATGAGCTTTCATGGATATCAGTCCACTCCTTCAAATGCACTGAAGAAATTGTTATTTTCTTCAAATGACACTCATGCCTCCACATTTGCTGGGGTGAGGGAAACAGGACCCCTGTAAATGTGGAAAAACTGCACATAACAAAAACACTGTGTTTTTACTTGAGAGAGCACTTCTCTAGGAATCTCTAGGTCCTCTGGTGCAACTCTGTGGTCAACATCTGCCAGACATTGACCATAGAATTGCACTGGAGGAGCTACAAATGCCAAGTGGAGGGTTCTCTCTAGGAATCTCTAGGTCCTTCAGTGCGACTTTTGGTTGAAGTTGACCATAGAGTTGTGCTGTAGGACTTTGCTATTCCTAGAGAGAACATATTAATAAAATATATGAATAATCAAATCCGTAAAAGTCAAAGCCACAAATGTAGAGGGATGAGTGTAGTTGTTTCCATTTGGTAATAACTAGGTAACAAACTATGAAATTTGTTTTGGAAGCTCCTTTGGAAGCCTCTTGGAGGGTGAGCAGATAAATGAAATAAAATAAATATATTACCTCCACTGATTTGAGCAAGGGCATGCAGATGTTCAATAAACATCAGTATATGGTATCATGAAATTGAGAGGAAAATTCTCCGTCTCTGGAAGGAGTTAATCCATTAGTGATGCCCTTTCTTCCAGAAGTGAGTAAATTAAAGTCAGCTCCAGCAGCTGTATTCACTGTCGTTCTTTTGTACTGTACTACATGAATATTGTTTCAGGCTTGTTGAAGCAAAAAGTGTTTAGAGAACATTACCAAATAAGTGTATGAACTGTAATGATACCTCAGAATAAAATGAAGGCCAAATGATATTAGCCAATTTCACATGAATGGAACCTAAGTTCATCAACATGTAAGCACCTGTTAGGATGTTATTTTGGTGCTGCTGTATCTATTTTCATTTGCCTTTACCCCCAAGTGTGACATATAATACCATGGTAACATAAACAAATGAAGAAGTTAAGCTATAAATAGTAAGATACCGCCTAGGAGGTTCTGAAAGTAGCTAACCTATAGGGCCTCTGTTCTATGACATAACACTTCTACTAATTATGCTTGCTTCCATAGTCACCGAAATCTGGAATATTTGTGTAAGAAAGTCTGAAGAAAATAAAAGGGAAATAAAACAAGAAGGCACAGATGGGAGGTTGGAGGGAAGCATTCCGTTATTGATGTCAGGTTCTTTTTGTTCTAAACAATTACAAACATATCTATCTATAGATATATCAGCAAATGAGCGGGTACAGATGCTATCAAATTTAACTTTACTGCTATGAGTAATCCCACTGGCAGGTTAGGAAAATAGAAGGAGGTGGATGAAGCAAAACTGAGAGGGAAAGAGACAATAAAAAAGTGCATGGAGGCATGCCATCTGAGTAGAACAGAAGGTACTTACACGCAATTTTATATGAACCCTCTCTTCCTCCTCAGTCTAGTATGCCACAGTGCAACTCATTTCATTATTTGCGGGAGCATTTTGGGAAGCTGCAGTGGACCAGCAGGACAAACACAGAAAATCAGCCCCTACATACCCGCTTCTACAGACTGATCTTAGTTTAACCAAAAGGTTTACAATTTCTTATATGCAAACATGATGAAACTGGACTGAGGTCATAAAAGCTTATGCCAAATTAGACTAGATGCTCTTTACAAGGGGCTACAGGACATTGTTCTTTTTTTTCTGCAATAGGCTAGCATGGAAACACAAGTTGCTATAATGGAGGCTTTAGATGCTTGAATCTGTGAATAAAGAATCTGTGGATATGGAGGACCAACTGTAAAGACATTCATTTCAGCACACAAAATACAATTGCATTGCAAACATACTGAAAATTTATCCAGCTCTCAAGTATAACATCCTTTTATAGTATTGGGAAACCTGGACTTTTATAGATTTGGCTGCAAAGAAAGATATAATACTGATATGGATTCAATATGAAAAAAGATAACTCTGACTTTATATGTTTAGATAGCGTCTCTAAATCCTATGCTTGGGATTGCCAACCTCCACCCCCACAAAGCAGTTTGAAGAAGTATAGATTCAAATGCATAGATTTGTTAGTCATCAAAAGAGACACAGACATAAACACCAATAGTAAGTACACAATCTAATTGCAAATCCTTCTGTGTTTCTTCCAGACTACTAGTTAGCATTACAGTACTAGAAAGTTCAGCTAATACCACACATCTGTTCTTTACCTACCCTCCCAACCCTATTTCTAAACATGACTTAATCAAAACAGATAAGCAGATCTAAAGAACAACTAAGCCAGGCTCATTCTTTCTATATTAAAACACAACAGTTCTCCAGATCCCAAAATGCTATTCTGATCAATTCTAGAAACAAAACAGCTATTGTTTATTACTACAGCTTTGTATGGTCATATCTAGAAGTAGCCTTGCATTCTTGATCTGTTATAGTCACCAGCTTGTAAACCTCAAGGTCAGTTTGAGGTCATGCACTCATGAAGACCTTGAGATGTAAGCAGATAGGAGTACTCAAAAAAGATCAGATATCTTTGTGTACTTTTGCATTTTTGTGGGAAGGGAAACGACATGAAAGAACAGCAAACATTACAGAACTAGTTTTCAGTGCACATCTACCAAGTCAAGAATGCTGTCTAGAACCCTAACAAGATGAACAGAAGTTTAACACTTTTTAAAAAGATAAATGTCACATAGCATATGAGTGTGTTATTGCTTATTTAATCATTTGGTACAGTAGTTTTTCCTTGCTTTAAAAATCAGCTGAATGATACAGTGGGCCCTTGGTATCCGCTGGATTTTGGTTCCAGAACCCTCCATGGATAGGAAAATCCATGCATGGTCACGTTCCATTAAATGCAGTAGTAAAATATGCATAGTAAAATGGTGTTCCTTATATAAAATGGAAACATCAAGGTTTGCTTTTTGGAATTTATGTATTTTCAAACCATGGGTGCTTGAATCCGTGGATACAGAGGGCTGAATGTATTTTACATGTTATGTAAGATGTCAGATTCCAGTCTTTGTCCTCCCAAATTCCAACCACTCTAGATACGTCTTTATTTAAAGCTATATTACTGCAAGGTGTTACATATACCATTAAAAAGGGATCCAAAACATCAGTTACCCCAACACAGGGCAAAACTGGGACTTGCTGTTTTTAGTCTTCAAATGCCTGGAGTCAAAATACCTGAAGGAACATCTCCTCTTATATCTGCTATAAAGACCCTAAGGTTTGATCTGAGGTTCTCCCCCAGTTTTTGTGTTGTTATTTGCCTTCTAGTTAACCCTGTCTCAGGATTATCCTATGCCAGGGTTTTCTTGGCAAGACTGGTTCAGAGAAGATTTGCCTTTTCCTTCTTTTGAGGCTGAGAGAGTGTGACTTGCCCAAGGTCACTCACTGGGTTTCCATGACCAAGGATGGCTTTGAATCCTGATCCAACACTCAGACCATTACATCACGCTGGCTGTCTCTCCTCTAATTGTTCCTAGCAAATGTAGTGGTGAGTTAAGTGTTGGAAGAGTGGACCTTTTCAGTGGTGGCAGCCCACTTGTGGAATGACCACCACAGAGAAGCTCCCGGTACTTATGTTGGATGGCCGTCTCTGTGAACTTGCACACATTCGCATGTGCAGCGCTTCACCGGGATAGGGCATTGGAGCAGAGGTGTGCCCATGCAGATGCTGGCAATGTACAATCATGCCCCCTTCACACACACACCTTCGACTGTCTGTTTTGTGTATGTTGTACTCATCTTCATGACAGGTGTCACAGTTTTTCTTTTAGGCATTGCCACCCTCACTGCTTAGGTAAGGCAGCTCCGTCCCTTCTAAATGTGCTCTGGCAATGGGGCGTTTACATGCACAATTAGGGTTAGGGTTTGGAAAGAGCACCCCTTTAGAGCTGCCCTGGCATTGGTGCATTTATACGTACATGTGAAGGTGCCCACTCTCCAGGAAGAAGTAGAAAAATCCAGCTCCTTTTTAGTCCAGCTTTTCTTCCTGTCGCGCAACTTGGGTGTACTTTCTGGCCGGCTTTAAACCATGCATCGTCTAAATGCCCCACATCGAAGCCAGCAGGAAACCTGCTTATTTTGACTGCCAGTTTTGCCCCTCTGTTTAGTACTATCAGTATGTTATTTCGCTGCTTTGGATTTATATACTGTAGTTTTTATAGTCTTTGCCACTGGTTTGATCTTGGTTTTATTATCTCTTTTATAGTCATTGTTTTACTTTGTCGATTTAATATTTCACTGGACTGTATACAATTCAGAGCTATCTGGTTATCAAGTCTAAAAAGAGCAATAAAGACATACATGAAAAAAATGAATCTAAAGGAAATGTCACATAACATTTGTGTCAATTTGTGATCAATACTAGGGGTCAGGAGCATTATACCATACTAACAAAGATAGTAATTCAGCAGGTGTATAATAATGCTCCACACAGACTTTAAAAACATTATTATTGAGTTTTCTACAGGCCCAAATATCATGTACAGTGGTCCATCCACATTTGCGGGGATTAGGGACACAGGACCCCCATGAAAGAGGAAAAATCACAAAAAAAATCCACTTTTTTTTTTAACCTGAGAGAACAGCTCTCTAGGAATCTGTAGGTCCTCAAGTGCAACTATGCAGTCAACATCTGCTGGACACCGAGCACAGAATTACGCTGGAGGAGCTACAAATGCCTACTGGAGTGTTCTCTCTATAAATCTCTAGGTCCTTCAGTGTGACTTTTGGTTGAAGTTGACCACAGAGTTGCACTAGAGAACGTAGAGATTCCTAGAGATAACATATTAATAAAATCCATGGATAATCAAATCTGCAAAAGTCAAATCCACAAACGTGGAGGGACAACTGTACTCCCTTCTGAAACAAAGTGTAGAAAGAATTTGTATGAGCAATCCTGGAAACAAAAATTAAAACACTGATTAAAAATTAATGTGAATAATTACCATATGAGCATACGATAAAACCTTTTCTCTGACCAAAACTAATTTTTTGCTTAAAGTGTAGTTAATATGGGGGAATAACTAATATAATAATTATATAATTCACTAATAATTAATAAAACCCTGTTTTCCCAAGGATGGAAGTGTTTGATGAAAGTGGTAGGTTTCAGACAGTTCTGACTTTAGAGGGATTAACAGTGATTATTTCTTTAATGTTTTTGGTTGATGGTTTATAGATTTATTTTATAGATTTAAAAATGGGATAGGTTTACATGGATATTCAGGGGTTACCGAACTGACGTTCATATCTGACAATAATATACCAGTAGATGTGTACTGTCTTTGCTGATTAGATTTAGTTTTCTTTCTTGGTCTGTAAATATGTACAAAGATTATCTTTAAAAAATTAAGTCGAACATACACAAAAGCAATTATTGATTATAAATTTATGGTGTATTTAATGTTATTGTCACCATTTGTAATTATTTTATGCTAAAATGAAGCATCTTGAGGAAAAATAGTAGGCTACAAATTATTAGGATAAAATTAAGATAATGGGCATACCCATACATTTCCATATTCATTTTAAACCACAAATCATTTTAGGAAAAGGAGAACCAAGTGCTATCTCAGCTAACACTGATATGTTGTGTTTTTGTGAATGCATTATCAATATAATAATTAACCATCAGAACTACTACGAAGTGTTTGCTGCTGTTGCAAAAAGTACACAACCTTGATAATTACATAAATTCAGATAAAAATTCAGATAAAACATTTTGGATTTTAACAAAAATAAAATTTGAAGAGCTCCACGTCCAATTTCTAAAGTGTTAATTAGACTACTATTAGCATGGAGGAAGCCAGTGTAGTGTAGTGGTTGAACTACAACTCTGGACACCAGGGTTAAAGCCCCTGTTTGGTCATGGAAACCCACCGGGTGATCTTGGGCAAGTCACACTTGCTCAGCCTCAGAGGAAGTCAAAGGCAAAAACCCTCTGAAGAAATTTTGCCAAGAAACCCTGTGATAGGATGGGTCGCCAACAGTCTGAAATGACTTGAAAGCACACAACAACATTAGAAAAGGGAGAGAAATAGAAACAGTTTTAAATGGGGAGGCGGGGGGGGGGGACACACAGTTATTTAGCTGCATGCAGTTATATTGTATTGGGACTACAGAGTAGTTCCAGCAGCTCTTCAGAAAAAGATGAGTGTTGAGAAGGGGCCTGAAAAGAGTAGGTAACTACAGTTTCAAACACTAAGGGGCATCAAGGAAGAAATGGAGTAACTCCAGCCAGTAAATATATTTTCAACAGTTGAAGTTAAGAGGAGCTTGATAAATGAGTCATGGGGAAACAAGGATGAACTAAGCAATGGCTCTAAACCTGAATTATATGTTCATATTTATCTAGGAAAAGGATTGATATTTTTAGGTATAATCTGAATAGATCAACAAAAAACAGTTAACTGCAGCCTATGAATACTGCTGTAACATTGACTATACCAGTCAACCATGAAAAATAAACTATACTAACATGTACAACACAGCTGTAATCTACATAATTACCTATAGTTTAACAACATACTAGAAACATATTAAGTCCTTTGGTAAAATCCAAATTCATCAGTCTTTGGATTAAGCAGAGAGCTGCTGCTTTCCTAAATAACTTGGAGAGCCACATCCCATTCACAAGCCTAGATGGAAGGAGGTCTGAAAAGAAAGAGAAATCACAAAAAGGCACAAAGAGTTCAAGCCATGTAGATAGGAGGGCTGACCCAAAAAGTAATGATGGTGCTGTTACAATGAATGAAGAAAGAAAGGATGACAATGGGGAGAAGCAGCTGGGCCAAATGGAGCGATCTGCAGCTGCTGTGGCTGCAATCGCTCTTGGACCATGGGGACTGGACACTGTGGTCCTGAAGCCGGCCACTCCTGCAGTCCCACATGGGCCACCAGCAGGAGTGGCTTTTTGCCATTCCTTTTCAGACCGGCTTTGGGCCACACTAGCAGGTCCCAGAGTGGCGTCCGACTGCTTTGGGAGCATGCATTGTTTGAACATCATGCCCCCAAAGAACCCGGAAGGTGCTTTATTTGGCCCGTCTGCTACAGGCCAATAACTGGTAATGGAAAATTTAAGAAATACCATGAAAGAATGTTGGTGAGTGGGGACACAGATTTTCATGTGAAGTCGAAGACTTTCACGGCTGGCATCCATAGGTTTGTGTGGGTTTTTCAGGCTGTGAGGCCATGTTCTAGAAGAATGCATTCCTGACGTTTCGCCTGTATCTGTGGCTGGCATCTTCTCTGATGATGCCAGCCACAGATGAAGGCGAAACCTCAGGACTACATTCTTCTAGAACATGGCCTCACAGCCTGAAAAATCCACAAAAACCTATAGATTTTCATGTCTTTTTCTTCCACTCAAATGCACCATTCTTAGGATACTGCAGTAGATATGACCAAATAAAAGCAACAAGTCAAAGCAGCATTAATTAAAGATTACACTGAGATACTTCCAACAAAACGTACTAAGACTAAATAATTTCCGTCAATAAAAAACTACCGCATGCAGTAATGCTTTCAATGTCATACTACAATAAAGATACCCGAGATGCACCCATGAGGGAGCAGAGTACATAGTGTTACTGATCATTACTTAAGGACAGAGATACTCATCTAGAAGGCTTTTTTCCCCATCTCAATGCTGGGAAAAAGTACTGCTGAAATAAATTTCACTGTCCGTAATGCTTGCCATTTCTCCCCCATAATAGACTAGGTACTCCTCAGAGAGATCTTTTGGGAAAAGCTTATACGTTGCTAGGATCAATACAAGCATCTTTGAAGTCATATCTTGAAAGGAAGATCTCATTTTTGTGGGAATATGTTTCCCCATTTTTGTGGGCAATATGTACATGAAAGTGAAAGCTTGTATTCCAGCTTTTCAGAAATAAGGCTCAAAGAGGCTCTTTGGTACAGCTTCAACTGGCAAGTTCTGCAAAAGGAGAAATGCTGATTTCCAGAGATTTATGTTCATGGTATCTGGTCTTCAGGTCAAGCTGCTCTTTTCAAGCAGTCTATTCATTGAAGAACTATTTTGAATAAATTAAATTTGGTAATTAGACCCTAGCAATCATTATTTTGAAGGTAAAAGACAAGTGCTCTACCTATAAAATCTTAGTTGGGAACTCTGGAAAACAATACGCAAGCCATTTCTATGGAAACCCTTTATGGACTGCATTATTATTATTATTAATTCATGTATATGACTTCTTTTTTCATTACTTGGATTCAAGATATCTTACAAAAGTTAAAGCCAATAGAGTTTAAAATATTTGTTATTGTGTGACCTCAAATCATTTCCAACTTATGGAGGCAACCCTACCATGGGGTTTTCTTGGCAAGAATTGTTCAGAGAGAGGCTGCCTTTGCTTTCCTATGAGGCTGAGAGAGTGTGGCTTTCTCAAGGTCACCAAGTGGATTTCCATGGCCAAGCAGGGATTTGGTCTCCAAAGTCCTAGTCCAACAACAAACATCATACTGGCTCTCCTAAAAACACTAGAAAGACACAAATAAAAATATATAGAAAGTTTATATTAAAATGCAATAAAACTGCCCATAAATTAAAAACCAAGTTTAAAAAATCTATTAAAGAGGGGGATATTTCAGCAATACAGCACCCTATTAAATGCCCTAACAGCCAGATCCTCTAGAATTCCTAGAACCACATCCAACTCCTCTGAAACGACATCTCTGTACCAGAGACCACAGTCCCTCTTTTTGGAATGCTCTCCCTTTGGGTGTACTAACTATCATCATAGTATAGTACAGTCAGCTCTTCCCAACCGCAGGCTTGCCATTTGTGGCTAGGAGCATCCAGGATGGCCCGCCCCATTCTCCTCAATCGTGGCATCTGCATGCAGCTGTGCCAACAAGGCCACATGCATGTTACACTACCATTGAAGACAGGAGGACTTGAGGTCCTCCAGGATTTGGCATCCTTTGGGGGTGGGGGGTCCAGAACGGAATCCCCACAAATACAAAGGGCCAACTGAGCACTGGGCTATGACTCTGAAGACCAGGTTTTGAATCCTTGGAGAAGTGAAGGCTCCCATGTGCATACAGGATCCTTGCCCTTCCTAGCTTCTGAAAGCAGCCAGAGAGGGACTGGCCAAGTGGGCCAAGTCAGATTTCCATCCTGTCTAAAGGAGGCTGTGGTGAGGCCGTTACTGAAAAAGACCTCCCTGGATCCCACTATATCGGCCATTCTCTAATATTCCATTCTTGGGAAAGGTTCTGGAGCGAGCGGTGGTCTCCCAGCTCCAGGGGTTTCTGGATGAAACAGATTATCTAAATCCATTTCAGTCTGGCTTCAGACCTGGCTGTGGGACAGAGACAGCTTTGGTGATCTTGGTGGATGATCTCCGCAGGGAACTGGGCAGGGGGAGTGTGTCCCTGTTGGTCCTGCTGGATCTCTCAGTAGCATTCAATACCATCGACCATGGTATCCTTCTGAGCCGCTTTTCTGGGATGGGACTTGGGGGCACTGTTATGCATGGGTTCCGGTCTTTCTTAGGACGTTTTCACACGGGGTCCCTAAAGCCGGCTGGAGTCCTTCCCCTAAAGCCGGCTGGATCCCCGTGCCGCCGACGCCGGAATGACTCCGCCGCCGAAAGGCTAATTCCTTTTGCCACCCGGCTTTACCTGAAGCCGGCGTTAGCCAGGAATTAGCCTGCCTCCGCCGGAGTGACGCCGGACTTAGGGCTCCGTGCGTTTGAACACACGGAGCCAAAAGCCGGCCTGACGCAGGGATGACGTCAGGAGGGGCGGGGTTTGCCGCCGCGTGTGTGTGAACACACGGAAAATGGAGACGGAGTGGGGCCGGAGTGAGGCCGGCTAGCCTCCTCAAAAAGCCCCGTGTGAAAACGTCCTTAGAGGGGAGGATCCAGAAGGTGGTGTTAGGGGATTCCTGTTCGACTCCTTGGCCACTGGCCTGTGGAGTCCCACAGGGTTCTGTTCTGTCCCCCATGTTGTTTAACATCCACATGAAACTCCTGGGAGAAGTCATCCAGAGTTTTGGGGTGCGGTGTCACCAGTATGTGGATGACATTCAACTCTATCTCTCCTTTCCATCTGATTCCAAGGAAGCTGTCTCTGTTCTGAATCAATGTCTGCTGTCAGTAATGGACTAGATGAAGGCAAACAAATTGAAACCTAATCCAGACAAGACAGAGGTGCTCCTTGTCAGTCATAAGGCAGATCAAGGAATAGGGATTCAGCCTGTGCTGGATGGGATTACACTCTCCCTGAAATCTCAGGCTCGCAGCTTGGGTGTGCTCCTGGACTCCACTCTGAGCCTGGATACCCAGGTTTCAGCAAAGGCCACAAGTCCATCTGCACAGTTTAAACTTGTGCACCAGCTGTGCCCATTTCTTGAGACATCAGATCTTGCTACGGTGACACATGCCTTGATTACATCCCATTTGGACTACTGCAACACACTCTACGCGGGGCTGTCTTTGGAAACTGTTTGGAAACCTCAGCAGGTTCAAAATGCCACAGCCAGAATACTGACTGGGGCCAGTTACACGGAGCATATAACTCCCTTGTTAAAACAGCTTCACTGGCTACCTATTCGTTTCCAGGTGCAATTCAAAGTGCTGGTCATGACCTATATAGCCGTACACAGCTTGAGTCCAGACTATTTGAAAGACCATATCTCCCCATACGAACCTGTGAGAGCCCTAAGATCTGCAGGAGAAGGCTTTCTCTCGGTCCCACCAAGATCACAGGCTCGCCTGGGGAGACAAGAGAGGGAGCCTTCTCGGTGGATGCTCCCACATCTGGAATGCCCTTCCTTGGGAGGTTAGGCTGCCCCCCCTCCCTGCTGGCTTTTCACCAGCAAGTAAAAACATTTTTATGCAGGCAGGCATTTTGTACATAATACATAGGACGGTTTTTATGGAGCAAGTGTGTTTTTGGATTATTTTTAACTTTTGTATATTTTATGTGATTTTATACTGGATGTAGATATTCTAATTGTTTTGAATTTTATTGAGATTTTAAATGTTTTCTTTGTGAGCTGCCTTGGGTCCCTCTGGGGAGAAAAGCAGCATATAAATGAAATAAATAAATAATTAAAATGCACTGGATGACCTTGGGCCAGTCAATACTCTCTCAGCCTCAGAGGAAGGCAAAGGCAAACCCCCTCTGAAAAACTTCTGCCAAACAAAACCTGTGACAGGTTCATCTTAGAGGAACCATAAGTCAGAAACCACTTGAAGGCACACAACAACAAGCATCCTCATTCAACTAGGTATAACAATCCAGCCAAATAATATCAGGAAAAAATTAACTCTCAGGCCAGGTGAAGTTGAGTAAACTGCTCTACTTAACCTGGCTTGAGACTTATGAGTTTTTTTCTGATATTATTTGGCTGAATTGTTATGCTAGTTGAATGTTTTCCTGAAAAGCTTTAATTTGTTGATTTTTTTTTAAGTTATGCAGCTGATGTGTTTTAATCTATGCCTCATGAGACAAGAAGTTATCATATTGTCCTCTAGTATGCCATGAGATGCACTATACAGCATTAGCAACCAATTAAGAGATGCAAGCTTAGCAGGCACTCTATTTATGATTATTTACTTAAAGAGTTTTCATACATCCAAAAAGGCTCCCAGAATGGCTTACCAGAAGAAGAAGAAGAAGAAAAAATATGGCATCTTGGATCCTTCAGTGCCAGATCATGGTATCCAGGGAATGTATGATTGATGACATAAGCAAGGTAGTTATTATGGGTAAGTCTGAGGACAACATGCTTCCCAAATCCATGTGAATAACAGTGTCAATCATCCCACTTAAAAACTAGGCCACATGTTAACACTATTTCTTTTTTAGAATTCTAGTGACACACTCCAAATTGGTAACTGTGTGCAAACACAATGAGATTTGGAACTCTTTGACAGAAGAAGTCAGGATGGCCCCTTTTCATATGAAATGCCATCATCTGAAAATAATCCTATATTACTGAGGCTTTCAGACTGGATTATAGAACATATTGCCCCCTATAAATATATCTTTCTTCTTCAGCTGCACTGTTTCCTAACATAAACGTTTTGCACCACTGTTTTATTATACCATATTGTTTTGTTGATACCGATAGCTGTTAAGGTTCTTTTAAATAGAAAATGACTGATACAAACATTTTTAACAAATAATCATGAAATTAAGTAAACACTGTGTTTACTTAAAGATGGGATAAGCAACATATCTTTTTCTATACTTTATGTACTTGTGTAAATACTAGGAATATCAAGCATTAGGGCAAATATATGCTCAGATGTTTCAGTAAATCTCACAATAATCAATACTAAATTATGGCACAAGGAACTGTTCCATTGTAAACAACAGTAATGGGTTTTCCCCCTACATCTGAACAGGTATAGAATTCAATATGGTTGTGCAAGGGCTCATTAATACAATTTACAATAATTTCAGCATTAAGTGTGCTGCTCTGTGAACATGAGTGAAGGCCATCTGTCAGGTTAGCTGAACTGATCTCAGAACATTTTTTTTTAAGACACGATGAATAGGCCATTTTTGGCTGATGTTTGAGAAATTTATTTACACTGATGAAATTGATTTAACAGAGTTAGACTTCACACACTACATTTGTTCTTTCTAACATTAACTTTTTTTTTTTACCACAAACTACTATGGCAGCCAAACACTGAGATTCTGACATTTTACTCCAATATGACTCAAGTCGCATGAGACTTTAAACAAATATATGAACTGCTCAAGGAAGTCCCTTTTGACAATAATTTTTTAAAGGTTACAGGCATAAATTTAAAAAAACTAAAGGAAAGCATAGGACAGCAGCAGATTCAACAAAAGTGATGATTACTAACATTGTAACTAGATGACATACTTGTACATTTACCATAGCTTTCTGTATAGTGTAAGAACATTTACAAAATTGTAGAACATTATCAAAATTATTTAGGCTACAGTCTTCACTGGGAAAAAAAAACAATTCATAAGGTGGGAGAAACATCAGGGTAAAGTATTTTACATTCATTTTTCAGCTTTACACCACATATTGTTGGAATAACATTCATGCTAATTACTCTGAAAGTTGTTTCATTAGGGCAAATGATGCACTGCTCCTTCTTTGCAGACTCAAGGTACTCACTGTCAGCATGCTTATAGTCAGCACATGTGGTGACATTGGCTTTTAACTTCTACTTTCACCAATCTCTCAGTTTTGTCTTTGCATAAGTCAGCAGACAAGTTGCTCCTTAAAAAGATTCATGGGCACATAGCATCTCCCCCACTCCTGCTTTAATTCAAAGAAAGGTCTTCAGAAGCTGAGGTTTTTCCATCCATATAGAAGCGGGTGAGAGGAGATGTAACAGGGGCTGGAAAGGGAAGACTGACAGGCCTGGTCAACAGAACCTTATGGAATAAGTTGACTTATCAAGGCTTCAGAAGGACCTTTGACCCCTGACCAATGACCATGATGTGGGGCTTTGGGATGGGTGGACAAGCATGCTTTGGCTATGTAATCCTAGCTTGCCGCTGCTTACCTTCACATTCTAGAGATTCTTGTATGAGTCTTTCTTAACGGCACAGTGAGCTTGTAGGGAAGTTGAGCAACATATATTTTACTTCTAAAAAGAGGAATGCATCGAATTGGGGACAAGGGTTAGAGTAGGAAAAAGCCCTGTTATCTGCACTTTAAGTCCTTATTTTTAGTGTTGGTGTGTGTGTGTGTGAGAGAGAGAGAGAGAGAGACAGAGAGTGTGAGAGTAGCACTCTTCTGAATGTGTGGGATTTTGGTACTGCTTTGGGACTGTTCTCTGGGATCTTTCCTTACTCTTCTAGGGTGACCTGGGAAGCAAAAAACACTTCAAGATTAAAACTGCCTTCAAGGAAGCCTTTTCAGCCAAACTCCACATCTCTAACAGGGTCCAGGAGTTTAGGGGCTACAAATGTTAAATGCACAGAACATACAGTGCGACCTCGGTATCCGCAGACTTGCCATCTGCGGATTTGAGCATCTGCAGAAAGCAACCCCACGTTGTCCCCAATGGCAGCGTGTGCACGCAGCTGCACCACCACTGAGGACAACTGTACTGAAGTCGTCCCCCTTCCTTCCTTCCTTCCTTCCTTCCTTCC
>CM034703.1:181538117-181564609 GCA_020142125.1 Phrynosoma platyrhinos
GTGGCCTTAAGCTGCATTATTTCTGGCAGTCTGTAAAGGCCCTTAGTTGTGGCATAAGTATTTGTAAACAACAACCCACTCTAGCAAATGGATAGCATTTTATCCTGAATTTTAGGTATATGTGTAGGTGGCAGGGCAGGTGAGATTGTTAACAGTGAGGTCAGATGATAATGAAATGCAGAAAATACAGAGGATGACCAGGTTCCAATGAACTGGGGCCAGTAATAGAAATCATTCTGTCAATGGAAATTGTTAGAATTGGCCTCACCCTCACTACAGAAATAATCCAGGTTGACACCACTTGCCATGGCTCCATGTGATGAAATTCCTAGAATTGTAGTTTTGTGAGACATTTAGCCTTCTCTGTCAGAGAGCTCTGGTGCCACAACAAACTACATTTCCCAGAATTCCATAGCATGGAGCCATGGCAGTTAATGTGGTGTCAACTTGGATTATTTCTGCAATGTGAATGCAGCCTGTAGCATCTCATTCCCCCTTTTAGGCCTCACACATCTACAGAACCAGCTGGGATGAGAAATGCTCCAGAACTAGATTTTGAGTGACTGCTGGGAGAAAGTATTAGAAGAAAGGTTTGTCATACTCGTTGATAGGCCAAGTTCATCTTATTAACGGTGGCCAAAGGAAGCAGAAGAAGAAAAATTTGTTATACTTATTGGATATAGGCCAGGGTTACCTTATTAACAGTGGCCAATTGTTAAATAATAGCAGAAAGTTCCTTGCACCGATGAGCTGATTTTCATATGTAATTTGATGCAAGAGAGGAAAATCATTTTATTCATTTTTAAGGTAACTGTAGTGCTTGGATACTAAACAGGGTCAAACCTGGTTGGTATTTGGATGGGAGACCGCCAATGAATACCATGTGCTGTAGGCTACATTTCAGAGGGAGGAACTGACAAAACCAGCTCTGAGTATTCCTTACCTAAGAAAACCCAATGAAATTTACTGAATTATGGGATCGTCATAAGTTGACTTGAAGGCACATACACACACAATGCTTGTGTTTAGCTTGAAATCTGTATTTTCAAGTTGCTTTTTTGTGAATGAAAGAAAATTAAAAGAAAATTTCTAATAATATAGAAATGTTTTCACTGCTTGCCTGAACCAATTCGTAACTGGCTAAAACCATTAGCTATACACCATGTTTTCCTTTGTGTGTGTGACTATCGCCACTTATTCATGGTAAAGATGTTTTTGTAAAACTGTTTAAAGTCTGATTTGTGAAGACATGATTTCAGTAGTGACTTCTAGTTGAACAGTCATATGTTAGTGAGTGAATAACCCTGATTCAGAAATGAAAAACAGCAAGCATCATTTGGCTTTCACTTTTAAAATGGCTGCAGGGTTCCTGACCTTAGAGAGACTACTGTGCAGATGCAACTTAAAGCAATGTTTCCCAGTCTTTGGTCCACATGTTTTGAACTCCATCTTGCAGAATTTGGGGAGCTGAAATCCCAGGGGTCTGGTGCACCAGAGTTTGAGAACCAGTAACTGAAGTAATTTGAGATGTGAAGCCTGGAGCTCTAGGTGCCTTTAGAAAAGATACTGTACGCACTTAAAATTAATTGATGATTGTCCAGCTGCAATTAGTAATGACTCAGTTCAGTCAGAACCAATAAAACAAGTTTGTTGTAAGTCATTTCAATCTAATTCTTTTCTGTGATACATAGTAACAATTGACTGGGCTGAATTCGGCTCTGTTACTTCACTTCAAATTGTGGTTTCCTAATTTATATAACAAAGGATTATACATTTTAATTTAGCTTTCTTAAATGTCATGTTGGATGTGTGGTGTTGGCAACTCTTTGTACTTTATAAATACTTTTTTTTAACTTCCTATTGAACATTATGTATTGCATTTTAGGATGGTAGACTTCAAGAGGCAATTGAAACCTTGCTGTCCTTGGAAAAACAAACTCGAACTGTAAGTACAATACACCAAGTAATTGGTTCCTTTTTGAAAATGTAGTTTGAATGGCCATGTAGCCCTACAGTGTTTCAACAGCAACTCTTGGTGTGAATTGGTTGCCCATAGATTCCTTCTAACCGTCCCATTGTTTGTAGCTAGTTTCTCTTGCATAGGTCAAAATGGTTGTTGATGGTTTTTCCTAAAGAGCAAAACCACTGGTGTGAAGTCGAGGGCTTTCATGGCTGGCAGCCATAGTTTTTTGTGGGTTTTTCAGGCTATGAGGAACACGGCCTCATAGCCCAAAAAACCCACAAAAAAGCACTGGTCTTAGTACATCCTTCTTGCCAAGAATGAGTTTCTGTGGTAGAGCACTTCATTTAGAGGTCCCTTCCCTCAATAACTTGGATGAAAGTAGTGGTAGATGGCATCCTAAGGGCTTAGAGGAGGTGCAAGACAGTTTGCCTTCTTTTTAATTGTGTGGGTGCTCATTTTACCTGCTTGATGTGTTGAGTGTCTGTTAGTTTGACCTTTTGCCAGTTTGTTTAGGATGGAAATGTTTTCCTTCTGTGTATAAATATGCATACATTTCTGTGAATACCAGCAATTTGCCTTCGGTGAAATGTGTGTTTTGTTGAGATAAATATCTAACTGGCATTTGAGGCTCAGACCTCACTTCTAATTGTATTCCACCTCTGACTATATTCCACTCCATGGTCATCTTGCTTGATTCTGCCCCATTAGTTTGCTTTCCATGAAATGGGAGATGGAGAAGAAAACAGTGTTCAAAAAGAGTGGGAGGGTTTGACCCCAAAAAGGTTAAGAATCATTTTTTTAGACTTACTATTTTGCCTTTGGGCAAATTGCTCTGTTATTACTGGCTATCATGTCAGGCATTATGTGGAATGAGAGATAACCATATGGCAGCCATTGAGTGAGAATGCGACCAACACAAACCTAGAGTTCCAGATAGACTTGGTGGCTACAAAATGTTGGGACCCATGCTCCAGATTAATATGGAGTGTAGCACTCCTATACAAGTATCAAATCAAGTTCCAGATATGTGTTTCTCCCCACTCCCCATGCACTTTCCAAGACTGGAGCTAGGCAGGAACTGTCTAGGTGGCATTCACCTGCAAATCTGCATCATGGAGCAGAGTATTAATGTTGCTATCTTTTCCCAGCTGCAGATCTCCAGTGAGATGTTGCTTGGGTGCCTTCCATCAGCCACAAAATGATGCTTGGAAATTAACTTTTGTATGTGTGTGTGGGGGGGGAGGGTGTTACATGAGGAATGTCTTTAAAAATATGTGTTATTGGGCAAATACTGCATCAACAGGATTTGGCTAGTATCTCTTTGATCTCTTAATTATGCAGGGTTTTCCCCCCCATTTAGGCCTCTGATATGGTATCTACTTCTCGGATTTTGGTTGCTGTAGTGAAAATGTGTTACGATGCTAAAGACTGGGATGCTCTTAATGAAAATATTATTCTTCTGTCAAAGAGGAGAAGTCAGTTGAAACAGGTGAGATTACACTATTGGGGTGGGTGCACAAAACTGGACATTTGAAAATCGTCTGTAAACATGGATTAACTACTTTTTATAGTTGCTGATTTAAGGCACTTTTCTGTTCTAAAGTGAATGCTTTCTTTTTATATCCATTACTTCATGATTAGTGCAGTTGCAGAGTTGTGTGTGTTTCTCAGCAACCATTTTTGTGCATTATATTGATGCTGTCATCTTCATGCATTCAGAGTCATTTTGAGAAAGGGACTCTGCTTCCCTGTGATCCTAATGAATTATAAAATTATTGCTGCTCCTACTGGCGGCATTCCTAATGATCAGCAGAATCAAACTTCTGGTTGCCACTAACATCCCAGCAACTATATCCATGATCTTGTTAAGAATAATGACCTGAAGAGACACAGTAGTTTATTTTTAAAGTCCTCCTGAATGAATGGCTGAATCCACTTCCTTGTTAGTCCTCAATGGGTTCTAATTACTTATTCAGACACTTATGTCTTGATGGTTTTGTTGCATTTTTTTAAAAATTTCAAAAAGGATTGGAAACACAGTACATGTTACTTACTTAATATCCCCATGTATAGGTCTAGAAATTTTAGCCAAAAAATTGACCCCAAACCCCTGAATTGACTTATCCATGGGTTAATCTAGCTATTGTAAGTGCTGTATTTTAATTCTTTTTTTAAAAAAGAACCATCCTCTGGTGAAAGGCAAAAAATGTAATCTGTCCTGGAATTGCTGACCCACCCACCCCCCCGCCAAATCCATCCAGCCTTTATTTTGAGTACAATTCTGCCTGCTGGAATTTTGTACGTTTTTGGGCATTATTTTTCTTTGCTTCATCCTTTAGATTGTTTGTTACATGCCCATAAGTTTTACCTTCGAATTACCCATGGATCATATCAAAATCCATAATTTTGACCCCCAAACCTCCCCTCAACTTATATATGAGCAGGGGCCTAACGGACATAAAAAAGAAAAAGGTACAATATACCATATGTGATGGTAATGCCCCAAAGCAAAGGAATTCTGGAAGAAAAGCTACAAGAAAATTATATCAATTTTAAACATTAAACTAAAGGGCTATGCAGATGGATAGCTCTGGGCCACCCCTACTAGCCATGGATCGGGGCCGCGGCAACCGCACACTGTGGCCCCGATTCTCCCTTTTGCTGCCCCTAAAAGAGCGGCAAAATGCCACTCCTTTTAGGGTTGGCAGAAGGCTGCCCTAAGAGCCGCAGCGGCTCTTCCACACTCTTTCGGCGCAGCGTGTCTGGATAAGATCACAACTCAACTAAATAATGAAGCTGCACAAAAATAGGTGGAAGATTGGAAAGATGTATCTAAATTATGGGAAACAATTTGAGCCAAAATTTCAAACTAAAATAATGAAAAACAATCTGAATATTAATTCTGTCAGACAAATGAAACTGAATCTTTTCTAAGTAATATAAAACATGACAAATAGATTAAACCAAAAGTTTCGAAAGGATCTTTCTTTGTTAAACTAAAAAGCAGGTAGGAGGGATTTTTTAAAAAAAAACTTACACTTTCATTGAAAGAAAGTGAGACATACAACGAAATAAAACACTGTCCACTTAATATGACTGAAGTCAGGAAGGTTTAAATTAAGAAGATTGAAAGCTGAGAAATATGAAAGATGAAGGAGAAAAGGAATAAACAAACTTGGGAAAGGATATGTATGCTTATCTACTGCTAAATGTTTTAATGAATTATATGTCAAATTAAGTTGTTAATCAGCAAGAAAAGGAGATAAAAATATTAAAAATGTGTGTAATAAAATGTATAAAATGCTGAAATATAAAGTACGAAATATACAACAAAAACTTCATCAGGGAAAAATAAAGAGTTTGTAAAAGGCAGCTTCTTTCTCAGAGGCTTTGTTAACCGAAGCATGCCTCTGCTGCAAAACGTCTTTCCTCTGTAAAGTGTAGACTTGAAGATAAGGGAAGTAATGAAATCTACTTTTGAAGAAGAGATTAGATATCTGTCCATCAAGGGCTTAAATGTAATTGGTTCTGCCAGTATATGAAATGATTAAAAAATCCCTCTAAGCTGTGTATATTGTGTTTTGGGTTGCTCTTCTACATGAAAATTTGGCAATTTAAACAAGTTAGCAACAATTCTAAGTGTTATAGTGGTATTGAAAAGCTTTAGACTCAGGAGATAGCTTAAGGGAAAGTTGCTATAGTAAGCTGCAGGGAATATGATACAAAAAGGAGAAAGTACATTATGGATACCTGTGCCTGTGAGATTTGTGCAGCTGTGTGCCATTCCACAGTAGGATTTATTGTAGTAATACCAGCTGGAGTAAGCAACTGTGACTCAATTAAAATATTTGATGTTGTCCTATTATAAAAATAAAAAGCTTTTTAAAACAGCAGCATTGCTTTGGCTCCCATGCAAAAATTTATAATTTTAGCATACCATAAAACCAATAGCTCATAGGAAAGCCATTCAATTTGGTAGAGGTTCAAGAAGTTGACAATATTTATAAGTTACTGGGTTTTGTACAAAGCCAAAAATAGTAGTAGCACATTGGAGCATCCACAGTTTGCTGCACCCTCATATTATCCCCATATTATTTACATGGATGCACTGATGCGGGCATTCACACGTCACTGCCTGTTGAATCATTTGGAGCTTAACTGTTTGTATTTTTCCCATCTACAGGGGTCCCCTGAAACCAACCCCCAGTGGATGGGAAGAGTCCACCATATATTATGGAGAGCACCATTTTGAACATGTTACAGTGTTAATCTATTCACTGAAATAAATATTTGTCTGTGGCAGCCAGGGGCATTTTGTTGTTTCACAGAGTACTTTGTCTTGCTGAAAAAGCAAATGGGTTTCTGTGACTTTAACTAACATTGTTAAAATGAGAAAAATTGAAAGAAGCATTTCTGTTATATTTACTTCTCAGTATTTTTCCAGCTGATGTGTTGATGTTTGTGAATAGAAAAGCAGACATTCTTTTAGTAGTGCCTGCCTTTTTGCTTTAAATAAAGCAAATTCAGATATTTGTCTACAAAGATTGTTTTGATGGATATTGATTTTTGTGTTAAGGGCATCATTACTAAACAACTTGGATAATTGGAGTTCTAGATAAGCCTTTTGAAGGATACAAAAAGGAAGCATATACTGAGATTGCAGTTTTTTCTGTATTTGTATTAGGCAGTTGCTAAAATGGTCCAGCAGTGCTGTTCTTACGTGGAAGAGATTTCAGATCTACCAATCAAGTTGCGATTAATTGACACATTGCGGATGGTCACAGAAGGGAAGGTAAGACTTGTTTCTCTTCAAAAGCTGTGAGTTTTATTTATTTGTTTGATTTATGCCCCACTTTTTCCCCAAGAATTGGGCTAAAGGCAAAGATACTTATGTATTTACTATATTTACTTGTAGAGAATTAAACAGCACAGGAAAGAGCACAGCATCCCTAAAAGGTATACAATGGACCTAAAATTCAGTGGATTTAAAAGTCTGAGAAAAAAAACATTTTCAATGCTAGGTAAATTCCACAAAGAGAGAATCTCTGGAGAGGGCATTCCTTGGCCAGGGTGCCCCCTCCATGAAGTCCCAGGGCTACACATAATACTTCACTTGGTGTGGGCAACTGGAAAAGAATCTATGAAGGAGATCTCAGAGTTTGGCTTGGTACATGTTGAAGAAGGCAATTCTTAAAGTAACTGGTTTCAAGCTTGGAGCTTTAAATTTATGTCCAGCACTTAAATACAGTGACATGATATGACAAAGTCTTCCAAATCCTAAGGCCATTTAACAGTCTACATCAGGGGTAGGCAACCTTTCCCCTTTAAGGGCCGAGGGACTTCAGCTCCCAGAAGCCTCAGCCATGTTGGCCAATAGTCCCATGTTGGCCAATAGCTCCTGGGATTCTGGGAGCTGAAGTCCCTCGGCCCTTAAAGGGGAAAGGTTGCCTACCCCTGGTCTACATTAAAGAAAACTATGAGTCCAGCTGTACTTTATGGAACATTTTCAGAGGCAAATGGGAGATAATAATTACAGCAAAAATATTTTACAGCTTCCACAAAAACTCGCTTTAAAACAGCGTCTCCCATTACAGTCATTTATGTCTTGAGCTTCCCATAATGTAACCTGTAGAAGACTTGTAGGAAACTGTCTGACTGCATTAATTCTTGATCTTAACCAGAAGCAACTTATTTGGAATGGAAAGACTGCCACTTCATGATAAAAATGTTTAAGAGTGCCTGCCCCAGTAATTGTCAGTGCTGGCAATGTGGACCTAATTTTTCCCCATTTTTTAAAAAATAACAATAACTTTATTGTTTAAATTAACAATAAATTAAGTGTAACAATAAATTTAACAAAGAAATGTATAACCTGTTCTGCAGCTGGAAGGAGATTCAGAATAGCATATCCTTAAGAAAACAAAGATGCAACAGTTAAAAGGACATGACATACATAGAAGAAGATGTGGGGGGGGGGAGAAAAACAGTTGCTCTTAATGTTATAAACATGCTGGATCTTAGGGTATGTCTGTTGCATAGCTGGGAAGATGCAAAGGCTTACAACTGAATTCTCCGAAGGGCTGTTGAGGGTCCTGCTTTCTTTCAGTCCTGATTATGATAATGATGATCATATATAACAATCACAAGGATAATATGAAATGATAATGATAATGCCACATCAACAAAAATGTCAGTGAAACAATTTATGTCCTATTCACTTTTTACTATTCTTCGGAATCTTCCAAAATAGTTTGGTTTTTACGGTTTATCAAAAGGTAAGCCATGATGGGGGCAGAGAGAACTTCTTGGTTCTTTTCATCTGATATGAATATGCCTCTCATCATTTAGTAACCGCTGCTAGATAGTTATATTCCATAAGGCATATCAATTGCTGTACTAGTGCAATAGCTTGAGTAATATCCTTATTCCAGATCTGCTGGTTAAAGCAAGTGATACAGTGAAAAAACTTAATTATCCTTGTCTAGAAATCATACTGAAGGATATGTATGATATGTATGATATGCTGAATCCAGATTACTGTGGCAAAAAAGTAAAAAAAACTGCATAGGAAAATAACCTCCTAAAGGGGCTTGGCAGAACAGTTAAAGATGTGGAAACCAAAACAATGATAATGGATTTAATACACTTGACCCTTAATTTTATCAGTGTGGTGGTAGTGATGGTGTGTGCCTTCAAGTTGCTTCCAACCTATGTTGACCCTAAGGCAAACCTGTCATGGAGTTTTCTTGACAAGGTTTGTTCAGAGGAGGTTTGCCATTGTCTTCCCTGAGGCTGAGTGCATGTAACTTGTCCGAGGTTATTCAGTGGGTTTCATGGCCAAGCTGGGAATCAAATCGGGTCTCCAGAGTTGTAGTCCAACATTCAAACCACACTGGCCTTGAATTTTATCAG
Organism: Phrynosoma platyrhinos; assembly: GCA_020142125.1. Lineage (NCBI taxonomy): Eukaryota > Metazoa > Chordata > Lepidosauria > Squamata > Phrynosomatidae > Phrynosoma > Phrynosoma platyrhinos. The sequence goes on from CM034703.1 coordinate 181,546,993, forward strand.
CAGTCACTGTATATAAACTCTTTTATAAGTAGAATATTCATTGAAGTCAGCAAATGATCTGTCTTACCAAAATCTTTCAAAAGAGATTATTAAACAATCTGTACTAAGCTACAACTTGGCTCAAAAGGTTTGGTACCAAAACTAGCACATGTTACTGGTGCAAAGTAAGCTTTATTGAAAAATCAGGAATACAGTAAGGGGTTCATAGCAGAAAAAAGCATTCTGCTTGTTCAGTTGACAGGAAGCCAGACTCCCCTTGTAGCTGGTGATGGGCTTGGTTTCCAAGTTTATCAGGATATCCCAATGGCCAGCAGTTCATCTAAACTAGAATAATAAACCTGTACTTCCGAGACCGAGCTCACGTGTTCAAGTCTTCATGTAGTGGAGTTCTAAACAAAATCCTTTGAATACACAGTTTGTATCTCTATTCTAGAAGTTGTAAGAGCAGCAGAAAACAGGTAGTTGTGAGCAAATTCATTCATCCACTGCTTTCCCAGTTAGACCAAGGTGGAAAGAATGTACTCACAAGAAAATAGGTGATATCAAGCTTTGCTAAGTGAAATAATCCTTGCAGTTGTATGCCCTTCTTCTTGGCCCACTGGTAGGTTCTCCTGGTATTCAGGACCCCCTGTTACTACACAGTCCAATAGGAACTTCTCACCAGAATAATTTTATAGGAGGCAACACAAAGGACAGTGTACAAAAGTTTGGAAGAATTTTGTTTACATATTGACCATTAATTTGCATGTGCATTTGATTATCTCCTATTTTATTATACTATTACAAGAGTGAATGCAGTTTTGTAAAATAACTTCAACTCATGATTTCATTGAAATGGTATCATGATGAAAAAATAGACAGTTTCTCATACAGTCATATTCTTTACCGTATTACTTAGTCTTAGCTCTGATTCATCCTACACTTAATTGTATACAGTTACTAGACTGACACCTTTCAATACATATAAGCTTCCCTGATGTTACATCTTAAATCTGATGACAAGTTTGGCCGCTATAGGATGAAGAGTTCAAGTGAGCAGACCTAGAGACAATGTGGATGAGTGCATTAATAACAAGTAGTTGTATGATTCTGCTATGTTCACAAATTAAACTGTATTTTCAATCATTTCAAGTACTGTACTGGTAGATGCAGTCCTTCCCTATGCAAGTACAGTGCCTGGATGGAAATGCCCCCACAGGAGGCCTTGATAACAGTTCTCATCCTCCGCTAAAATCAGGTATTTGAGCAATAAGATATTCTGTTCTTCTTCCCTCCGATACTCAACCAAGGGACATAAATTTCTCATTTCCTATAACAGGTTGACATTCTTGACTGTATGCACACACCTATGGGCATGAGAGGAGAAACTATAGTATGTGGCTTAGCAGGCTCCCCAACTCCCTATCCCATTAGCCTCACTCAGATTTTGGGCTGAAAGATAGTTGTGGAGAGCAATTTTGCATTTTAGTGCTGTTTCAAGCCCATGCCCTCTAGCAACCCCAAATTGTCCAGATGTAACTGAAATGTTCCTCAAAATGCCAGTCATGCAACAGGCACAGTGTTAGGAAGTTGAACATAGCCTACTGATCTTCCACTGAGGATTCATCCAACATTCATACCACTGAGGATTCATATAAGCACTGTATGTAAGGAAGGGCCATGCTTTATGAATGTAATATTAAATACACTCTTTGTGAGTCAGATAACTTAAATAAAATAAAATCTTTCTCTTTTTAGATTTATGTTGAAATTGAGAGGGCTAGGCTGACAAATACTCTTGCAACAATAAAAGAACAGAGTGGAGATGTGAAAGAAGCTGCTTCAATTCTGCAAGAACTTCAGGTAAAGGACCAAAAGTGCTATAACTATTGAGTAATTGTTTTGATGCATAGTAAAGAGAAAATTGTACCAACTAGAAGGTTTCAGTATTTGTTTTTAAATTTAAGGTACCTTTAACAGTATTTTAATCAATTGTTAGTAGGATACACCACAATATTTACTAGAAATGGTTGCACAGTTTCCTAGTGCTATTTACATGATTCCCTGTATTAACTATGTTGAGTGGTTATCCTGAACTGAATTCTTGCAAGAATCAAAAGCAGTGAAGTTTTTGTAGCTGAGCTGCACAGGCTGTTTTGAAACAAATAATGAATCATGAACACGAAATGAATTATAAGCACAGTTTATGTTTACATACTGAATCTAGCCATATACCTTATCTTTTTAGTACAACTAATCTAGATAGCTAAAAGCCAAACATTTTACGCACATGATAATAAACAATTCAGTATTTCAGTCCAGTTTTTATTAATGGGTTAGTGTATGCTGTCTTCAACTTTTATGTATCTCAGTCTGTAATGTATTATATATTCTGAATGTTAGGTGGAAACATATGGATCAATGGAAAAGAAGGAGCGTGTGGAATTCATCTTGGAACAAATGAGACTTTGTCTGGCTGTGAAGGACTACATTCGAACCCAAATTATCAGCAAAAAAATTAACACAAAATTTTTCCAGGAAGAAAATACAGAAGTAAGTCTGATAGTAGCAGGTTTATGTTATAGTGGTTTACAGGTATTAGGCACATGATTTAAAATAGATTTCTCAGAGGTATTAGAGAGTGTTCAGCTTCTAGGTTTAATGTGTTTGTGTTAACCCGAGATTATTTGACATTTCAGAAATTAAAACTGAAGTACTACAATTTAATGATTCAGTTGGATCAGCATGAGGGTTCCTACCTTTCCATCTGCAAGCATTACAGAGCAATTTATGATACACCTTGTATCCAGGCTGAAGGTGAAAAATGGCAACAGGTAAAAAAAAAAATACTACAGTCTGTTAAAATAATAGTTTATATGGTCAACTGCCATGTGAAATAGATGTGTCTCATCTTTCAGTGGAACCTATGTCCATTCATTCAGTTGAGGGAGAGCTGTAGTCAAATACTGTTACCTTCCAGCAATTACTTTTCAGTAAAACCATTGAGCCATATTCTGTTTGAAATTCTTTTTGTGGCTTAGTTTGTTTTATTAATGAGAACATCCCACAAAATCAGTTTTGGCAGCCATTATGCTCTTTGCTAAATATACTGGAGCTGTATTGCTAAAGTAATTACATTCTGAAAACACTAGGTTACGTAGTTGCACACTTGTCTTTCCACAAATATTTCCTTTTTTCATGAAACTTACTGAAATCTTAACAGAGGCTTTTTGAAGAAGGGTTTGTTAATCTTGTGCAGACAGTTCCCACACATTTCAGAAGTGTCTTCTAATCCCCTAGAACTCATCTTTTAGTAGTACATGGAAGAGGAATAAATAAAATTGCCATTCTTCCAATAGAAGAGCCTTGTAAACAAAATTCTACTCAGGGAACCTATAGATAAGAGTAAGGAACTGTAATCAAATGTAGGAATAGATTCTTTTCCCCAGCAGCCTTCCCAGACCAGATGCTGTTAAGAGGGCATGGCCATGACCCCTGACATCATTCTGTTGGTATTTTATATGAGTATCCAAGGTCCTTGTATTGGGCGAACCTCCAGCCAGTGCTTTGCCTGAAAACTCAGCTCTCCTCCCCCTTTTCCTTCTTCGTACCATGAAGGGGGAAGTGGCTGCTGTAGTAGCCTTCTCCAGCACTGACGGCACAAGAGCATACAAGTGATGCACATGTTTGTATAATGAATCCTTGCCTGATTCATGAAAAAAAGGAGGAAGAGTATTTATGCCAGCAGCCCTTTCTATGAAGAGTGCACATTTTGTTCTCTTATGTGTGCTTTTGCTCTCCCACTCCCAGTGTCTGAACCTGGTCTCTGGACAGTATCTAAGGAAGCACACACTTCTTCCAGTCTACATTCATGTGACTTCCAGCTTTGTCAGAAAACCACCATCTGCTGAATTCTTCCTCCTTGCTTCAGTTACACTTGACAAAACCTTTTATTCACTTTTAAAGGAACTTGAGATCTCTTTAAGCATGAAGACTCAGTACCGCACACTGTCCTTACCAGATGCTTTACTAATTTGGTTGGGAGCCTGAACTGAAGCCCTGTTTCCTTACATTTCTATTTTCAAGCAAAGGGACTGGTTTGCTTTTAAAAAATGAGATCATTTAACCTAAAGTCCAAAGATATTTTTTAATTTTTTTGCTTTCTAATACAATCATTAATTATCTTAGGAAGAGGAAGCACATTTTTAATAAATAAATCAGATTTCAGATTAGGAAGAATAACATAAATACAGAGTCTTGACTTTTTGTATGAGCATCCAAGGTCCATGTATTGATTTGTAAAATGAATAGCAAAGACAGCTTGTCATTCGAAGACAAACTAAATAGGAGTCAGCAATTTCAGGGAGTTGGCAAGACAGTGCTTAAATTTGATTAGGAGAACGCTGCTCCTTTTCAGCACTGGTGTTGTCTTTGCTGTATTGTTTCTTGTAGTATACTAAAAGAAAGACATAGGAAAACTTGAAAGAATTCAGAGGGCGTTGACAAAAACAGATACTTGGGTTATGGAATGTGAGGAATTACTGGAGGAGTTTAGGTTTATATTCTTGGAGGAGGGAAGACCACTTTGTTTTCAGTTCCACAGACAGCTGTTTTTAAAACAATTGGTATAAGATCTTTATCTACCATGGACAAGAAATGAGTGCAAAATATGATTTAGAAGTTATATGCTGCAGGAGTTGAGGAAAACAAATATCCTATCTGTAAGCATGCGAGACCTAGAATCAGTCTGCTTGGGAATAGTAATTTAAATTAGATAAATGTGTAGCTAGATACATTTGGATGGCAGAAGAATTGATTGATTGGAAGATCTTTAAGATCATTCCCCTCTAGACTATGCAGTTAGCCCATTCTACCAATGGAATTACTTACTGCAGTGGAACAGAGGAGAGAGCCATTCTCTCTCTCGCCCCCCCCTTCCCCCCCATTGTGATGTGACCTCCTTTCTATGCCTTTAGGTTACCTTTTACCTTTCACTTATAGAAGGCCCCTTGTAAATGACACCTGCCTAGCATCCACCCTAAAATACTTTCCCTAAATGTATCAAGGCTAAGGTCCCAAGGGTCTTCCTCTTATAAGTTTAATATCTTAGGTAGCGTGTTCATCTGTGCCTGTATGGTTTAGAATTCACTCAGGCTGAGGCTTCTCTTACAACAAATAAACATTAACTTTATAGAATAACATTTAGCAAGAAAGTAGCTTAGGTAGAATGGTTCAAACATGGTCTGGTTACATTAATATAACAGTTGCAGGCTTCCTCTTTACAATGTCCGATACACTTTCTCTCCCAGTCAGTATCCTTGTCTGACCGTATTTGTCTGACCCTTTGTCTCTTATTCTACTGTCTTGTTAGAATACATTTCTGATTTTCCCTAGCCCAGTCAGATTCCCTATCTGACATTCTCCCTAGAACTCTCACTCAAGAACCTCCCCTGCATTCAAACCTCCCCTCAGTTTCCTTCAACTCCTTTCAAGTCTCTTAAAGTTGAACTCAACTCTCATCTCCCCTCAACTGAACTCGCAATCACTCACTCCTGCCTGTTATTTCTACTCCTTCCCCTGCAGCCCCTCCCTCACAGTCAGCCTGAACTGTGATTGGCTGTCAGGAAACCAAGTCTGCTCAGTGGCTCCATCACACCCATATAGACAAATTCTGCTTCAAAGGTTGGGGGGGGGATCTTCTGGAGCCACTGCTACAAAAATAGATGAGAAGAGGGAAGGGCCTGTTGCATTAACAGAAGTCCATTCCGTCTAACCCAGGATTTTGCCAAATGCAAAGGATGTATAGTAACTTTTATAGTCATTTTGGTTAAAATTCCTGTTTCTACACAAGGTTGGACTTGTTAAATCTGTTCCAGGTCACTGTTCTTACGATTTTGTGATAATGTGCATTTAATTAATTATAAGAACATAGATATATTTGGCCCTCTGTTCTGAATGGCAATTTCATCTAAACAGTAAGACCCCTTATCTGTGGTGGATATGTTCCAAGACCCCCTGCAGATGGCCAGAACTACAGATAGTATTGAAACCTATATTTTGATTATATTTTTGAACTGCAGAAATAGAGACAAAATACTCTCCCTCCCCTGCTGCTTAACTGCTGCCCTGTGGATGGTAGGGGAACTGATCCACTCCCAACTTTCCTCTTATTAGTTCCTCACAACAAGCAAAAGGTGAATCCTCAGCCCAAGCATACCATAGAATTGCACTGGAGGAACTAGAGATGCCCACAAATGTTGGAAATGAGAGGAAAGTTGGGATCAGTTAAATTCCTTTGTCCTCCATAGGGCAGTAGGTGAGTTGGGGGGGGGGGTGGACTGAGTAAATGAAACAACAGAAAGAAAATCCATGGGGGAGGGTGTCTTAGGGGTGAAACAGGCTGGCAGGAAGCGGCAGCTTAAAGTCGCCCCTTCTGAAAATGGATTGGGGCCATGTTGAACACACAGCATCGCCCCAATCCACCTTGAAGCCAGCCGAAAAAGGAGCAGCAAACGCTCTTCTTTGGCCAGCAAAAAGCCAGCTTTGCCACCCCACACTGCGGCTGAAAGCCAGTTTCATGATGCTTCAGTGGCATGTAAACGCCAAGCCGCTGGTGTGTCATGAAGCCGCCCATGTGTGTCTAAACGCTGTGTGCCGATGACATCCTGAAGGCATCCTTTTTGGCCATCTGCTCCAGCCCTTTATTGTATTAATAACATTTGTTTAACTAGTTGCTTCTCAGCAAAGTTAAGATTTTTTCCCCCCTCTCTTTCTCTAAAACAGGCCCTGAAGAGTGTTGTGCTATATGTTATTCTTTCACCTTACGACAATGAACAATCTGACCTGGTGCATAGAATAAGCAGTGATAAAAAACTAGAAGACATTCCTAAGTATAAGTATGTATAGCTGGCATGCTAAATTTTACTGTGATGTGACATGATGTTCAACATGTGTTTTTTGTGATAGTTAAAGATACCTAGGATGTTTTGAGTTGCCATTATTACAATATGCAGTGATGTTTGAATTTATACATAGCTGTTGTAGGTGCAAGTACTTCAGATCTCAGTGCTCATGTGTTTTAGGTGCTTATTGAAAGTGTAATTTCAGTCTTGGCAAACTCTCCCAGCCTAGAGTTGTTTCAATTGCCATATGCTATCTGATGGTGTTTTCAACAATTTCTTACATTATTTATGGTGTTATAAACTGCGTTGGAATTTCGAAACATGATATAAAAATGAGATAATAGTGAACATGCATTTGCAGCTTTTAATGTTTCTATCAAACCAAAGCAGAATCTAATAACACTTAATATATATTGAATAGTACTAGTATATGGGATGCTGTTGCCTAGTGGTTAAGACGCCAATTCTGACAATTGGAAGATTGGAAGTTTGGCAGTTGGAGGCCCAAGTGCTGCATGATGGTGTGAGCTCCTGTCACTAGTCCCAGCTTCTGTCAACCTAACAGTTCAAAAGCATGCAAATGCAAGTAGATAAATAGGTATCACTTTGGTGGGAAGATAACAGCATTTGGTGCAGTCATGCTGGCTACATGACCACTGGAGTCATCTTCGGACAACACTGGCTCTTTGGCTTAGTAATGGAGATGAGCACCACCCCCTACAGTCGATTATGACCAAATATTCATGTCAGGGGACTACCTTTAGTATTAGTATGCTGTTCCAGTGTACTCCCTAAAACTTTTATAAAACTGTTAACAAAAGAAACGGTTGTATTGATAGACTAATCTTGCTGAATTTTAAACAGATGTGCACATTTGTTTTCTAGTGTATGAGAATTATACTGTTGACCATTCACAGAATTTTTTTTTTTTTTTTTAACAGAGATCTTTTAAAACTATTTACCACTATGGAATTGATGCGCTGGACCACTTTGGTTGAGGAATATGGAAAAGAATTGAGGGAAGGCTCTCTAGAAAGCCCTGCCACAGATGTATTTGGTTATACAGAAGAAGGAGAAAAAAGATGGAAAGATTTAAAAAACAGAGTAGTTGAGCATGTAAGTAGAATATGCTTTCTACCCATTGTTTAGGACTGTGAGGAATGCTACTAGTGGTAATTTGTGCTGGATGGAGTTACACGCCTCCTGAAATCTCAGGCTCATAACTTGGGTGTTTTTCTGGACTCATCTCTGAGCCTGGACACCCAGGTTTCAGCAGTAGCTAGGAGTGCGTTTGCACAGCTAAAACTTGTGTGCTAGCTGTGCCTGTTCCTTAAGATGTCATATCTGGCTATGGTGACACGTGCCTTGATTACATCCCATTTGGAGTACTATAACTCATTCTACATGGGGCTGTCTTTGGAAATTGTTTTGAAACTTAAGTGGGTTCAAAATGCTGTGGCCAGAATGCAGACCAGGGCCAGTTATAGGGAACATATAGTTGAAATGACTACTAGTTTGTTTCCAGGCACAATTCAGAGTGCTGGTCATGACCTATAAAGTCCTACATGGCTTACGTCCAGACTATCTGAAAGAACGTGTCTCCCCTTATGAACCTCTCAGAGTCCTATGGGGGAAGGCTTTCTCTCGGTCCTACCACCATCACAGGCTTGCCTGTTGAGGACACAAGAGAGAGCCTTTTTGGTGGCTGCTCCCATGCTCTGGAACTCCTTTCCATGGGAGGCTAAGCTACCCCCCTCCCTGCTTTCCTTTTGCCAGCAGGTGAAGACATTTTTATTCAAGCAGGCTTTTATATGGAGTGTATGCTTTAGTATGTTTTTTAAAAACCTTTGTATGATTTTTATGTCATTTTATACTGTTTTTTGCTAGTTGATTTTAAATTAAGTAGTCTCTGAGGGTTGTTTTATTAGTGATGTCACACATGACACCACCTCTGGTCAACCTAGTACATAGCAAAGAAGTGATAGCAAATTGTGATTTTAATCTGTAGTTACTTGTTTAGCTTTATATTTAAATACTAAAATATTTAGAAAAAATGCTCCATTGAGGATTGTTAGAAGTGCTGTTTTCTGCAAAATGTTGATAGTAGTAATTATTCCCATTAATCTTACTACTTCATGTAATAACAGAAATAATCCAGTCCAAAATGTTATGGTTTATAGCAGGGGTCGGTAACCCACGGCCCATGGGCTGGATGCGGCCTGCGGAGGCCTTCGGACTGGCTCCTGGGGGGCACCCGTGGCGGCACTGGGCCTCTCGGAGGCCCAGCACTGCCGAGGGAAGCCACCTGGGGGCACCCGTGGCGGCACTGGGCCTCTCGGAGGCCTGCCATGGCCAAGGGATCCCTCCTAGGGAGGCCCTGCCATTGTGCGCACGCAACGCAGGGGGGGCACCATTTTGTTCTCTAAAATGGTGGCGCGCGCATGCGCACACCAGCCCCCAGCACCATTCCCCTCCCCCCCAGCCCGTCGGCAAAAAAAGTTGCCGACCACTGGTTTATAGTCTTAGGCCACTGCTTAATTTATAATAAATAGACATTTGGAATCTAAGCATGTATCAGAGGAAGCAATTTCAGTTATTTCTTGATAGTAGTTGATTATTTTTCTTCCTTTTAGAATATTAGAATAATGGCAAAGTATTATACCAGAATTACCATGAAAAGAATGGCACAACTTCTGGATTTATCAGTTGATGTAAGTGACATTCAAGTTTGCTCAATATTTTTGTACAAGAAAAAAGCAATGACATAGTACTGAGTGCTTTTGCATGTTGATTTTTGAAAACATACTTAATTATAATTATTGTCATGTCCAAGGTATGCTTGTTCTTCAGAATCTGACAATCTTTGTATTCTTACTGTGAATCAAAACAGTATTTTTGTTCAGCTACCTAATCCAGTGCTGTTTGTTTCCTTTACAGGAATCTGAAGAGTTTTTGTCCAATTTGGTGGTGAATAAAACCATATTTGCCAAAGTTGATAGGCTGGCAGGAATCATCAATTTTCAGAGGCCGAAGGACCCTAATAACTTACTTAATGACTGGTCTCACAAACTCAATTCATTGATGGCTCTAGTTAACAAAACTACACACCTCATTGCCAAAGAGGAGATGATACATAACCTGCAGTAAAATGTCTCAGTAGCCTTAATGCTTAGAGGGAGGCATTGAATCGGTCATAGAAAGAGACTTTATCCCACTGTATATTTGGGTTGGTTGTTTTTTGTTTTGTTTTTTTTTTTCATCTTAACTTTCCAGGTGAAATTTAGAACATAATCACTTTTGAAGAAATGTTGACAATTAAGTTCCTTTGATTATTCATTTGGTTTTTAACATTTTTGCTGCAACTGATGGATAAAAAAATAAAATTGCCTGTTTAATGGAAATGGCCTTTAATTTACTCTGGTTTGTCTTTAGCTGTTCAGCAAAAACTTCTGCATTATTCTTAGATATTCTTTTCACTCTTCCAGATATATGAGTATGTTGTAATATATTATTTTGTAAAAAAATGTGCAAGGTGGTTCTGTAATGTTCACTTTTCTTAAGCAAAGTATCTTTGTTATTCCATGCTGTAATATGGTAGCTATATAGAATGTGCTATAACAAAGATGGCATGGAATAAGTTGTAGCCTGTTTCTGCTTATTATGTGTAATTTTTAAATTGGAATTGGTATTTAACTAAGGTAACAGTGAATAAATTTTACCAATTTTTTGCAGATAGCCCAACATGTCTTTATAAAAGGACATATCTAGGCTGTTTTTTAAAGATTTTAAAAATGAAAACAGAATGTATGTAAGTCAAGCTGGCATTTTACTCTTCTATTCTATATTTACATTTGATTAATAGCAATATTGCCTATGTTGTGATCCTATTAAATCAAATCAATTTTATTTATGGTCTTTGACCAAAGTAGTGATCCTATTAATTTTTTTTTCAAATTAATATGGCTTCTTTCATTAAAGTTAGATCAGCCATATTTGGTTATAAAATGTTGTTTTCAAGTTACAGTTTGAAAATTCTTTAAAATAGGATTTCTAGGGATATCACTATTGACCTGCAAGTGCCTTGGATACACTGACATGCTGTCTTAATACTGCAGCTTCCAGAAGCTCTGGCCAGCATAGCAAATGAAGAGGAATGGTTTGAATTGCAGTCTAACAGCATTTGGAGGACTATATGTTTTGTATCCTTGTTCAGAATGACTTCCAGTGGTTTGCTGCTGAATTTTAGCAGATTAATTTACCACTGAATTTTGGTCAGAGCATTTGGGAGCATGTTGTCAACCCTACTTTTAAAGGAGAAAAATACTCATGCCACGCTTAATGCTATTGCTGTCTGGTGAAGTGTGAAAGAAAATGTTCAGATGCATTCTAATATTTGCCAGAGTGCATAGAACCTGCTTGTAATCAGATTTTGCATGAATCTTTTAGCGTCCCATCATTTTGGAAGTGGATTAGTGTGTACACATGAGCCTTGCAGATGAACATCTGGTCCAGACCTGCTACCAACTAGAGATTCAACAGCTTGAATCCAGAAAAGCACTGGCAGAGGCGGTGGGTGGAGACTGTATCCCCTGAAATTCTTTCCCAAGGGTTACGGCAGATTGTTTAGTGCACAAAGCTGAGGAGGAATAGGAGAATTGATAAAGCTAGGCATGTTTCCAGAAGAAGCAAGCACAGATCATACATAAACTTAATGTCTTAATGTGTGTGTGTGTGTGTTCCCTGCCTTGCAGATGATGATTGCCAGCCTCTCCAGAGGATTAAATTGGGATCTGTAACGGCATACAGAATTAGCCCATAATACAGTCTTTACTGGACAGTGCTACTTCAGGTTGCTCATAGATGGTACCCTCGTCTCATTGGTGCTTGTCTGGATCCAAGTCAGCATTGGTTGCTTTCAGAAGTTAGAACCCTCTTTTTTCTCTGTAGTTAAAGCAATCTTTTCAGAAATATCTATGAATGCAATCGATACATTTCGCAAAGGAGTAAATTCTTATGGGAATGTTATTTTGTAGATTTTGTATAAAGCAGATGTTAGGAAGTATATTCTTAATGTCTCCTACCACTTGGTTTATTATGTACAATTTCAGATTTATTTCATCAGTATCCAGACTGAGTGATTATGAATTCTTAACAGTACTCATTTGAAAATATAAAATTATTGGTTTGAGCAAGTAAAATTAATAAGAGTTCTCCATGGAATCTTTCTGCCTTTCAGTTGCCACAAAAGTGGTCTGCTTTCTCTGTTCTCTTAAGTTAGCTTGTTCAGCCTACTTAACAGGTTGATCAAGGCTGTTCCTTATTTATTTATGCTTTCTCCCAGTGCAGGAGCCAAGGCAGCTTACAGTATTAGCCAGCATAGGGCAGTGGTGTGGAATTCAGTCTCATTCCTGAGACTCACCACTTTTTCCTGTCTCTTTGAAATTTCCTTCTGTGATGGCTTCTAGAGACCTCATAAAAAGTGAAGCCTTCTCAGTTTTGATCGGGTAAGAGCCTTTGTTGAATCAAAGTCTTCTCTGTAAATAGAAAAGGTCTTTCTGTTGTTGAAAAGGCTGCATGTATCCCTCTCAATAGTTATAATGTGTTTGTACCCATATTAAGAAAGGCAAGATTCTTTATTCTTAATTTTTCTGTCTCATAAACAACCATATCCTCTAGGGATTCCTTACAGAGTTTATCAGCTCTGCACATCTTTGAGCACCTTAAACATTTCTCAGACATTTTTACTTCATGGCATAACGTCTCTATAAAGCCCAGTGGAAACAAAATTCCTTGGAGGAAAAAGCTGGTTTATTGGAATTCTTTTATCTTGCGTAAGACTGAGTGTGCTTTTTTTTTTTTTAGGTTCAGCTCACTAAAAAAGTGTTTTGAGGTGGCTTTGTCTAGATTTGTGGATTCTTTGTCTGCACTTGAGAGCATTTTGTCCGCATGTAGATAGAATGAAGCTCTGGATTCCATGTTGATTGTGAAGGCTTGGGTTTTCATTTTTTATTAAAGCAGAATTGGGCCCAAAGAACCATGAGGAAACTAGGTGCATATACATAAAAATGAAGTGCTTTAAGAAGGTTTTGAAGCAGTCCTCATGTTTCTGTTGTACAAGGAGATGCACAAGAAGAAGAATGTCCTGAGATCTAATTTCAGTCTTAATTCACATTTGTGTTCTCTGACGTGTAAAATAGACATTCTTGTCCACAGTAAGGCACCCTTGGATCCAACCTGTAGATTTGGCAAAGTATATGCTAATGCTTAATAACATGTGAAGCCAAATTAATGCTAAGCAGGATTTCCTGTGGTAAGGCCATGGCTTCAGTGTTCTGTAATGGTTGTTTATCCTCTGTCATATGTGGAAACTGGAATTAAAGATGAGTTATTCTGTGCAGCCTTTTGGATTGGAAATGTGACAGTTTGTACTATTGCAAAGCAGAGAAATTCTGCTGTATGAGCAACTTCAGTAAAATACTGGAGCCTCTCAGGTGGTTGAATATGCTCTGTCTCTCTCTGTTCTCTCTCTCTCACTCTCTCTCTGACTTAAGATGGCTGCTTCAAGAAACATTTAAGCTTAAAAGCTATTTAACTGAATAAGTCAGACTGAAACAGTCTTAACAAGTATTAATATGTGAATGTTTTTTCTTCAAGAACTGATGAAACCTGATTCAAGTTAGCATCTCCAGTGAGAAAAATTAAACTCATAACTAGTGCAATCAGTTGAATTTCTGAAAAGATAGGTATATTAAATACAATATTGGGAAATAAAGCAGAAGTCTGATGTTAAATTGAAGATAGAATCAACTTTTGAAACAATCCTTCTCTTTAACTGGTTTCTTTCAAACCCTGAATCAAATGTTTAGCAATTCTAATTATGATTCCTCCTTTTAAAAATAGTCATGATTGGAAACCTTTCTGCTTTTAACCATTAGAGAACTACATTTGCTTTCCATTCTCCAATTTAGCTCATTCTTTAGATCCTTGTGTTACAGTCTTGGGCCAAATAACTTTTGGAATGCATAAGCTGGCACTTTCCCCCCAAAAAACTAATAACAACATTGCATTTTTGGGAAGCGTACCAGGGTGTTCTTTTGAGGAGGAACTGGGGCAGAGACCTGTGAACAGTAATTCCCCTGCCTTGGTAACTGAAATAAATAGAACCACAAGTACTATTTCTGTTTTTGGTCAAACTGAAATAGTTTCAAGTAGCCTTGACTAAAGTCTGAGTCTGTGATCTGGAGTAATTAATGTGTATTCTGGGGTTTCTTTGTGTATTGTTTAATAATTGCTCAGATGTGGCAAACAAGGGAAACAAGCTAATTGTTAGATTCTTAGCTACACCTACCATATGATTCGTATACATGCCAAATCTAAAATTTATGCATTTTTTATCCATGAATTTAAGCATCCACGATTTGAAAATATTTAAAAAATATACAAATTCCAAATAGGCAAACCTTGATTTTGCCATTTTATATAAGGGACACCATTTTACTCTGCCATTGTATTTAATGGGACTTGAGCATCCATGGATATTTTTTGGGGGGGATGTTCCTGGAACCAAACCCCAGCAGATAGCAAGGACCCACTGTACTATATTCTTGCACTGGGTGTTCTCTTTATTTCTCAGTGCACTTCTCAAACTGAAATCACTAGTTGTCTATGCTCTGTTATAATTGTTATACATTAGACATGTGTGAGTTGTTAGTCTGTTCAGCACATGGATTTGAGGTTCCACTTTCCTAGTCAGATCAAAATATTACATCACATTTGAACAATAGTTAGAACAGTGGGTTTTTTTCTGCTTATGCTTTATACAGTTACATTTCTGGGCTTTACAAGAGTTGTCTATCGATTGTGGATCCACTTTGGATCATCAAAAAGTGGCAGTGATTAATATTAATATTAATAAACATGGTGAATATTATTATTAGCATGGAACACATAGCTTATAATAATATGTTACCCATCCACTTGAACAGGTGTGCAGGACATCTTTGTACCCAAGATGCTATGTGTCTTAATATTAAATAAGGATGAATCTCTCGGTGCAGAGAGAAATTACTCTGTTATCCTCAATTTAGAGTCTTATCACACCATGGCATTATAGTTTCATAGCTATGCATTTGTCCTGCTATTGCCTCAGCCTTATTGCATGATACTGTTGCTCTTCTGTTCTCCCATGGGAGAGTGTTTAGAAACCATTTCTTTTTATTAACATAAAAAATCCATTAATAACCTCCTTTCTTGTTTCTGTTGTGCTATGATTTCTTCTTGTACTTTTGTGCTGGTTTTGGATGGTTGGGGTGGTCAGAAGTTATGCTGTGAGTGTGTCTTAGGTGCTGCCATTTGCTTATTGGTGACCCGAGAGAAGGGAAAACTTTCCTCACTCCCCCTGCCTCATTTTCCAGTGGAGTAGCCCAGTTCCTGAATCTTTCTCTTTCTCTTCCTCTCTCTCTGACACACATACCTGGAAATGTAAGTGGAAAAGAGTCGTACAGTTAAAACTGCATTTATTTCATTATTCTCTCTGTTCCTGACTGAGCAGACTGGCAGGTTAATCATCCTTTAGCTGATAACTTTAATTTACCAGAAATTAAGCTATCCCAAATCAGGAAATTATCTCTCCCGACAAGGAAAAATACCCACTCTTTTAAAACATAAAACTGTTTTCTGTCGGGGGGGGAGGGGAATCTGTGTGCCAAGCTAGGAAAAGGGGCAGTATTGGATGGTACTAATTGGGCAGTACCAAATATAGTCAGCCCCCCCCCCATATCCATGGATTTAACTATCCACGGCTTGCAAATATCCCAAACATATATAAATTCCAAAAAGTAAAGCTTGATTTTAATATTTTGTATACGGGACACTATTTTACTACATCATTGTGTTTAATGGGACTTGAGCACCCACGGATGTTGGTATCCACAGGGGATCTTACGGCCAAACGTCAGATACCAAGGTGTCAATGTACTGTGTGCAATAAGGTTTTAGCATGAACAAAGGCTGCAATGCTGGAAAGATTAGGAAGGTGCGATAGGGAAGACAGCAGTCCCGATCACATAGCGTTTTTGAAAACAACTCTATTTTTAGCCGGAGAAGATAGCCTAGTGTTAAAAGGCCCTTAATGGGTTGATCTTTAATTAGAGTTGGAAAAAGAACATTCTGTGAACCCTAAAGAAGAACTTGCTCATTTAGTGAAAGCAAAAATGAGTAGAGAAAACATGGGAATTAGAAGTTGAATACTGCACTTTCAATAAAAGGATACATTACAAACTGTTTCTTTAGTAACATCTCCCAAACTTAAATCATCTTAATTAAGGTGATGTGTGTTCTTGCTTCATAAGTCTATTGGCAATGGAACCAAGTGTTGAAGCAGATGGAAAAAAATCAACCTTGCTCTTAAACATTAATTCATGTTTTTACTGTCCTGAGTTGATAAAAAGAATAGGAAACAAATTGGAACACTGCTTATTGCAAGTAACCCTGAAGCACAGTTACCTGTTGCTGAATTCTTTGAACAGTTACTGTATATACTCATATATAGGTCTAGAAATTTTAGTCAAAAAATTGACCCAAAAAAACTGGGTCGACTTATCCGCAGGTCAATGTAAGTACTATATATACTTTAACTTTTATTTCAAAAAAGAAACCATCCCTTTCTCTGAGGTCTGATCTGCACTGTAGAAATAATATAGTTTCATGATGCTTAAATGCTCCGGACTCAATGCTGTGGAATTCTGGGATTTGTAGTTTTGTGAGATGTTTAGCCTCTGTCAGAGGGCTCTGGTGCCACAACACACTACAAATCCCAGAATTTTGCAGTATTGAGCAATGGCAGTTAAAGCAGTGTCAAACTGTATTATTTCTCCAGGACAGATTAGACCCAAGTAGAGAGGTAAAAGGCAAGAGCTTGGTCAATTCTGGAAGCACCTAAAAGAACTACTACTCCCTCTACTCTGTGTCACATATAGGTGTGATTTCCAACATTTTTGAATGCCTGGGTGGGAAAGTGGTGGCAGTGGCAGCTCTTCAGTACTCCCCTTCAAAGGAGTGCAGAGAGGAAGTGGGCTCTGAACAAATATATTGTGCATAAAGGTATCACTGATGGATTTTTGTTTGAATTTGCTAAATGGTCAACACAGCTACCCCTGCATGTTTTCTATATTGTGAGACACTGCATTGTAGCTGCAACAGGGGAACCAGGAAAAACAGCCTATGGACTGAGAACTTCAATCAAGGCAAAACAATTTATTTCTTCTTAAATTTGGGCTGAATTTGCATGTTTTACGTGCCAAACATACTTCCCTTGAGAGGGAGTAACACAGAGGCAGGGCCACCACAGTAAATCTTCTGTCTCATTCATTCTAGAGTATTTATGCCCTTTCCTCCAGCCAAAAAGGTTTCCAGAACAACTTAATTAATTAATTTAACAATTCCTTGCTCTCAGGCTTACACACTAAAAAGAAATGACACACAAGGAAAAGTGGGCAGCAGTGGTGGTGGGGATTATATCCAGCAGATGCTGGCTGCTCTTCCTCTCCTCCAAGGCTGTGCAGCAGTGGCAGATGGAATGAATGGAAGGAGAGCTTTTCCTCAGAGGCATGGTGGAGCTGTGCCTGCCTGTTCTCCTCTCCTTCAGAGGCCAGGGCAGTGGCAGTGGCGATTGATGGCTTGTCTCTGGTGCTCGATCAGCCCTGGTGGCGCAGTGGTTAAATGCCTGTACCGCAGCC
>CM034703.1:181580108-181592958 GCA_020142125.1 Phrynosoma platyrhinos
CACGAGTGTGTAAATTTAAACCAGGAGAAATATATTTATATAGATCTATATAGCTTAAGGACGAGGGAGACCAGATGTCTTAACCACAGAGGAGGACACAGTACCATAACATGTAAGACATTAAAGAAAAATGTTGGACATGACAAAATAAAAGCTTAAAACACTCATGTAAATGTAAATTCATGCTTCTTAGTAATGGTCAAAATGGAGGACATTTTGGAATTTCTCCTAGACAGAAGGATGAAATATAGAATAGATCTGGGGAAAAGAGGATGTCTGGTCACCCTACTTAAGTACACGTGTGTTTAAATTTGAGCCAGGAGAATATATGGTTTAAGAACATGAGTGTATAAATTTAAGCCAGAAGAGTATCTGGTTTAAGGACATGAGTGTGTAATTTTAAGACAGGAGAATATTGGTTTAAGAACACGAGTGTGTAAATTTAAGCCAGGAAAATATCTGATTTAAGAACACTAGTGTGTAAATTTGAGCCAGGAGAATATATGGTTTAAGAACACAAGTGTGTAAATTTAAGGCAGGAGAATATATGTTTTAAGGACACAAATATGTAAATTTGAGCCAGGAGAATGAGGAGACTGTTCAAAGGATGGGGAAAGTTGTTTTGTTTTTGTAATTATTTTTTTTTAAAAAACACCCTCAAGGATCCTGTGGGTCAAGTCTGTGAAACTGAGAAGGCAAACAACAACTGCCATCATTTCAGAAGACTCCTCTGTCTGCCTTCCCCATGATGAGACAGACTCCTGCAAATATGCATGCTGGCTCCATCGAGCAGCACTGTTTCCATTAATGAAGCTGGATGTAAATATTAAAAAAGAACAGGCATAATTTCATGAGGCGTTTAAGGGGCTGCCCAGCATTTCGGAGATGATTCATCTACGACGGCTGGATAGTGAGAGACAAGGCTTAGATCGATTGTTGGGCCGTTGCAACAGAATCAGTTCCTTTGTAGAGTGGATGAAAACAGTTTAAAAAGTTAATGTTTAAAAGAAATGGCGTGACTGGTAAATGAAAGCCATGTTAAAATCAAATGCCTGGTGAAGAAGGAAAGCTAGTAACTCTGTCTTAACTTGTCTAGCACACTAGAAATGTAATCATAACTGAAAGTATTGATGAAAACAAATGAGAACAGGTTTCTCAAAAAACAAAAAAACAAAACAAAAACTATATCAGTGCACTGGAGCTTGTTTTGGGGGAATGGTTTAAAAAACTGTTAATTTGAAAGCTTTTTGGTGTATTTTCAGAGTAGACTATTTGGCATCGCATGTACAAGATTTAGCAAACTCACATTAGCAATCATTGTACTTACAGTGTTAAAAATTTGGTTGTAACTTACTGAGTTGAGATAGCTCATAAAAAGCCCTCAAAGTAAAAAAAAACAAAAACAAAAAACCCCCCAAAAAACCTAGGCTGAAAGCCTGCAAGAACATATGCACTCAGTTTTGTTTTTGTTGTGGGTCTGCAGGTAGTTTCTGACTTACAGCACCCCTAAGATGAATCTATCATGGGTTCTTCTTGGCAAGATTTGTTCAGAGGTTTGTTTGTTTTCTGCCTCTTCCTTTTCCTTCCTTATAGACAGAGAGTGTGACTTGCCTGAGGTCACCCATCAGGTTTCCATGGGACAAGCAGGGATTCGAACCCTGGTCTCGAGATCAAAGTGCAGTATTCAAACAACTAACTACACAGGCTCAGTTTCACCACTAGAAATAAGGAAATGCTTTTAGGACACAAAAATAAACAGCAGCAGCTTCATTAAGTGTGACTTGAAATTAAGAATATGCTGTTGGGATTATTTGAAAAATATTATTCCAGTCTAATGCAAATGGAGAGAAAACAAGACTTTCAGTAATTTAAATGGAAAGCACAGATGTCATATAATGTAATAGTATTATTGCATCAGATTTGATTTAAATCCCCTTAGTAAAAAACTGATGCTGATATGAGGCCTTATGTCTTAATAGCATAAGACAAATTACTTTAAATTTCTACCTTAAGGCTGCAATTCCCACTTATGTGGGAATGTCCCATTGAATTCACTAAAGGGTACTTATGAGTAAACTGGTATAGGACTGTACTGTAAATATAGTTTGTGGAAATGTTCCTTTTTGGTGAAACCCAAATGTGTGGACATTATAAGCCAAATAACCACAGTGATTTATTTAGTACAACTAAAAATCATAAACATCTTGCAGAATGGGGGTGGTAAATGGAGCAATGGCAGTTCATCTGACTGGTTTTACCGTAAAATATGTGCATACAATTTTTTTTCACCCTCCACCCTCCAGTCTTCCCCTTTAAAGGCAAAACTTAATTTCTAGGGAATAAATGACTATTTTGAAATAAGTACTTTTAGGAGTAGAAGAGAGAGAAGATTCTAAACATATATATTCCATTTACCCAGATAGATAATAGCTTTAGACCAAATTACTGTTATAACAGTAGTCAAATTTAAAACCCAGGAGACAACTAATGGAATTTGTTTGTTGTTTGTGAGTCACTTACAAATCTCATCCTTGGGTAATTCTGTTGTGTGCTGCAGTGGCTTCATCAATGTTGCTGATAACCTAGTAACCTTCCAATAAATCTGCCATGCCTCCTCCTACTTGCCAGAATTATTGTACTACTGCTAACTTTAGAAAAAATGTTCTGTGGAGTGAAGGCCTTAATCCTAACAGAGCTGGTTGCATAAACAAGACTTTACTCGCAATAAACTTTCTTGTGGAATTGGTTTAGGTTAGTGTGTGTGTGTGTGTGTGTGTGTGTGTGTGTGTAGAGAATGCAACAATGCAACATTACTAGGAGTACTTGTGAATAGCAGATGTTGAACTGTGGAAGCTTTTTGTTTTTGTTTTAGGGCCCTTGAAGTAGTTTGTAGCCAATAAAATACTAATAAATAATTAAATTCTGGTTAAACCCCCCCCCTCTCAGCATGCATTCACTTGGTGGGTTTACCAACATACAGCCTTAGCTGATCAATACCTACTTTGCTCCGTTTGTGATGTAGCTGCAGTAATAGACATTTACAGAAATTGATGTAAGAATTAGTAAACTAATTATTAGTAAAATAATCTCTGTGAATTTACTTGAATATGTGTTTTACAAATGTTACTCATTTTATTACCAGTTATTTTTTTCAGTGTGAGAAAGTATGCTGAAAATCTAAATTATACAAGGTATACCACAGACATGGAAGAATTTGGCAGATTTCACCTTGTCTGCTTTGGTAGTAAAAGAATAATAACATCTAAGAATAAAAAAGAAGAGAGAAATGCCTCAAAGTGGGTGGAGAGGTATTTTGATAGAGCAGAATTTTTGATATTAAATTCTACAAGACTAATGTGAACTGATATCCTGTGTTTAGCAAAGTGAGAGTAAACTTTATCAAATACAAAAGGAATTTTAAGTAAACATGCATAGGATTGCACTGTAAGCTTGCAGTCCTGAACACATGTATGGGGTTGCACTGCAATCCTGAACACATGAAATCAAGTGGAACTTACTCCTGAGTAAACATGGAGAGGGTTTCACTGTAATCTTTTTATAGGAAAAAATATCTGATCTCATTGTCTTGGGAAGGACTTCCAATCAAAATCCTTTGGATACACTATTGCTTTTACACTACTAGAGTAAAATATTTTTGTAACAAACCTATTTAAGGATTAGGTGTCATCTTTTAAAACTGAATTTAAAACAATTTAGTTTTTCACCCACATCTGCAGAATGTATACATTTACCTTGGTTAACGAAGCAGATGTGTTCTTGGAACTTCTTTAGCAGAAAATTTAGCAACGGGGCAGAAATTGTGGAAAGAAGATAGGTTCCTGCACTACAAAAAAGATTAGCAGTTCAAAGCGAACCCTTTATCCAAAACTAACAATATGCTTTTGTGAAATTATGCTACTGGACCGGGGAAACTTAGTATAAGTAAACAAAAACACTTTGAACCTTTTAGAGATCATTTGAAGACTTCTTCCAAAATGCATCTACGAATTACCTTTTCTTTCATCAGCCTCCACTTTTCTTATGACTTCCATCTTGGTGGCCAAGCTTGTAGAGCTATGGCTTAAAAAAAAAACTTGCTGGAAGTGTTGGTGAGGCAAGCTTATCTGCTGTCTTCTTTTCTCTCTATTTCCTGTTCATGCATATACAGTAAGGGATATCACAGACAGGTACTGCTGTTTACTTTGGCTGTTGTAGGCTGTCACATACAGTACAGTAGGATTGACTAGAGTGGAATCCCATTCTGTCCCAGTTCAATCTGTATTACATTATTTATTGCAGAATAACTGCTGCAACACAACTGAAAGCCGATGTTTCTCCAGCCTGGCTTCATCATCGTTCCAATGCTGATGCTGCTAAAAACTTCTCACTAGACTGAGGACAGAGTGGAAAAAGGGCAGGCTAGGCAGGTATCAGAAGACTTTGTAGAAAGGAGCTTGTTTGTCAGAGATTTTGTTAGGTGAGGTAAGCCTGCACAGTTGGCCCTCATTATCCATGGACTTGCCATCCATGGATTCAACCGTTCGTGGACAGCAAGCCTGCATTATCCCCTATGGTGGTGCGTTCACACGGCTGCATCACCATTAGGGACAGCCCCCGTTGTCCCAAGAGGCAGTGCGTGCACACAGCTGTGCCACCATTAGGGACGATGAGTCTCATTGGGCCTTTGCAGACTGCCAGAAATAGTGCACATTAAATTGAGGCACTGCCCTGGCTCAGTGCTAGGGAGTCATGGGAATTGTATTTTTTTCTGAGACATTGAGCCTTCTCTGTCAGAGAGCTCTGGTGCCACAATAAATTACAGTTCCCATGATTCCCTAGCACTGAGCCAGGGCAGTGTCTCAATTTAATGTGCACTATTTCTGGCAGTCTGCAAAGGCCCATTGTGTCTAGTGGTGACACGGCGGACAATGGAATTCAAGCATCTGCGTATTTTGGTATCTGCAGGGGAGTCCGGAACAGATCCCTGACAGATACTGAGGGCCAACTGTATTTCTAAGGTAGGTATTACAGTTCACAAGGTTCATTTCTATCATCTTGCAAGACAGAGAGAGATTATTTCTAGTTTATATGAGAAAAAATTGTAACATAGCTGTTACTCTGTTGTACAAAAATATTGTACATGGAGTGGTAAATAGCTCCATTTTAGAGTATATATACAATACCTGCTATATGACTAATGTTCACCTCTAGTTGAAAATGATTGTTTGTATAATAGAGATATTGACTGACCTGCTGCTGAGTCACAAATATTATACATGCAGAACTGTTGGTGCGCAAAAGCTGCATTCTGGCCAACCAATTAGGAATTAGTTCTGTTAATGACCCTGTGAAACATGTATCAAAATGTTCGTAAGGCTGGGTTTTGCAAAACTTTACATACTTTCTAGCTTGCATTCCTTTCTAGTTCCCTAAAGGTAAAGGTAGTCCCTTGACATGAATGTCTAGTCTTAATTGACTGTAGGGCGCGGTGCTCATCTCTGTTACTAAGCCAAAGAGCCAGCTTTGTCCAAGGACTGCTCTGGTGGTCATGGGGCCAGCATGACTACACCAACAGAAAAAATATGTCTCTTCTCTGCATTGCATAGGATGCATGTCTAAAGGAAATGTACTTTTTTGCTTCTATAACTTCTGTATCTTGGGTCTTCTGTGGGTACCGAGGGCCTACTGTATTATTGTCTTTTCTAATGAATCGTGTCTTCTCATGATGTGGCCATGACAACTTCAATTTGATCATCTTGTCTTCCAAGGAGGTTTCAGGTTTGATCTGTTTGAGGAACTATATGTTGTCTTTTTGGCTGTCCATGCTCAGCATTCTTCTCTAGCACCACATCTCAAATGAGTTGATATTCTTATTTGCTTTCTTCACTGTCCACCTCTCACATATGTACATGGTGATGGGGAATGCAGTGGCTTTGGACTATGCTAACTTTAGTGCTCAGTTGCGTATCTATACTTTAGAACAGAGGCTGGCAACCTTTTTTGCTGAGGGGCTGGGGGGGGGAATGGCGTGGGGGGCTGGGTTGGTGGAAGGCCCCCCCGTGCCTGCGGCAGGCGAATTCGCCCGGCACAGCCGCGGTGCGGCCTCCCAAAGGCCCAATGGCAGCTGCGCAGTTCTCGTGGGGCCTTCCAAAATGGCAGCTGCTACCGTGCGCATGTGCGCGTGAGCGTGGGTGCTATTTTGGAAGCCAAAATGGCTCCTGCACTCATGCACGGGGCGGTGGCGGAGGCAGGACCGGCCACGGAGCAGTCCCAAGGCCGCGGCCCGCGGGCCATAGGTTGCCGACCCCTGCTTTAAAATCTTTGCTAGTTCTTTCATATCTGCCT
Organism: Phrynosoma platyrhinos; assembly: GCA_020142125.1. NCBI lineage: Eukaryota > Metazoa > Chordata > Lepidosauria > Squamata > Phrynosomatidae > Phrynosoma > Phrynosoma platyrhinos. The sequence goes on from CM034703.1 coordinate 181,586,454, forward strand.
TCCCCATTCCTAGTCTTCTTTTGATTTCCTGACTGCAGTCACCTTTCTGATCAATGTTTGGTCCAAGGTACAGGAACTCTTTAACTATTTTATTTCCTCATTGCCTAGGTTGAATTTATGTAGATACTCCATGATAAATATTTTTTGTTTTCTTTATGTTCAGCAGTAATTCTACTTTTGCACTCTCTTCTTTAACTTTCCTCAGTAATTGTTTCAATTTTTTTCAAAATTGTGATGTTTTCTTCTGTAGTACGGTGTCATCCACATATCCAAGATTGTTGATGTTCCTGCCTGCTATCTTTACTCCTCCTCCTGAATCTCAACCTTTTTTTCTTATGCTATTCTTTCTTATGATGGTTTCTGCATATGTGTTGAACAGATAGGATGATAGAATGCAGCCTTGCCTAACTCCATTCCCAAATAGGAACCATTCTGTTTCTCCGTATTCTGTTCTGACTGTAGCCTCTTAACCTAAGCACAGATTTCTCATCAGGACTATCAGATGTGTTGGCATTCCCATGTCTTTAAGAGTCATCCATAGCTTTTTATGGTCTGTGCAGTGAAATGTTTTGTTATTGTCCATAAAGCACATGCTGATTTTCTTCTGGAATTCCTTGAAATTATTCCTTTGGTATTGCCATATATACTTGACTATAAGTCGGCCTCATATATAAGTTAAAGGCAGGTTTTGGTGCCAAGGTTACAGATTTTTATATGACCTATGGCTAAGTTGACAGTAAAACCTAGGGGCATATAACAAAGGATGTAAAGGATGAAGTAAAGGAAAAAAATGCCAAAGAACATAGAAAATTGTAGCAGGCATAACTGTTTGTGCTGACCCTAAAGGCTGGATGGATGAGAGAGTAGTGGGAGTGGGGAGTCAGGGCTTCCAGAAGAGACTAAGCTTTTGCCACTCTACTCAGAGTGAATAGGATGGTTCCTTTTTTAAAATAAGAGTTAAAGTACAGTACACTCATCCTCCCTGTTTATGGGAGAATCTGTTTCACCCCCTTGTGAACTTTAAAAACCGCAAATATCCAAGCCTTATAGAATATAATGGCGGTGTGCTCCTGCACACTCGGTTGTGCATACACCGCAGGCAAGCGCTCCATTTTGTCCCTTCCTGCTTACAGTCTACGAAGAAGCGAGATTCCTGGCTCGTGAGCGGAAAGGGACGAGTATACTTACATACTTATGTACTTATATACATGTACGTTATGTACATTGGCCCAAGCATAAGTCAACTCAGCTTTTTGGGGTCAATTTTTTGACCAAAATTTCTAGATTTATACCTGAATATATATATTATTGCAGGAACAAGTATAACAAACTACTGCCAAATCTAAAAACAAGCAAGAGAAAAGACAATTTCTCAAGGACACTGCAGCATGTGAACTTGACTAGCTAAGTAATAAAAGTTTATGTTTCAAAATGTATTAAATAATTTAAAAGTAGAGCTGGGAATCAATCCTGAGTTTCTGACATTCTTAACTCTTGTTGACAGCTAATCTCTGTTAACTCCCCCCCCCCAAAAAAACCCCAGTGGCTGTCTCTTTAAGTTAAAGTATAGCTAGTTAAAATAGACCATACAATTTTTAAAGTTCACATTGAACTTAGTTTAGAATTTAAAAAAACAAACATACTTGTGTTTACTCAAATACAGATAGTCATGCTGGAAAGTAAACAGAGTAAGCATTTATCTTTGACCATCCCTTACTATCAGAACATTCTAGTGTCACAGGAAAGTTCTTTCTAGTATCTAGAGAGAAATTTGTCAGCTTGTTATTTAGAAATGTTAAGGCTGTAATTTTTTGGTGATCCTGGAAGAATGTGGTTTCTTTTTTGTGTGTGTCCTGTGCGCACTATTATCAGATTAGAAAAAAAGTCTTGAAGAAATTGATGGCAATACGGTTACATCCTAGTATACTTTGACACTTCTTTGTTATTCTGAAAACATGAAAGTACCCTCCATGTCCACTGAAGTTCTGGCTTTATTTGAGACTGTGCTGTTTCATATTTTCTTCTAAGAACAGTTCAGGATTTCCATACCCAGACCAGATAGTATTTACTGCTTCCCACTTTTTCCACCCTTCCTTGACCTTCGTGACATATTGGTCATCCAGCTATCATGGTGAATTTTCCCAATATTATTGTTGGTGTGTGCCTTCAAGTTGTATGGAGACCCTAAGGTGAAACTATAACAGGGTTTTCTTTGCAAGATTTGTTTCAGAGGGGGTTTGTCTTTGCCTCCCACTGAAGCTGAGAGGGTGCGAATTGCTCAAGGTCATGCAGTGGGTTGAAAGAGATAAAATAAGGCCTGGTTTCATCCACAACAATTCTGTCTGTTACTGTTTGCTCAGAAGTACATTCCATTGATTTCAGTGAGATTTAGACTCAAATCAGACATGCATTGTAAAGTGCTTCAGTTACCGCTCCGAAAGCATTCACAAGTAATGCCTTCTCAACAACCTTTCACAAAGAATTTCAGAGGAAAGGAAAAGCAGTGAAAATTGATCTATCCCTTCTGCTTGCAGCAGCCTCCTGTTTTTTCTCATAGGACTTTTGAATCTAAGGTTGGATTAGTGTGGAAGCCAGAGATTGGTGTTTGGGGACTAGTACAAGGTTCCTTAGCTGGGGTTCTATGAGAAGTTGCTCAGGGTTCTGCAAGAGATCCTGAATGGATTTTAAAAAATAACTGTAGATGTAGAAATTTTTGTACAGGGGTTCCCAGAGACCTGAAAATTATTTCAGAGTTCCTCAAGGGTAAAAAAGTTGAGAAGGACCAGACTAGGCCTTTGGATCGGCCCCAGGCCGGTCCTGCTGCTGCCGCTCCCCGCCACCCCCTGCGGCCACCCCCGCCCGCCATAATGATATTGATTATTGTTGTTATTACTTGTTCTTGGGGTTTTCTTGGCAAAATCTCCACAAGGGTTTTGCCATGGCTTTTCTGGGGCTGAGAGAGTGTGCATGCATATTTTTATTTTTTTAAAAAAATACTTATTTATTTATTTATTTATTTATTTATTTTTGGTGCTTCGGCCCCCCAATTGTCTGAGGGATAGCAACCCGGCCCCTGGCTCAAAAAGGTTGCCTACCCCTGGTCTAAAGTAAAGGTATCTGGCAAACTCAGTGTTCCTACCGAAAAATCTGAAACAGATTCTTCACGAGGAACATTGAGTTTACCAGATACCTTTACTTTAGACTGAAGGAATATCAAGTTAACTGTTTCATCAGTTGTAATCTTAGATTGTCTGTGATTGTGTTATTGATCGCAACATACATCAAGGTAAATGTGTTAGTGCTGTTAGCATCAAAGTAAGTATAGATCATCTTGCTGTTGAAAAACATATAAAGAAGGCAGCTTGCCTATATGTGTTACAGGTAGCTTAATGAGTCCAGATGAGTCATAGTTATAATATGAATACTATGATTTTAGTGATTTTTATGTTTCTTCTTTGTGGTCTCTGCGAATCACACAATTGGCTTGTCTCTGTGTCTGTGCAGGTAGCTCGGAAAGTTCTGGTATCACTGGGCAAATCTTTGATTACAACTTTTTGGCGATAGCTCCACCCACCCTTATAAAGCCCCTAGCGTTCCCGCTCTTTCATCCGTCACATTAGCGGCTAGCAAGGGACTTTGCTTGTGAGAGTTGCTTGTCTCACTTTCATTATTGATCTTAACAGCTATTTTTGACCATTTTTCTGACTTTTGATTACTCTTCTGGATTTTGGATTTTGGATTAGTGATTGTCACAGATCAATTGCCTTTGGACTGCTTTTTTGACTTTTTTTGGCCTGCCGACTTTGTCTTTTTCGTGGACAAAATGGCGTCCTTCAAACACTGCACTAAATGTGGCACGAAGATCCCCACCACTGATCGCCATGATCAGTGCGTGCTTTCTCTGGGTAAAGCCCATAACACTAAGGCCTGTCCCCTCTGCAAGGGGATGACGACCGAGGCCTTGAAGAACTGGGATGGGACCTCAAATTGAAGGCTACCCTTTGGGAGCAGGCCCTAAGACCAGCCTCTGCATCCGTCCAAGGAACCTCGGGCAAAGGACCCTCCACCTCCGGTAAGGAGAAAGAGAGGGAGAGAGGGAGGTCCAAGGAGAAGTCCTCCAGGGACAAGGAGGCCTCCAAATTGGATAAGGACTGTGGAGATGGTACTGGCAAGAAAACTGCCAAGAGGAAGCACCTAGAGGCTGAAGGGAGGTCAGCTGAACATTCAGCTTCCAAGAGGGCCCGCCCCATCTCTCTGAAAAGACTTAGCTGGGAGAAGCCTTCAGAGTCAGCAGAAACCCCTCCTGCCTCGTTTGGGTCCAAATTGGCCTGCTCAACACATGTAGTTCGGCTTCCATCACCTCCGGTTCATGTCGACACCAAATCGGAGAGTGAAATCTGGGAGTCAAAGCTTCTGTCCTTGTCTCTGTACCAGACCAAACAGGTGGTCGCTGGTACCTCTCAGGCTCAAGAGAGTCCCCCAGCTCAAACCCTTCACTGAGAGGTTACATCCCTCGGGTTCGAAGCTGACTAGACTGGGATGGAAGACAGGCCTCTACAACATGACCTGCTCCTCTAGTAATAACTGGACCTGGTCTTTGATGCCCAGTCAGGCTGATATGACTTGCCAGTGCAGCTGGATCAACTCAGGCAGGACTGGCAACGTTCGATGGTCCCTCTATCTCTACCACTAGCAGGGTACACGCCAACCGTCCCTCCGGTTCCACCCTGGCATGGATCGCTGTTTGTGGACAGGCCACTCCCGAGGTCACCAGAAGAATCTCCAGCTTCGAGTTGCTCCGCTGTGAGGTCCCGTTTGCCTACACCTGACTCCGAGGCAGGCAAGTCAGCTAGCCCAGTCCCACTGGTCAACTTGTCATCTTCTGCTCTGACAGACAATGTCAAGTCCTTCACCGACCAGGTGATGAGGATGGCGAACGCCCTCGAAGTTGAGGTGGCCCAGACCGACGAGGAGGTGGTCGATTCCATAGAAAGGAGGGTCCATGGGAAGGTACCAACTCCACCAGCCATCGCGTACCTCCCCTCCTTGGAGAAAATAGCCAAGAGATCCTGGGCTGCTCCAAAAACCGTGCCCTCGATTTCAAGGAAAATCAAAATTCTTTACAGGATCGCTCCTTAAGGACGATCTTGGCTGTTTGAGCATCCTCGACAGAATTCGGCCATCGTTGAGGATTCTCAGCTGGCATTCACTCCAAGGACCTCCTCCTTCCCTACTGATAGGGAGAGCAAGAAGCTGGATGCCGTGGCCAAGAAGATCTATGCTGAGGTGGTGCTAGACCTTAAGGTTGCTAACTATGCAGCCTGTTTGGGGGCCTATGTTCAGCACCTCATGGAGAGTTTAGAGCCTCTTGCTTCAATCCCGGACAAGGACAGAGCCCTGGCAATGATCATCAAGGTGGAGACTCACGCCTTGGGGGGGTGGTCAACAAATAATCTCGGCATGTCACTCCATTGACTGGGCTGCGAAGATCCTGTCGGGTTTGGTGGCTCTACGCCGACACGCATGGCTGCGGGCATCGGACTTGACACCCCCCCCCAGCCAAGACTGCTGTTGAGGACATGCCCTTCGATGACTCCGGCCTCTTTAACAAAGAGACGGATGAGAAGTTGAACTTCAGGTACTGTATGAAGACGATGGCCAAGAAGCATGGCATGTCCTTGTCTGCCTTCCATTCCCCCAAATGGCGCTATGGAGGCCAATGCTCCTGGTACCAGCCATACCACCAATGTATGTACCAGCAGCAGGAGCAGCAGTCCCAGCCACAGGGCCAATCAAGGCAGCATCAACCATCTCATTCCTCTTCTTCCTCAGGTCGCCACCAACAGTCCCAGCCTTGATACCAGCAGGACTTCAGGAAGAAGACATCTGATTCAGGCAAGAGGAGGTTATGAGATGAAGCAGTTCACTTTGGGGACAGACTAGAGGCCTTTTTAAACACCTGGGCCTCAATCACCTCCGACTCCTGGGTATTGGATATTGTCTGCAGGGGCTATGCCCTCGAGTTCAAGGAGCTCCTGACCACCGGAGCTGTGCTCTCCACCAGCTCCTCAGACACCTTACTTGATGAAGTGTGCGCCTTGTTGGAAAAGTCCTGGTTCCTGTCTGTCTTTGATCCCGTGTGTGATCCTTCCTCTAAGTGGCTTACGGTGCTGAGAGCCATAACCAGATCATTGTGTTGATGGCTTGAACCTGACAACATCTGTACCAGGATGCCCTTCCTGGTTCCTTGGGCGCAAATCACTCTGACAACCAGTGCATCCCTGGAGGGATGGGGAGCACACATGCAGGATCTGACTATCAGAGGTGAGTGGTCTTCACTGGAGAAGAGGCTCCATATCAATGACCTCAAGATGTTGGCTGTGGAGAAGGCCCTCTGAGCTTTCCAGACTGTACTCTCAGGCAAAGTAGTGCTTCTTTTGATGGACAACACCACCGTCATGTTCTCCTTGAACAAACAGGGAGGCACAAGGTCCAAGACATTGCT
>CM034703.1:181624909-181635547 GCA_020142125.1 Phrynosoma platyrhinos
TCTCTGACAGAGAAGGCTCAATGTGTCAGAAAAAAATACAGTTCCCATTATTCCATTGCACTGAGCCAGGGCAGTTAAAGTGGACTCAATTTGCATTATTTCTAGCAGTCTGCAAAGGCCCTAAATGTCTCACAAACCTACAGTCCCCAGGATTCCCTAGCACTGAATCAGGGCAGTTAAAGCAATCTCAAAGTGGATTATTTCTGCAGTGTGTCTGCTAGTGAAATGATAGCACGGAGGGGGCCAGCCTACCGTCCTGTGGAAGGGCATTCCAGTGGATGGGAACAGCCACTGAGAAGGTTCTCTCGTGTCCTCACCAAGTGAGCCTGTCATGTTGGTGATAGAGAGAAAGCCTTACCCTGATGATCTTAAGGCTCTGGCAGGTTTGTATGAAAGGACACACTATTTTTTTGAGGCCAAGCCATGGCACCCTACTATCTAGGTGCCCTGTTTGTGCCTGCATGAGGCAAGAAGGTCTGGGTTGATTCATAGTGTGAGTAGCAGCTCAGCTCTACTGCTGGCAGCTTTCTGGAAGCATTTGGAGTGGGGACAAGTTTGAAGCTTTGATTGTTGTTTGGTTTAAAACCATTTGGCTGTAGCCATTCTCTTCCATGCCAGCTTCCCCAACTTCCCTTCTCACCTGTTTTGTTAACTGCTGGTTGCTGTGGTTGTTTGTTAGCCTCCAGTTAATGAGGCTTGGTTAGACATTTCATGAGTGATGGGATCAGGGACTAATCATACATTCATCTGTATCTGATCTATTTTGATTCCTTACTGAACCTTTGCCAATAAACCACACGGAACAGATAAAAAATGAAATGAATGAATGCAAGCTTCACTCATCTAATTAGTCTTAAAGTATAAGAGTTAAATAAATGCATATTAAATTGAGATGGGTGCATAGAATAGCAGGCTTATTAAACTGATCTTTTAAACTGAAATTGTCATGGACAGAACTTGGGATCTTTGAGTCTTGCATGCAAAACATGGACATTACTGTTGATCTGTAGATCATTCTTCTTGATTGTAATTGGGAAGCCAGAGGATACAGTCATTCAGTTATGCAGAAAAATATTCTGTGTATGCCTAGAGCCACCCAAAACACTTCTGATTAAACATTCTCTGTCTTCGGTTCACTGACTGTTCTTTGTATCAGCTATTTACTGCTGTGTTTGCAGTTGATCGCTGTTCTCTAGTTGAAATAAACACATAATTCCTTACTTTACCTTTAATAGTCCTTCTTATTAACTTTTAACAAATAAGATAGTTGAAGGGTGAGTGAATAGTGTACCTTTTGGCAGGAAGTGGAAAGAAAAGGAGAGAGATGGGATCCGTGTCCCTCGCCTATTCGTGGGTGGTGAATGGAGGGGGACAAAATGGGAGCACGCCTGTGGCGCACCCCTCTGCACACCTATGGGCGCCCACCTCCATTCAAGCCTATGGGGCTTGAATATACATGATTTTCCATTCCATTCCGGGGTCCGGAAGGGATCTCCGCAAGAATGGAGGGTCAGCTGTACTTTAATGTTGTGTCTGCACAGTGAGGCAAATTGGAGTGGTTTGAATTAAACATTTGCTGTATTGTGGCAAGTAACAGAGCCTACTTTTGTTTGTAGTATTGGGAGAAGGACTGGACAGGGAAGGTGACACTTTCCGTGCAGTGCTTTGCTGCATGCATCTTAATGGGAAGCTGCAGGTTGTATCGAATGCTCTTTCTAAATCACTGATGGGTGAATCACTGGTAAGTCACAATTGATTCTGCCTCTGGTTTTTTGTATTGATATACTTTCAGATAATAACAAGATGGTTATATCAGCAGATTTCAGGTTTAAACTGCCTGTTGAATTTTGAACTCTCAGAAATGTAAACATATTCAAATACTAAGATACTAGGGAAAGAGAAACACCAGCTCCAGCTTCATCTATGCCTGAGACAGCAGACTGGCAGATATTTCATGTAAGAAATGCATGAATTTCAAAAATTGCTTATCTGCACTAAATTGTCAGTGAATACCAAACAATTTCTCCAATGAGCAAATCAGCAGAACAGATACATTTTCATTTTGGTTTGTACACTCGTCCCTCACTGTTTGCAGACTTGCCATCTGTGGTCTTGGTCTTTCGCGTATGCCAAGTGGTGAGGGACAAAATGGTGCATGTGCCCGAGGCACATGCGGCCATTCTAACCAGTGGGGTTCCACTATTTGCAATATTTCTAATTCGCGGGGGTGGTGGTGTCTGGAACGGAATACAGCAAATGCAGGATTAATGGTTCAAACATGAAGCAAAGTATACGCTACCATAAAATAAATTAACAATAGGAAAGTGTAAAGGTGATTTGCTTTTTCAGACAAGTAGCTGAAGAAATTGGCTTAATTCTTTTTCAGTGTGCAAGGCTAGGTTTTCAGGTTTTTGTATCAGGAGTGTGGTGAATTTTGTATGATTTATTCTGGACATGGAAGATATTGAACTAATTTTGGGGATAGGATTCAGTTTCTTGAATGGCTTTTTAAAGTCTAGACTAAAACCTAGAGTGGATGCACTGCATCTGGGTATTATTGAGTCCACTTTAACTGCCCTGGCTCAGTGCTAGGGAATCATGGGAATTGTATTTTTTTCTGAGACATTGAGCCTACTCTGTCAGAGAGCTCTGGTGCCACAATAAACTACAGTTCCCATGATTCCCTAGCACTGAATCTGGGCAGTTAAAGTGGACTCAATTTGCACTATTTCTGGCAGTCTGCAAAGGCCCTAAATCATATTATATACAAAACTCTACAACCCACAAAATTACCCTATATACATATACCCCTCTCAGAAACAAAAAACAGAACAAAACAATAAATAAAAAAATATAAAAATACTGACTTCCCATTTGTCAAGACACACAGCATATCCCTTCATCCTTTCCCCCATTCCTTTTATATATTAACTTCCTGTATTCAGTTTACTCTTAATTTTAACATCTTATAATTAAACAGGAAGAAAAAAATACCACATTTTCCTTATAACATCATCTCCTTCTTATCTTAAATAAAATCATTTTTCATATATACACCCACACCCACACGCACCCCATATATATTAATGGTATATTAACATTCACATATTAGTAAATCATATAGAAACCCAAATCAAATCTTCCAGATTTCCTCATGCTGCCCCATGCTGTGCTGGGTATGGGTGATAGGATGCAGGGGTCTGTTGTGGAAGTAATTATGGAAGCTGTCCTAAAACTTAAACTTCTAACTTTTGAAAAACACTTCAGGATTTAAATCAAAATTTTCATTCACTTTGTTTTATTCTTTAAATTTGAGACATTAAATATGTAAGTGACGAGTGTTTGTTAAACTTATATTTTTAATCATATCCTCAGGGTTTTAAATTTGCCGTCTGTGGATAGATAGTAGTCTAAGGATTGGATTTCATTGTTTTTTGGCTGATGTTTATGGAAAATATGCTGGGATTGCATACACATTCAGAATGTCTCCCTTGCCAAATAAAGACAGTTTGCTTGCTTTTAATACTAAGGGTTTATAGTATTTTATATACAATAGTATAAAAGTGATATTAAATATACAAATATGTTGTCATTGCACATAAGCTTGAAAGATCTACATACATCTGCTTGTAACATTCAACTGTATTGAGCAAATGTTATCAGGAAGTAAGGTCCAATTTTAAAACTATAAAATCATTTAAAAACATAAATGTGAATGTGCTTGCCAAGGCAGATTATCTGGCATTTACACTTACAGTAAATTGTAATATGTTTGCTATGTTGATAGCAGTATAACTTGTACAGGTCTGTCCTGAAAGTTCTCTTATTTTAGCCAAACTGACATGGATGAATTATCTGTCCATACCAGAAATATTTCTTCAGTTATTAAATGGTCTGGCAACTCATTTGGTCCATGGCTTACACTTGGTTGCATCAAATACTGCTTTCTTTTACAAGGCATGAACAAGAGGATGGATCACTCAGGGTTAAGGTGTATATGAGTTCAAGGCTCACTCCCCTCATTCCAGGTTTACCAACTAATGCTAACCCGAGAGGCTCCAGGTTTGAAGTTTGAAGCTGTCCTTGAGCGCTTCTGTTACCTGTTTTTCTAAAGTATCTCAGTGCACACAGTTTCATGCCAGGGAGAAGTATTTTATCAGGAGTAAAAGAAGAATCTCTAGCAAAATAGAGTGAAACTGAAGTGATTAGTCATAAATACAGTGCATAGAAATTTCTCATATTCTTAAAATGTAAGCATCTCTTGGTTTGTAATTTAGAAAGTGATACCCCAAAAATTATACTCAGCTTGGATCCGTGTCTGCATTTTTCAGTGTATTTCACCCTATTTTAAATTGTCTTGTTGTGATACCAAATGCATAAGATAAGCATGAGCTAAATTCTGTCTTAAACAGAATACTGCTGAGGAGGGTACAGTACCTCTCAAGACAGCAATTTTATTAACTTTTATGAAGAAAAGATAGGAAAAAGAGCTTGTGGTTTTTATTTAATATAGAAGAAGATAAACAGGCAGTGTGTGATAACACCCTTTCTTTGCAGAACGGAATGGTAACTAAAGATTTGACGAGGCTCAAAACCCTTCTTGTTGAGACAGAGGTAAGAATATGTATGGTACTGAAAGAAAGAAATGTTTCCGTGACATAGCCCTTCTTTGTAGAGCACCGGGGCATATTGAGGATGGAGCAAGCTTGTTTTCTGCGGCTCCAGAGAATAGGATGCAGAACAATGGATGCAAGCGACAGGAAAAGAGGTTCCACGTCAACATTAGGAGGCATTTCCTGACAGTAAGAGCTGTTCAACAGTGGAACACTTTCCCCTGGAGTGTGGTGGAGTCTCCTTCTTTGGAACTCTTTAAACAGAGGCTGGATGGCTATCTGTTGGGGATGCTTTGATTGAGAGTTCCTGCATGGCAGGGTTTGGACTGGATGGCCCTTGTGGTCTCTTCCAACTCTATGATTCTGTGATTCTATTATAAAAGAGTAATTTTAAAATTCTAGTTTTTATGCCATCGAAAATTATTTACTGTAATAATCAGTAATCAGTAATAATCAGTAATGAAGTAATTATTGAAAAGGGTTGATTTTTCCTTTTCATTTTTACCCTTCATCCTATTGCCACATTCACCACATGAATTCTCAATCAAATTTAAAATAATTATCATTTTAACTCTAATAGACATTATTATTTGAATTAATTTTCTGCTATGTAAACCTGATTGTAAGTTATGATTATCCTTGGAGGACCTGCTCCTGGCACCTTGTTTATTCATTTGTTTATTTAAAATCTGGCTCCATTACATGAGGACCAAGGTGGCTTACAACAGAGTTAAAGCAAGAAAAAATTGGTTAAAAAAATTAAAACACAATTAAACAAGCTATCATATTAGAACACCATTAATTTAAAACTATAAAATCATTTAAAAACATAAATGTGAATGTGCTTGCCAAGGCAGATTATCTGGCATTTACACTTACAGTGTTTTTAGTATAGGTAAGGTCTCTTATTTCCTAAAGGCTAATAATGTTTAAAGCAAAGCAGCTTCATTTATATACCGCTTCATATCATGTTATGGGATCTCTAAGCAGTTTACAACTGTAAGCTCATTGCCCCCCAAGAGCTGGGTACTCATTTTAGCGACCTCGGAAGGATGCAGGCCTGAGTCTAGCCTGAGCCCTGGCTAGTATTGAACTCGCAACCTTGTGGTCTAGGAGTGAGTGGCTGCAGGACAGGCATTTAACCACTGCGCCACCAAGGGCTCCTGGTGTTTCTTTTAAATTTTGTCACTGATGCTTTTTACAGTTTATTAGTTGTCATAGGCTTTATTATTTGAATTTTTTTTAATTTGGCTGCAGTGCTGAAGATGGAAGATATACATTCTTAAAGTAAAGTTAAAATTTGACACGTATTGCCTTTAAAAAGAAAAAAAAAGATTTGCTCCATTATATCATTATATTTACTGAAACTTGTTTTAAACCCTTGTGTTGAATGATATGCAAATGATGTGCTTTATAACTGCAGGCAGCTGTCGCTAAAGTACCCTCAGTATACCATGGCGAAGAGTTGGAAGAAGGTAAATTAAAAACAGGTGTGAAAGAGATTAAAAATAGATTTTTAAAAAATTGAGTGAAGGATTTTAGATGCCTTTCAGGAGATGGCTAAGCCATGTTTAACTCATAATTGGATGTCAGAAGAACACAAAACAATCATAATTAAGTATAAGAAGGAAGTTGTGCATGGAGTTCTGCATTTTGAGAACTGCTAATAGAAGGTTGATCACTTTCCCTCATCTTCCTTATAACCCTTTTTAAAGCTTCTCCTATTGGTTCATATTTTTCAGGTTGTAGAAGGAAGTGGGATATGGGGACCAGAGAATCAGATGGAACCAACTTTTATGAGAGGTTCCCTGCCCTCAAGAGAAGCTATATGGGGTTGTGTTGGGGAACAGGACTCAATTAATTGTCAAGTGTTGCCATGGAATCAGCCATTTGCCATTTGTGGGAAATGACAGGGTGTGCTAATTACTTGTTTGTTCATCTATATTTATTTAACAGTGTGCACTCTACTTTCCATTACAAAATAAAGTCAAAACTTCTTATTAAAAAGACCATGAAATATATAAAGTACAATAAAAGTGGTTCAACTAACTAATATTTGGTTGATATGCAAGAGCATCTAAGGGGGGTTGCACACTGCCAGAAATAGTGTGAATTCAGTCCACTTTTAGGGTTAGGGTTAGAGTTAGGGAACCATGGGAACTGTATTTTATTGTGGCACTAGAGTTGTCTGACAGAGAAGGTTCAATGTCTCAGGAAAATAACAGTTCCCATAATTCCCTAGCACTAACCCTAACCCTAAAAGTGGACTGAATTCACACTATTTCTGACAGTCTGCAACCCCCATAAGTCTCTTTCCTGAGATAAATTTCACTGATGTGTGGTACATTAATAATAAATGCTTATTTTTGATGGGAAACGTGAGGATGTCCAGATGTTGCTGGCCTACAACTCTCACCATACCTTAGCATTGTTAAGATAGGGCTGACAGGAGTCACAGCCCAACAACATCTGGAGGATTGCACATTCCCTACAACAAATCTACATAAAATAGTTTTTTAGCATAACATCTTTATTGTTGACAGAAAACAGGTGTGCAATTTTAATATTCCTTTTAATTCTCCAACCCTCACTTGAAGGTCTTCATTATTTCTGGTACTGTTCTTTTTTTAAAAAAACAGAGGGGTGGATTCAGTTTGCTTAGTCTGTTCATAGAAGAACTTCTTTGAGCACAGTTTTCCTTCTCTGAACAGCAACTCCTTCTATTCATAGTGTATTTGCCCTGAATCTATACCAAAGATTGGAAGATTGGAGCTAGTAGTGTAGCTACTGTGCCAGCTTCCTTTATTGTATGTGGTTTCTGATAAGCATGACAAAATGTAATCAAGTCATCCTAATACTTCCTAAGTTTAGACACCCCTTCTGAGCCACTTTGCACTAGATCCCACTTGACATGTTGCTGTTGCGGCAAGGGATCAGGCTACCTATTTGGCTTAATTCAGCACAAAATCAAATATATGCCTGTTATTAGCAATTATAGAATAGTGACAAACAGAAAAATAACTTTATAATTACTTGACAGGAACTCAGAATGGTTGGCAGTTTCGCCCCCCACCCAGGGGAGTCACAAGTAGTGAAGAGTACACATTATGCAAAAGGTAAAGTACTATCTTTTTTTAATGGTATATTCAAATAACGCATTTGTGTGAGAGAGAAAGCAGGGGAGAACAGAGATACTTGGTAATGGAGAACATGAATACTCCGTCTGGAAATGTCTAAAAGGAAATTTTCCACAAACTACTTTTTCATCTTAACAATCTCTGACACTTAAGAAGCAGCCTATGCATCTGCAAGTAGATCATTTCCCAAAATGAAAAGATAGATAAAATCAGGACAGTTTAAATGACTGAAATATCAAAGGATTTTTAAATTACAGTTGTCCCTCCTGTTCACGGACTTCAAGTCTGTGGTCCTGCTTTTCATGGGAGGGACAAGTGGGGAGGGATATAATGGGGCTTGAATATTTGTGAGCAGCCATTTTCACAGGGGGTGGTGATCCTGTATTAGCATAAGTCCTGCCATTTTAAAAACCTTGTTAATGTGCATTGTATATTATAAAATTAATCCAGGATTGGGAATTATGCAGCCCTCCAGATGTTGTTGGGAAATTATCTCTGACATCAGAGTGTATATTGATGCAGATATCAGTCTTGACATGATAATGTAAAAAGGACTTTCTGTTCGTATACATGGTGTCTGCATCAAAAGTACATGACTTGATCTCAGCATGGTTTGTGTTAATAGAAAGGCTTTTGCAAGAGTGATCCCTGATGGTTGTCAATTCTACCATCTTGCTGTAGCCCTCAGTGCCACATCCCATATTGTTGCAGAGGGACTATGAAATGTGCTGCTGTAGTTGAGAGTAGCAAATGAATTCATGCCTGAATGTACATCTTTTCTCAAAAGTACCCCAAAAGTAAAAGCCAAAAGCAAAACCTAATATGTCACTTTTTAAACTAGTAATCTAACTTAAAAAGCAAGCTCTATAATATGATGCAGCCTACAGCCAGAGCAGAGATTTCAAGATATTTATAATATGCTTGGGTATAATTTGATTTTTTGTGCTGGCAGACTGTTTGTGAATTGTGAAAATGGCACAGAACCTGGCATTTAGCCACTGGTATTTGCAAGGGAATCAGCATGGTGTAGTGGTTTGAATGTCGGATTAGGACTCTGGGAGACCAGAATTCAAATTCCTGCTTGGCTATGGAAACCCCCTGGGTGACATTAGACAAATAACCCCCTCCTGCTCAGAGGAGGGCAAAGACAAATTCCCTCTGAACAAACCTTGTCAAGAAAACCTTGTCAAGTGTTACCATAAGTCAGAAACACAACAACATCCTCTGCAGCATCTAAAGATTTGAGTTGTCTGTTATTAAAAATGGAAGAAATTAGATTTATTACAGATACTGCTCTTAGGCATGTGCTTCACTTGTTGAATAAACTGAAAATAAGATGACTGAAATTACTGAATGTATGCTTACATTGATTCATTTAATTGAAACAGTTTTAAAAGCCGTTCTTTCCTATTTTTATAAAGTATTTGCTAATACTTTCAGATTTCATGATTTCATTAGTTGTGTACTTTAAAATCAAGTTTGCATTATTGTTATCCATTCAATGTGCTGCAAGATTCACTATCCACAAAAGACAAAGGCCTGAATTCTATTGGTAAGAATGGCGAATTGATATAGAGGTAGACCTTATTGATTTAGTTAGCGGGTCAGCTCTATTTGAGACAGTGGGGCGAAACAGACTGCCCCGAAGGAATGGCATCACACCTCCCCTTTGATTGCTGGGTTGGGACCGCAGCAACCACATGCCACGCCCTAAGCCAGGGGGAAGCCTCCGCAAAGGGGTTGTCTATTTTGCCCCAATGTTTCAGGTCAAGATGAATGGTTGTCCGTCAGTGCTGTTTAGAACTTCAACACTATTTGTCCAGTGTTAATAGATACTTTTCAATTCGCGTAGCCTGATGATGTGGACAGGCTCAGACAATGACCTCCACAGTAGGCTAGTATTAATCTTGTCCTGCCACACTGGATTTTAAAAGGATATTTTAAATAGTGTTTTTAACCTGTGTTTTTACCTTGTCTTTTACCATTACCTTTGTTTATTCTGTATCCCTTTTACCTGTGCTGATCGATGACTGTAATAAAGATGAACTGAACACACTGTTTCACAGATCATATATTTCCATATGAGCTGACGCAGGTTCACATCATCAGGAGAGGCTTTTCTCTCCATCCCTTCACTGTCATAAGCACAGTTGGTTGGGGTGTGAGAGAGGGGCTTCTCAGTGGCTGCTCCTAGACTTTGGAACTTGCTTCCCAAGAAGGCCAGAATGGCCCCCTCCTTGTTGTCCTTCCATCGACAGGTTAAGACGTTTTTATTCAGACAGGCTTTTAAAACAGAAAGTCTTTAAAGAACGGGCTGGAGGTGCTTTACTGTTTTTAAGTGCTTTGTATTTAACTGCATTTTATTTTTTTAATGAGTGATGTGTTTTAATATGTAATAGTTCAATTCTGTTTAAATCCTCACTTTTTTATCTTTTAAATTGTGAGCTGCTTTGAGTTCCAATTTTAGAGAAAAGGGGATATGAGTAAATATAATAAAGATAACAAAAACAAAAACAACGGTAGAAGGATTTTAACACTAACTCTGATAATCTAAAATTTCAAAGTCCAATGATTATTCAGTGTGAATGTCCTTAAACTTCTATTTAAGGACCACCAGTGTATTTGACTAGGTGGTTTCCCATTTATGTTTTTGTAAAGAGGGAACTTGCAAGCCTTTATTTATTTATTTATTTATTTATTTATTTTGCACTTTTCCTTGACAAGTATCTCTAAGGGCAAGCCCAATAATTCTGATTGCCTTTTGACCCCCCAAGAGGCCTGCTTTCCAGTAGCACTACCTTGGGCCTAGAAGTCTAATATGTTGGACTGCAGCCTTGATTTAAAAGTACCGTATTTTTCGGCATATTAGACGCACATTTTCTTCCCCA
>CM034703.1:181659766-181677438 GCA_020142125.1 Phrynosoma platyrhinos
GGATTGGTTCGCCACAGGGCGGTATACAAATAAATATTATTATTATTAGTAGTAGTAGTGAAGCTGGCAGAGGACAGGGCCATTGCCATACTGATAGCATCCTTTTGACTGAGGCCACCCTGGTCGTGCTGCTTGTTTGTTTGTCCCTGGCACAGTACATGATCTTTCCGATATGGCTGGACCTGCTCTCACACTCCAGAGGTTGAGTCCTACACCCGGGCCTACACCCTTTATCTGTCTGTGTGGAGGATAGGACCATGATGGCCCATGAACTCCTCTGTGTCCCTTCTGCAGCTAGAAAGGATTCCATCAAGTGTGCTTATGATTACAAGTGGCAACGCTTCTGTTTCTTCGCTAATTCTATGGCAAGACCATCTCCAGGGAGGATACTGACAGTCCTGCACTTCCTACTCAATCTTAGGAAGGGTGGACTTTCCTTTTCATCCATCGAGGTCTACTTGGCTGAGATTGTGGCATATCAGCCAATGTCCACTCCTAATCAGATTTTGTTTACTGACCCAACTGTCAAGAAATTTCTCAGGGGCTTAACTCACCTATACCTACCAGTGACTTCTCTGTCTTCACCATGGTCCTTGTCATTGGTCCTCTCTTGGTTAATGCAATTTGAGCTGATGACTTCTTTGGAGACCCGTCTCCTCACACTAAAAACAGCCTTTTGGTGGCCATTACTTCTGTGAGAAGGGCTTCTGAGCTTACTGCCCTGAGTCATGAAACCCCTTCTTCATCTTCCACTGTGATAAAATGATCCTGTGACCGGACGTTTCCTTTCTTCCTAAAATAGTGTCTCAGTTCCACCTTAATCAGGACATTGTGCTGCCGACTTTCTGACCTAACCCACAGTCTCCTATAGAGAAATCACTACACTTGGACATCCATCAGGCCTTGGCCTTCTATGTTCAAAGAATGGCATCATTTTGCCTTTCTGACAGGCACTTTATCTGTCATGGAGGTGCCAGGAAAAGTCAAAAGATACTGTCCCAACGGTTTTCCAAATGGATTTTACAGATATGCTTGGCTTATGAAATGACCAAATGTCCTATCTTGAGAGGCTTGTGGGCGGTCCCTACCAGGGCTGTTGCCTTCTCAGCAGCTCTTTTATATGGGATTTCCTTGCCTGATTTATGCAAAAGCTGCCACCTGGTCCCAACCTTCTAATTTTATTCAGCATTACTGCTTGGATTGCAGATCTCGGGTGGATACTAGCTTTGGATGTGCTATCCTTTCTTCTGTTCTTTAGTGACCAGACCGGCCTGCAGGGGTAAGCTTTATAGTAACTCCTTTGTGTGAGGCACAGAGACCACAATGAAGAAGAGCAGTTTGCTTACCTGTAACTGTGTTGGTCAAGTGGTCTTCTGTGCCCTCACACAACTTGCCCTACCTCCCCTCTCTTTCAGATCCCTGTCTTACTGGCAGACCTTAAAACTGAGGAGATGGTAGCTTGGAAGACTAGAGCATGCACGATAGGTGGTAGGGCAGGGTATTTCCTGCCAGACTACTAAATTCTAGAATATTCTGTTGGTGATCTCTGTGCAGGCAGATACCCACTTGTGTGAGAGCACAGATGACCACTTGAAGAACCACTGTTACAGGTAAGTAAATTGTTCTTCATCCCCATTGGCTCTTCAGCCAAGCATATACAGCAAATGTGTGAATCTGGATTACTGTCACAATGCATAATCAGTAGGGTAAAATTAATCTTAGGTGGCCCCTCACTAGCAGATTTTCTTATTTAACCTTTATAGGTTCTTGTAAGAAAAGTATTGGAAAGGTTTCTCTGATATTAAACATGTTTTGTTTTTCATTTAATTCTTTTTTCATTATTGGGCAATGAATAAACTAAACTACTGTTTAGAGAAAGAATCAATTGACACAAGTTGGAATCATGTTGTTTATTCCCAACTAGAGCAGACCCATTCAGTCAGTTGTTGAGTGGAGAGTCAACATGTAGGTAAATCCCATTTCTTCTTCGTGATCTCCGTGATGTACACACATGGGATGTAATGTACCTGCACAGTACGATTCAGAGCTTTCAAAGCATTTAGTTGGTGTTTTTGGCAGTAACCCCACCCCTTCACACCTCCCTATATAAGTCCCCTCTGGTGTCCACACCCCAATTCTTTTTCGTGTGCCGCAGCAGTAGCAGCATTAACAGTTTCTCAGAGCTATTCTCTTTTACTTTCAGTTTTGACTGGCCTGTTCACCGTTTTTTCTTCTTGGATTTTCCTCGTATTTCAGTGTTTTTGGCTCATCCTCAGACTTCGTATGGCATCTTCCATGTCCTTCAAACAGTGTGTCATGTGCAGTGTAAGATCCCCGAAAAGGACAGCCATTCCAAGTGCCACCTTTGCTTTGGAGAAGCCTACAACATGGCCCCATGCCACCATTGCCAAATGTTTTCACCTTAACCATGCTGCAACTATGCTGCTACGCTTACGGCTCTTCTTTGGGAACAAGCCCTCTGTGCCCAACTCTGATGGCTGAGCATGCAGTTCTAACTGCTGCTCTGCCCAGATCCTTAGCCGTGTCAAAGCTTCTGGGGCCCTCTGTTTGACTCACAATCCATAAGTTGACTATGGACTTGCACTCAAACTCGACACTGCTTAAGTCGGCCTCAGAGTTAATACCGTCGTCCATACCATCTCTCTGTGTTGAGACAGTTTTGGAGTCTACCCATGCCTCAGATACATTGGGTACCACCAGAAAGAAAAAGAGGGTTAAATCTTGTCCACGACTCTTGTACTTACTTTGGACACCTCCTCTGGCACAGTACCCATCGTTTCCCTCACAACCGGTCTCTCCTTGGCTCCGTGCTGATAATACCAACGTTCTCACTGAAATCTATGGCTCTCCTCTGCCTCTTGGCCAACCTCAAGCCTCGCCTCAGTCCTTCCAGGAGCGCCCTTTGCCACCTCCTCAACAACTCATGGATCAAGGAGATCATCAGTCCCCTTCTAAATGCTGTTGGGACTGTCCTCGATCTCAGGCAACTTCGCTGGCACTTCACTCTCCATCTCCTAGTCGATCTCGACTTCAGAGCCCAACTCGGTGCCAGGCAGTATTACCTCAGTCCCTATGCAGTTCCCACCTGGGTGACCATACCATATTTGATGAAGCCTGCAATAGAGCTTATCGCTTGGACAGCCTCCTTCGCCTATGTTCTGTAGGCTCTATGACTCAGAAGGTTGCATGTTTTGGGTTCAGCTATCCCAGTCACCATCTCCTTCCCATCAATCCAGCTCCAGGGACCGCCAGCAATCTCCTCTGCCTCCAAGGAGACACACTTCCCTACCTACTTATGCTGTATGATCTAAGCCAGGGGCCCCCACACTTTTTGATCTGGGGGCCAGTTCTCTGGCCCCCAGATCTTCCGGGGGCTGGAGGCGTGTATTCCAAAATGGTGCTCAGAGTCGTGCGCATGCGCGCGCAACACTGGACACATACACATGACTCTGGACGCCATTTTGAAAGACAAAATGATGGCTGGCGGTGCACACAAGCAATAGCAGCAGGACCGGCCACAGGCTGGTAAGAAGGCCTTGACGGGCTGGATCCAGCCCGCGGGCCATAGTTTGGGGACCCCTGCTCTAAGCACAGGGCAGACACTTCTCTCTTTGACTTGCCAACCTCACCATACTCTCATCTTTCAGCTGCTTATGACTACACCGGTGCCTACCTCACAACCAGGAGATTTCTCTCACAGCTCCCTTTCCAATCTCAGGACATTTGTGGACTAGATGATCAGGATGGCTCACACTTTGGATCTTCAGGTTCAAATGGAGCCATTGGAGGATTATGACCCCATCTACCATTTGGATTAGAGTGACTTCCCTCCACCAACATCAGTACTGCTGTTTCCTCACTTATTGATGGTAGCAAAGCACTCTTGGGTTAATATCTCAATTGTCCCTCCTACTTTGAGGAGAATTGACTCCTTCTGTCAACTGGCTGACAATGATTGCTGGTGGCTCACACACCATCCGGATCCTCACTCCATTGTTGTGGAAGTTTCTCAAACCAGCTCGTCACAGTGAACCTATGCCACCCCCTCTGACAAGGAGGGCGAAAAACTGTACTCTGTCAGCAAAAAGTTTTATTCTGCTTCTTCCATTTTCGCACAGCTAACTATTTTGCGTGCATGGGGGGGGGGAATATCACCAGTTTCAATGGGACAAATTATCACCCTTCTTGGATCATCTTCCGGAAGACGATAGAAGGGTCACTTTCACTATTTACTCTGTAGCTAATTTCCTAGCCAGTCAGCAAATCATGACTGCTCGTTGTCTAGCAGAGTCCAGTGGCAAAGGCTTGACACAAGCCATAGCACTCTGATGCCATGCCTGGCTTCATGCCTTGCTTGGTTCCTCTGGCCTCTCCCCACAAGCTAGGAACACCATTGAGTCCTTGCTGTTTGTTAAAACCGGTCTGTTTCACTTAACCTTTGACGACAAACTGGAGCACACTCACAAGCTGCGAACCACAGCAGGAAAATTTGCCTTCCCTCAAGGCAGCTACCAGTCGAGACCCAGATCTCAACAGTATCACCCCCAATATTTAACCTCCAACCAGTTTCCATGACAACAAAGGTCCTCATATCAACCTTCCCAGTCTCTTTCTGTAAATGCCTCAAGATGAAAGCAAACGTTATCTTTGGCATAATGTACCCTTCATCAAATCTCCTTTCTTGCTAGACAAACTCTGTTCCTTCTACGTTGCATGGTCCTTCATTACTACTGACATATGGGTCCTCAACATCATCAAAGATGGCTGCGTCATTGAGTTTGAATCCCTCTCGCCCACAGGATGCATTTGTCACTCCACACCATCAGAGGCCTTGCTCTCATAGTGCGATATGAAGCAGAATATAAATGAAGCTGCTTTTGCTTTGCTCAGTGATACAAAATCTTCTGTTCAAAGTTGCCATAGAGATTGTTCCTCCTACTTTCATACACCTCTCTTTCTTTTCCCTCAGTTTTTTCATGGACAAGAAGGATGCAGGCTTCTGTTTAATTTTGGACCTCAGAGCACTCAACTGTCACATCTGACCCAAATGGTTCAAAATGATGTCTCTCCACAACGTCCTCCCCTCCTTAAAAGGGGATTACTTTGCGACTTTGGACCTAAAGGACACTTATTTTTATTTGTCGATTCACCCTTCTCAATGCAGATACCTTTCCTTGGTGCTGGACAATACCACCTATCACTTCACCATCCTCCCATTTGGACTCTGCACAGCACCACAAGTCTTCGTCAAGTGTGTGATAGTTGTGGCGGCCTTCCTCTGACAACGAGAAACCATCATCTTCCAGTACATCATTCTGATCACCCCATGGTGGTCCAAGCAGTCTTGGTTCTCCCATCTCCAACTCCTTTCCAACAAGACCTTCCTTCACCTCCTTTTTTGGCAGGATCTCCTCATCATCAATCAAGATGAGACATCCAGAGGTTCACACACTTCGCCTCACAGCTTTGCAGATCCTTCTTCCCTCTCATCACCAGTGAGATGGATTATGCAGGCTGCCCATAGACCACACGGTCTTACAACTACAAATTCAAAACCTCCTTCTCCTTTTTTAAGAGGAACTCGATATTAGAACATGAGGTTACAGCCCCACACATTTGGAGTTTTTCTCCTCTAGCACAGAGGCCTTTCACTTTCCTGTGTGAAATGCTACCTGTCAGCCATTTTCTAGCATTGTCAACAACTGGGAAAGTTGTCATGCTTTTCTGACCCTCTCATCAAAACTTTTCTAAAAGGTTACCTTAACCTTTAACTACCTGTTCTTCCTCCTCCTCCAGCTTGGAACCTACAACTAGTCCTGTCTCAACTTCCTAGACCTCCATTTGAGCCCATGGCCATGTGTGACATCAGGCTTCTCATATGGAAGACAGCCTTTTTGGTGGCAATCACCTTGACCAGGCAGATCAGTGAACTCTGTGCCCTACGTTCTGACCATCCTTACATCAGGTTCCATAAGGACAAGGTTGTCCTTCGCCCAGACATCACCTTCCTTCCTAAGGTGGTCTTGGAGTTCCACCTCAACCAAGACATTATCCTCCTTGCCTTCATGGAAGAACCATCCTTTGACCTTGAGAGGTCACTTCACTCTCTGGGTGTTCTCAGGTCATTAGCCTTCTATGTTGATAGAATGGTCCACTTTCACAAGACTAAGTGTCTCTTTGTGTGTTACTCCACATCCCGCTTGGGTCAACAAGTCACCCCTCAATGCTTCTCCAAGTGGGTGACCTCTGCCATTCATCTAGCTTATGAGCTGGCAGGCAAACATCCCCATTTCCACTCAAGGTTCACTCTACGAGATCTGTTTCCACATCCACTGCCTTCCTCACAGGCCTTCCTCTCCAAGATGATTACTGTGCTGTGATGTGGTCCCGGTGGTCCACTTTTATATCATACTACAGGATTGATAACAGATCTGCGAGAGATGCTGTCTTTGGATGGGCTGTCCTTTTCTCCTTCATTGTGTAACACTCCCTTCTCCATTGAGGTAAGACAGCTCAGTAAACTACCATGTGTGTAAGTCACATAGACCACAAAGAAGTAGGACAGGTTGCTTATCTGTAACTGTGTTTCTTTGAGTGGTCATCTGTGCCCTTACACAACCAGTCCTTCCACACCTCTAGTGTCACCTCACTCCTCTTTATGGTCCTGCTGCTGCAGACTCTGAACTGGGGTGTGGGCACCGGAGGGGGCTTATATAGGTAGGTGTGGAGGGGTGGGGTTACTGCCAAAAAACCAACTAACTACTTTGAAAGCTCCGAATTAGTACTGCACAGGTGCATTCCATCCCATATGTGTAAGTTCACAGATAATCACTTGAAGAAACACAGTTACAGGGAAGCAACCTGTCCTTATTAAATGGATTTACACAACCAGGACTAACAAGATTTAGATCATGATTTGTTCATGTTTGGTTTATCATTTAGCATTCCTTAATATCTTGCAGAGTGTAAGCTATTTACAGAACTCAACCATCTTGAAGTACTGTGCAGGTGTTAACATATACAAGATTTAATGTTACATTAATGTGGGAAGAATGGTACAGATAAATTCTTGTTGTCTCTAACCTAAGGTTAGCAGCCTCCACAGCCCCACCTGGTTAGTCTGCTTAGCAGGCTACACAAATCTGGCAATCACCTTGACCAGGCAGATCAATGAACTCTGTGCCAAAACCTTCTTTGACAGGTTTGGAGTGGTTGGAGGCTGAAACACAACTCATCCTTTCTAGGGGTCATTTCTGACTAGAAGCATCTAGGTACCATGGCTGACCATTTAGTAGAGAATGATGATCTGCTACTTTCAGTATGAATGGAAGGGCACAAGATCAAAATCCAGGTCAACAATGTTGCTAAACTGCTGTGATCTAAATTCAGTTTTTAGTGCTGGCTCTAGACTGACGGCATCAGTGGGGCCTTGATTAGTCAACAGGTAGTTAAGCTCCATTAATCCAGATTCTATGGGTCTGCTGTAGATGTGACTAATAATTTGATTTAAACCTGTATACATGTTTCTTTCTGTGGAATTTGGGTGTGATGTGATTGTAATGCAGCAAAGTTCAGGAACCAGCTTCCTTCACCAGCCATTTCCAGGCTACTTCCATGAAGACACATTTTTAAATCCTAAGTAAAGCTTTATTGTTCCATAAAGAAAACAAGAAAAGAAAATATACAATCCATCCTGCTGATGGCAAAAAAACTATAGGATCACATTATAAAATCAAACAACAGTAATAAATTATAAGAACATAAAATATAATATAATAAAATATTATATTATATTATATTGTAGATGTTGTAGAAATTACACCAATAGAAAAAGTTACAGATCCAGTTTTACAGATTCAGTTCAAAGGAACACATTGCAAATATATAACCAAAGTGAACAAAGAAAACTCTTGGCCCTTCCCATACTCCATCTTCTGGGTGTAAACCTTATGATGATTGGATGATGTGCTGTAACCCAGAGCTGTATGTCATCCCCATGTGACCTACCTCCCATGAGAACTGAATGAGCTCATATGTTTATCCGTTAACTATCTGTTCTCAGGCTCAAAGTGTTTTTTATTATTCTGTACTGTGGGCACATGTTTTGGCTTCAAACCACCTGCTAGCTGAGTCCTCTTTGTTTTTCAGTAGACACAGTTCCCATAAGAAATTTTCACACACACATCTCTACATTTCTACTTTGACTGTATATCACATCCATATTCCAACACTTTCAGTGTTATTATGACTATATACTACTTTTGTGGGTTTTAGAATTAAAACTCATAGCTGTGTTGGTCTGGATCATTGTGCAACGGGATCTTGAGCACCAGCTAGTCTCAGAGGTGTACACATTCCCTTTGCATTGTGAGGTATTTGCTTCTTTGTACAGCTTTTTTCCTTTTAAAATAGTAAATGGTCAGCGGAATAAATACATAAACTCAGTTCAGAATAGTATTGTACAGTTTTACATTGAAAGAAGGAAAAATTAATGAAAATATGCTTATGATTCGATTATGTGCAGGTTTTTGTTTTAAATTTTAAACCTTAATGCTTGCTTGGAGTATAGTATTTTATCTTTTGGCTATCCTATTTGCCCATGTGGTGTATTGAGCTTTAACTAGGTTTGTAGCACATCAGAGCCCTTGATTTTTACTGTAGGGTGGCTTTAAAAGCACTAATTATGAAGCAGAGTAAACCCTTGTATATTCTGAATCTGGGTTGGCTAGAGCTTCAGGTAGTTTCTTGCTCATTCTATTATTTATATATGTTCAATGGATTTACATTTTCAGCACTCATAGAGCAAAAGATGTAAAGCAAATGTCATAGTTCATGAGCTGCTCTTTAGAGATTATCTGAATTCTTGTAACCTAAAACTGCTTTAGTTGTATTGCTATTGCAAAGCTAAGTACAGCTTAGCAAGAATTGGAAATGATTTTCAGTGGGATAACTGTGGCTTTTTCAGGAACAGTTCTTTTATCTTATCTAAAAGATGGCTAATTAAAGCCATCATTGATAAACAGTGTAGTCAGTTTGCACAAAGGTCAGGTTGCATACCTGTAACTGTAGTTCTCCCAGTGGTCATCTGTGAATCCACACAATTGGGTTATCCTGTGCTTAGACAGTGCCTCTTTCAGAGTGTTCTATGCCATTCTGAAGAGTTTTGGCAAGAACTCTGCCCAACCTTGGCAGCCCTATATGAGGGACTTCCTGTTAAAACCCACCAGTTCCGCAGGATGCTGATGCAGCCATCCATGTGAACCAGCAAGACACAACAAGGGGAGGATGGGCAGGGTTGTGTGAGTTCACAAATGACCACACGAAGAGCTACAGTTGCAGGTATGTCTTCCTCCTTCATGGTCTCTTGTAGCTCGTACAACTGGGAGACTAGCAAACTACAAGAAGGAGGCAGGAATGTTGGTGCAAACAATCGAACTTTACTGAAAAACATGTATATAGTCAACAAGCATAAGCACAACAACCCCCTGCTCCAGTATGCCATACAAGTACTCAATAATACGGTATAGAGAAAAACATCCAATCAGTACATTCACAGAAGGAAAGAACAAAGTACAGCCTTCTTAAATGTGGTTTCAGCTTGAGACCTTGAGTCCACTCTGTAATGTAACATAAAACTCATAGGTTGGGACCAGGTAGTTACCTGGCAAATGTCCTCAATAGGAATACCAGCCAGAAAAGTCTGGGAGGCAACAACTACCCTGACGAAGTGGGTCCAAACCCGATTTGGTGGGTCCTTTTGAGCCAGTTTGTAAGACTAGCAGATAGCTGATGCCACTCACTTTGAGAAGTGTTGCAAAGAGATAGGCAGTCCTTTCCTTGCCGAGTAGCAAATAAACAGTTGGGGAGAGGTATGGAATGGTGTAGCCCCGTCTACATAGAAGGCTAATGCAAAAGATGTGTAAAGCAAGATGGGTAACCAAGAAACTGAAAACATGCTGAAATGGCAGCCAAGTAACAATGAATCGAAGACAAAGAAAGGCCTAAATTCAGCAAAGAACGTAGAAAGTCCAAGACATCTGTAACTGTGGTTTCAGCCACAGCAATCGACTATGGAAGTAGCAAATCAGCAAACTGAGCATTGTCAAACAATCTGTCACCACAACTGGTAAGGCATCCCGGGCAGGATCCTCTATGCTGATGGGTGGAGAGTATCAAGATCGGGGTGTCTGACCTGGACATTGTAAATGGTGACAAGATCTGGTCTGCATGACAACTGAACACCTCAGGATAGGTGAAAAAGATGCATGAACCCCGGTTGCCTTGGCCACCATGGGGTGATCAAAATGCATCTTGCCTGGTCCTGACGCATTTTGGCAATGATTTTGGTCAGAAGAGGGAAGTGTACAATGCAAGGCCATGCCGACTGAAGAAGGCATTGCCTCACAACCTGCCCTGATGCACTCTGGAACACTGAGTGTTTTGAGCCAAAGCAAAAAGGCTTAGCTTGAGAAAACTCCATTGCTGAAAAATATGTTTCAGTATCTCAATAGGAGTCTCCAGTTGTGGCTTAAATGCATGTTTCAACTGAGAGCATCTGGAAGAATGTTTTCTTCTCTGGGAAGATGGATAGTCAAAATGGAGATGTTTCTCTGAATGTACCAGTCTCAGAGCTGTGAGGCAAAGGAGGATGTGAAATTCGGTACTACTTGCTTATTTATATAATACATGACTGTGGTGTTGTCTGTCAATACTTGCACCACTTTGCCTCTCAGTAGAGTTTCGAGTGGGGGGGGGATGCTTTTTCTATGGCCAGTTCCAGAGCGTTGATGTGAAGGCTCTATTCTTTTGACAACCAAAGACCTTTCACAACAAGATTGTTTAGATGGGCACCCCATCCCAATATCAACACATCAGTTGTGACAAGAGCTCAAGGTATTGGGCTAGAGAAGCTCATGCAGACCTGGACATTGGATACATCAGCTACCAGTGGAGGGGAGGGATTTCTGTACCGACCTCTGTACCACGAGCTGCTTTCTTAGAGATTCCTGAAGTGGATTGAATGAGGTGATGAACCAAACCTGGAAAGGATGCATCCCATGGTGGGTGTTTGGGGTCATCAGTGTTGTCAATGCCAGGTGGCCCAGAGTGACTTGAACCTGTTGAACCTGACTTGCAATATTGTTGAAACAGTTTAAATGCAGCCTGGAACATGGAGTCTAGGATTGCCCCAGTGAACCAAATTCAACGCGTTGGCTGAAAGTTGACATTTTCCTTCTTGAGGGAAATCCTTTATTGAGACAAAGTCCCAGTCTATCTAAAAGAGTTAATATTGTTTGTACATGCTGGAGGAGGCAGCAACTAACAAGTCATCTATGTACAGGTACAAGATGACACCTTGCTGCCAAAGAAAAAGCCACCAAAGCAGCCATCATCTTTGTAAACACTTGAGGAGCTGTGCTGAGGCCAAATGGTAGGACTTGAAACCTGTATGCCTTTCTTCCTATAGCAAAGCACATTAAACGTCTGTGACAAGGCCAAATCAAATTATGGAAGTAGGCATGTTTTAGGTCCAAAGTGGCATACCAATCCCCTTCTTGCATCAATGGAAGGATGGACTATAAAGTCACCATCCTGAAGTGCTGAGGACAGATATTCAGGTTTATGTCCCTGAAGTACAGAATTGGCCTCAGACCACCATTCTTTTTGTTGATGATAAAGTACTGGGAGAAAACCCTTATAAAGCAAAAGCAAAAAGCAGCTTATTTATATACTGCTTCATATCACACTATGGGATGTCTAAGCAGTTTACAACTGTGAGCTGATGAACTTTGGATTGGGGTTCACGTTTGATAGCTCCTTTCTGCTATCTGCTCATAAGTAGCTACTTTCTGGAGTAGAACGGTGTAAGGAGACAGTCCTGTTGGTCTGGCTAGCAACAGCAGCAGTGGCTGCATCCAGCACTGAAGACCATGTTGTGGATGGTCTGGCTAGCAGTAGATGGTCTTTTGCGGGTTTTTTCGGGCTGTGTGGCCATGTTCTAGAAGAGTTTCTTTCTGACGTTTCGCCAGCATCTATGGCTAGCATCTTCAGAGAAAACCAGTAGATGGTCTGGTTAGCAACTGCAGCAGTGGAGGTAGAAGGACTGGATTTTCCCTTTTCACTAGACATAGTCTTCTGGGCTTGAGTTAGCCGAGACAGTGTGTGGTCCCAAGATGCAGTACTTTTAGAAGGGTTCGGTCAACAGATATTCAACCCTGCTGGATGGAGGTCAGGACAGCCGAATGAGTATGGATAGAATGATGTCTCTTGCATCTGGAAGGACATGTTGATGAAGGCTCATTCCTGTAGCGGAAAGTATAATGTCCAGAACATCGATGCTGAAAGCCCACTTCATCTCTTGAAATCAAAGCACTCTTGTGGTTTCAAGGTCTGCTCATACAGAAAAGCTTTAAGGCCACACTCTCTGTTGTGTCTGGCCACTGTGTGAATGTAGTATAGTATGCACATGAGGCAATGATATAGGATTTGCTCAGACATTGAAGGCATCTCAAATGCCCATCTTAGCCCAGAATCTTATCTCCACATTTGCCACACCTCTTAAAATTAGCCAGCAGTACCAAGAAAGCTCAAAGGGCTAGTGTGGCTGAACAACATATTAAACAAACACTTTCTAGTCTCTTGCCAATGATTGAGCCTCAGAAGATCTTCCAATCCGAGAAGCGAACACTGTTCTTGATGAGGCAGCTGTAGTGGTGGATGAAAAGGAACTGGTGGGTTTCAGCAGGAAGCCCCTTATATAGGACTGCCGGAGATGGGTGGGGCTACTGTCAAAATTCTTCAGAACACTGTTCTGAGGCACTGTGCAGGCCAGAATAAGCCAGTTGTGTGAGTCACAGAGACCACAAAGAAACAAAAAGTATCCTACAATTTATTCCCATGGTTGAATTGTTTCCTCTTCAAAAACATCTAGGCTTTCTTTGAATTCAGCAGCCAAGAATTCTTAGCACTGATTGCTTAAACAGAACAAGAGTAGGGGCACCCACTGCAGCACAAGGCACAAGAATATGTGGTTAAAGAAACAGCCCTGCCCAGCATTTGAAATGTAGCCTATGTTTTTGTAGATTGAACGTAAATGAAAAGTGTTAGCCTTTCTTGGAAACAAAAGATATTTAGGTATATAGTTCTAGATTATTATGAATGTATATAGTTTTTTTGCTTCTCTTTTTACTTTTTAATCTTCCCTCTAGCTCAATGGTAAAGAGACTAGAAAGAGTTTAATATGTTGTTCAGACCTTGTCTCTTGGTTTGCAACCCAGAATTGCAAACCAGGATTTGTTTTTGGTTGACTATTCCCAGCTAGTGAGCATATAGAAAAGTAGACGTGCATCATACACTTTGTTTAAGGTAAGCCAGAATTGACTAGAATGTGGCCGTTGAAAAGAAAGTTGCCAAGAATAAAGACAAAAATGTCCCTAGCCATTGCTTCTACTTTCAGCTCCTATTGACAAACAGGAGGAGAAGAGATCAGCTAGAACGTTTTTATGGGGATACTTGTGGGACATAAAGATAACACTGTCTTCATACTTGGAGTGAAAGAGCCTACTCTGATTGTATTTGCTTATGCCAGCTTACTTTAAACACAGTTCATGTATATTTATGATCAAATATCTTCCTAAAACAAAAAATAGAACATTCCTACCACCTAGTACTTATAGCAGTATGAGATTAAAAGAGAATAATTAATAGGATGTCATATTAAAAAACAGTTTATGGAATGCCCATTTACCATGGAGGCCAAAGAGTTACTGTATATTTGCTTTTTAGATCTGTAGGCTATCTCCAAATGCTGTCAGCACATATTTTAATTTGCTTGTGACCCTACATTCAAGGTGGTAGTAAGTGTGGAACTTTCTTTGGAACTGCATAGTTGTATATGCTGTTTGAAGATGAACTTAAATCACTTTAGTTGCTGAGACATCTTGAGAGGACAAGGCATACTACTCAAGCATCTCATTTCCCCCCTGTTTTACCTGCACAGGTTTCATAAAGTGTCACAAACTTAATCACAGCATTTTCTCATTGTATTTTAAGAAACTATGTGCCCAGTTCTTACTTCTCTATATTTATCTACTGGCATTTAGATCTTGAATATCGGATGAATGCACGACAACAGCTATTAACTACAGCCAAGCGCTGGGATTCCACCTCTAAGACTATTATAGAATTTGAGCCAAATGAGACTACTGAATTGGATAAGAGCCTTCTGATCAGATACCAAATTCCTCTGTCTGCTGATCAGCTATTTACCCAGTCTGTCTTGGATAAGTCATTGACCAAGAGTAACTATCAGTCACGACTGCATGATCTCCTTTATATTGAAGAAATAGCACAATATAAAGAAGTCAGCAAGTAAGTACTGTTTCTGTTAAAGATTTCCTTCAGTTACTGATCCTGTTGTCATGTTCATTGCAGTCATTGCTGTCTCAATTTAAATATTCAGCTATAGTTTTTTAAAATGATGATTTAGCAATGTGTGTTCAGTGATAGATCTAGGATTGCACTAGATTGAATCCAAAAGCACATTTATGAAAAGACCACTTGTGCACAGTGGCATCACTTGGTTTGGTGTCACCTGGTGTGGTAACTCATGGTGTCATCCTCCTATTGACCTCCATTACCACACCATACAGAATCCTTAGTAACGTTTTTTGTACTAATGTTACTCATTAATCATAATTCCTATATATTACTGAATGAATGGTAATAGCTGTGACATGAACAACCAGCAAAATTAAAATTGCCATATATAGTCGACCTCATGTATAAGTTGAGGGCAGGTTTTGGGGCCCAAATTAAGAATTTTGAAATGACCCATGGAGGGGTTGAGGGTAAAACGTAGGGGCATGTAACTAATATATTACTGAATGAATGGTAATAGCTGTGACATAAACAACCAGCAAAATTAAAATTGTCATATATAGTCGACTTCATGTATAAGTTGAGGGCAGGTTTTGGGGCCAAAATTATGAATTTTGAAATGACCCATGGATGAGTTGAGGGTAAAACGTAGGGGCATGTAACTAACGAAGTAAAGGATAAAGCAAAGGAAAGTGATGCTAAAAAATTTACAAAATTATGGCATGCATAACTGTTTGTGCTCACCCTACAGGATGGATGGATGAGAGAGTAGAGGGGGGTTAGTGCTTTTTTTAGGTGGCCCCAGGATGAACTAAGCTCTCAATTTTCCACCATTCTATTCACAGAAGAGGATGGTTCCTTTTTTTCATATATGTAAGAGTTAAAGTACAGTACTTACATTTACCCATGGATAGGTCAACCCAGGTTTTTGGGGTCAACTTTTTGACTAAAATTTATTATATACAGTATACCTTTAAGGTACAATACACATAGCCAAAATGCATTTACATATACATAGTTTTATGTGGTTGAAGTGAAAATTTGATAAAATATGATGATTTTAAAAAATGTATTTTGTTTTGGAATTTTTAAAAATTTAAATGTTTAACATTTAAAAACTGGGTTCTCTTCTTTCTTCTCCAACTCCATGTCTTCAGCATTTTAAAGGGAGACAGACAAATGCCACAGACCACTTCTGCCCAAAGGCAGATGTTTGGGGAGCAGTGGTATCACCCCCTTAGGGTGTCACCTGCTGCACCCCCTAGTGATGCCACTGCTTGTGCAATGACATTTATCCATCTCTCCAATGACATTTATCCATCAGTGTGGAATACTCTATTTCTTAAGATTCTAGACATTATTCAAGGAAGTGCACTGGGAAGGGGGGAACTGAAGCACCCCCCCCCCCAATTCACCCTGGTAATCAAGAACTCATGCTCTTCCAGAAGATCTCTCAGTGGGGCTTTTGGAAGCTACATTGGGATATGAGGGTGGGAGAACATCATTGCATTAGTGACCTTCTGCTTCCACAACTGTGACTCCAGCCTTCCTTTCATGGAGTCTAGATATGTATTGCTTTGTTTCTATTTTCTCTAAATCAAATATAACATCAGATGAAGGTAAGTCTAGAAAATATGTTAGCCTACTAAAAGCAATAACAGCTTTATAAACATGAGCTGCTCTGGAAGTCAATTATTTATGTAGATGATTGTATATGCTAGACATGTATTTATTTATTATACACACACACACACAGACACAGACACAGAGTGGGCCCTTAATATCTGCTGGGGGTTTGGTTTCAGGACCACCCCCGTGGATACAAAAATTCATGGATGCTCAAGTCCCGTTATATACAATGGGGTAGTGAAATGGTATCTCTTACATAAAATGGCAAAACCACAGTTTGCTTTTAGGAATGTATATATTTTTGGAAGGGACGTGGTGGCTTAGTGGTTAAGACACTGACTTCAGTGATCACAAGTTTGGCAGTACGAGACCCAAGCTCCGTTGACGGAGTGAGCTCCCATAAATAGTCCCAGCTTCTGCCAACCTAGCAGTTCAAAAACATGTAAAAGTGCAAGTAAATAAATAGATATCACTTTGGTGGGAAGGTAACAGCATTCCATGCAGTCATGCTGCCCACATGATCACAGAGTTGTCTTTGACAATGCTGGCTCCCTCAGCTTAGTAACGGAGATGAGCACTGGCCCCAACAGTCGGACATGACTAGACAATCTTGTCAAAAGGAAAACCTTTACTGTGACCATTAGCCATTGGATCACAAACCAACACAAGTCCTTTATATTTTACCTTTTATCTTTATATTTTTAGAATATTTTCAAGCCGTGGATGATTGAATCCATGGATAAATAAATGAGTGGATATGGAGGGCTGATTGTATACCCACTCTTCAGCCACAGAAGACAAAAGCTCTCAAAGCAGCTTACAAATAATTGATTTGTTCTCTGCCTTGAGGCTTACAATTTTAAAAAGGCATGCCACACAAGGAAAAGGGAATGGCAGTGGGGGAGGGGATTAAATCCAGCAAATATACTGCCTCTTCTTCCCTTTCTTATTGGCCAGGGCTATGGCAGTTGGGATGGAGGGAGGGCCTTTCATCTGCTTCTGGGCCTGGGCATGATGCAGCAGAAGCCAGGGCAGAGGCAGTTGCAGGGATGCTTTCATCTATTTCTCACATAATGGTCTTACCAGCCAACTTCCTTTATGTGTGTTATTATTGAAAGCAGTGCTGCTCAAAATGGTGGTTCATAGACTGGTGTTGGTTTGTGATCCTTTGGCTAGTAGTTCACAGTAAGTTTCCAGCAAATAAACAGTTGTAACCAACGGGCACAAATATGGTACAGGTCCTTGACACATTGGGGGAAAAATCTGTTGATTCCTTATGTCAGCTAGGTTGGGATGCACTGATCTAAAACAACCTCCTCACCCCAATTCATTCCTGTATAATTGCTAAACTGCTGATATTTTAAGTATGAGAGATGTTTCCCAGTCTTTACTGTAAAGTGTATCTATTGTTACACATTATAAACTCATTTAACTCAACATGATGCCCACATGACTAAAAGGAAAAAAAATAGGTTTACTTCCACTGTCCTGACACTAGACCCATTTACTTTGTTTTTTACATTTATATTTGCAGCTAGTTTTACTTGGCTTTCATTTTTTAGCATTCTTATTTTTGCAACTTTTAAATCTTGGTTTTTATTATGTACTTTCTGTGCATATTAATTATGTGTTTCTCTCTCTCT
>CM034703.1:181696137-181709081 GCA_020142125.1 Phrynosoma platyrhinos
TCAAGGGGCCGCATCCGGCCCCCGGGCCTTAGGTTGCCTACTCCTGCTGTGGTTAGTGGCCAGTGCAACCCTGACACCGAGCAATGTTTTCTTGTAGTGGGTGCACATTGGAGAAAGAAATGGCCATTATATTTCTGGATCTGCAGCATATACTACTAATTCACTGTGGGAATATGCCCTGTTGCCTTCAAGCTGTGTTGCGTTGGGAGCAGAAACAAATATGCATTGTTAGTATACTGGCAGAATTTTACATTCTGTCAGAGTACTATTGGATCATATTCCAATTCTGGCAAAGTATTTCCTCTTCTGCTTTGAGATTACCTTGAAATCCAAATGCCTATCTCCTCTACAACCTTTTGGGAAAGCAATGCTGGTAAGAACCTGATGGAGCTTCAGTGGCAATTCTTTCTCAGAAACAAGAATTCTGCTTAGAATGATACATGATCGGATGCCATTTTATAGTTGCAACTGATTTCAAGAGCATCTGACTTTGTTTTACATAAATAGGGAGTATTTCAGATCAAGAAATGTCCTGAGTTCAACAGTTCAACAAATCTGCTTATTAAGAATAGTGGGTGAGGACATTTGGGGAATGAGGTAGTGGTGGATGAAACTGTACACAAACCTGATCCGCAGAATTTGGTTTTCCTGCTTTTAATGTCCACTTGAGGCAAGATGATGTATTGCATGCATTTCATCCTTTAAATATATTGCAAGACAAATGGTGTTGTTTTTTTCTTACTCAAACAAAATTGAGGTCAGAGAGGACCATTCCAGATACAATATTCATTGACTGCCATGGAGTTATCAACCATTCATGATCTTTTTGGCCCATTATAAGGAGGCCATCTTAAGATGCTTCATAGTGCCATTATGCCCTGACCATATTAATACTACTTTGTCACTTATTAGTTGGAATTGTTCTGGGGAGTATTGATATTCTGGAAGCACGCTATTGAATTCATCTCAGCTGAACGGACAATCTGTTCATCATAGACATTAATTTTTTACTCTGTTTTTGAAGCCAAGAATATCAGACTAAAACATAAAACTGTAATAAAAATCCTATTGAGTGTAGCTAAACATGAGGTTGCTTTGCCTTGGATACTTTTTTTTGTACTGTGAGAAAAATTAACTCATAACCTTGTGTGACACTGTTATAGAGATATAGCAGCTCTTTATCATTTTTATCAAAATGGATGTGTTTCTCAATGACCCCTTTCTAATGAGTAGTTGAAGATCTAGAAAAATGGATTTGAACAGTTGTTAGTATTTTGGATGCTTCTGCTTTGAGCCAATGAAATATTAAAATTACACTATGTAGATTTTATAGTCTCTTCTGTTTAAATTGCCTTGTATTTTGAAAAAGAGAGTAATGTTGCAAATGTGGATATGTTTCAGGGCTCACTTTTAAGCTTTGAATTGGATGTTGTGTATTTAGAAAAATAATTAATTAATATTAATTATTAATTAACTGTATATACTCATGTATAAGTCTGGAAATGTTAGTGAAAAATTGACCCCCAAATCCCAGGTTGACTTATCCACAGGTCTGTGTAAATACTGTACCTTATTATCAAAAAAGGAACCATTCCCTTTTCTGAGTAGAATGGTGAAAGGCAAGAGTTTAGTCCATCTGGGAGTATCTAAAAGAAGAATCAGTCCCCTCTACTTTCTCTACTGTGGCACCACTTCTAACCTTTTTGAATACCTAGGCAGGAAAATGGTAGCAGTGGCAGCTCTTTGGCATTTTCCCTCAAAGGAGCAACAAGAGAAATTAAACTGTGAAGGATTTGAAAAAAACATTTGAATATGTTTGGGCCTTTGCAGACTGCCAGAAATAGTGCAAATTGAGTCCACTTTAAGGGTTAGGGTTAGGGTTAGGGAATCATGGGAACTGTATTTTATTGTGGCACCAGAGCTCTCTGACAAAGAAGGCTCAATGTCTCAGAAAAAAATAATAATTCCCATGATTCCCTAGCACTAACCCTAACCCTTAAAATGGACTCAATTTGCACTATTTCTGGCAGTCTGCAAAGGCCCTGTCAGTTTTTCTGAGTCAAAACCAGGCAAAGTTAAAGGCTATAATCACTGCTAACGTGGTCATCATTTATTTATTTTAAGCTTCGCCTTTTCATTCTTTTTTATATATGTGTGATTTCTTAGTGTTGCCTGTGCTTGGTTGCCTCCCCACATATCGTAAAACCACAATTTAGTGCAGTTCCCTCCTCATACATCAAACATTTAGGGTGAGCACAATTATTCCTGCTGATATTTTGTAAGTTCTTTGGTGTCATTTTCCTTTGCATTTTTTTTTAAAAAAAATATTTCAAAGATTTATATTCCGCCTTTCTCCCACAATGGGATTCAAGGCATCCTTTGTTACATGTGTGTAAGTTTTTTATTGTTGTTTTTTGTTTTCAGGTGTATTGACATCCACAAATCATATCCAGAAGTCATAATTTTGCCCCCCCCCCAAACCTGCCCTCAACTTATACATGAGGTTGACTTATAGGGGCAAAACAGACTGCCCAAGTGGGTCTGTGCCACCCCTTTGCTTGCTGGATTGGGGCTGCAGCAACCACATGCTGTGGCCCTGATCTGGTGTTTTTCCGGCCCCAAAGAAGTGGCAAAATGCTGCTTCTTCTAGGAGCAGTAAAAAGCTGCCCTTGCTGCTACGGTGGTAGTTTTTCCCCATTTCTGCAGTGTGTGGCGTGTGGAACATGAAGGAAGGTAAAACATAAAGAGAGAACAGAAAAATTGCAGAAACTGCTTTGCATTATGAATTAATATAGACATTTATCTTCCTTCTTGGATTTCTTATTTTAACAATATGTGTATAGTAAGCCGTCCATATCAACTGTTATTCAGATTCAACCATCCATGGCCTGAAAATACTTTTAAAAAATATAAATTAAAAAAAAGCAAATCTTGATTTTGTGTATTATATAAGGGACACCATCTTACTTTGCCATTGTATTAAATGGAATTGAACATCTGTGGATTTTGGTATCCATGAAGAGCCCTAGAAGCAACTCCCAGTTTATACCAATGGCCCATTGTATATATAAGCATTCATGAAATCCTATTTTAAAGGATTCTTGACTTTTAAAAAAGTAAGCACTATCAATCTCTGGGGAGCAGATATGTTAATTTCTGAACTCTGAACATTTACAAATATTAAAGATATTTTTTTGTAAGAGTTGTGAAAAATCCCAAAGGAATATATTGAGATAAGTGTTATATTGCAGTTGCAAGACAGAACTGTGCTAGACTTGAGATATAAAAACAAACTGTCTAGATCATTGTTGTCTCAGTGAAGTAGGATACATTTTCATAAACCAAACTACCTTTCCTTTCCTTTCCACATTGATGAGTTTTGCTATATCTCAAAGTTCTCAGGACAATAGACAAAAAAGCAATAAAGTCGTAGCCCCAACATAGTTACTTTTTAAAGTTTACAAAGATCTCTTTTTCTAGGAAAGCAGAAAGTTTCCATAGGTGAACTGAGACTGTTGGAACTTCCTGCTCTTTTCCTTGGTCCTACACTCTCTATAACAGTGGTCCTCAAACTTTGTCAGGCTACCACCTCCTTTCTTCTTGGGCGACAACTCTAGCACCTCCCACACCTATTTCTTAATATTAGGTCTAATGTTCTACTGCAGACTCAAAACAACCAATCTTGGTCACTGTTTCCTTGGCACCAGTCACCTTGGGAGCACCAACCAAGCACCGGGCTGAGCAGTGACCAGGAAGCCTCTCACTCATGCCACAGTGACCAGCCGCAAAGGTAGCAACAATCTTGCAGCCGGTTGAGTAGCAACTGAGAAGCCTCTTGTCCACTCTGGCCTTTGCTATAAGACTGGCATGGGAGAGGCTTCTCAGTCGCTGCTCAGACAGTTGGTCGGTTGTTGCTCCCAGAGTGAATAGTGCAAAGGAAGCAGTGACCAAGATTGGTTGTTTTGAATTTGCAGTAGAACAGTAGACCTAATGTCAAGAAATGGGCATTTAGGGGCACTGGGTTTGTTGTTGGCTTTTACCACAAGGCAGGTGTAGATAAGATGCTTCTTGGTCACTGCTCAGCCAGGTCCTCAGTTGCTGCTTTCAAGGTGACCCAGAGGGAAGATTCTCTTCAGAGAGGAAGGACTCTCAGTCCTTCTTCACCGGGACAGAGAATTGTACAGCTGGCTTCCTTCTTTTCCCCATGGTGAGGAAGGACCAGGGCAGGGAGAGGCACAGTTGGTGTGTGTGTGTGTGTGTGTGTGTAGGGGATTTACAGAGGCTCTGGACTGGAGACTGCTGTGGACAGGGAAAGGGAGAGATTTTAACTACAGGAGCCTCTCCAAGGTGAAGAATCAAACTGAAATACTCCTCCCTCTCCTTCCCCCAAGACATGCCTTCCCCAGAGACACAACTTCAAGTCATCCTCCCTCCCCAGTATTGTTTCTTCTGCTACCTTTTCTCTTAGCATGTCTGACAAAAGAAACCTAAAGGAGCAGCACAGCTGCAACCTGCCAGCCAAGTCCAGCAAAGCTCACAAAGCTTGAGCAGGGTCCCAGATTTGAAAGCTCCTTTTTGCCACCACTTCTCCCCTGCTACCACATGCTCTGACTCCTCTCTAGTCAGTCTGTCCCAAAATGATACCACTCTGAGTCACAAAAACGATGCCATGCACCCAGGCCTCCAACTGCCACCACCACTACTAGCAAAAGGGAGCAAGCTCACATGGACATGCAAAGAGCAGGAGACACCACCACACGAAGTGATCAGTGAGGCTGTGTGGTGGTTAAAAGGAACTCTGAAAAGAGAAGTTTCATGCAACCCTCATATCCACCATTGTGGCCAGTATTTTTACTGAAGGCCTCCTGCCTCCCCATTTTTTCTTTGGGGATCAGTTCAATTAGTCAGTTCTGCTCCAGGGAGTTCCCCAACCTCCCCAAAACAGAGGGCTGTAGTGGAAGCAGGGGAATCTGTTGCACCAGTGATGTCCATTCCACTAATGGATGGACACGATATATTAAAGGACTGTTTGGATATATCACATGAGATAGGAATATTGTATTTCATAACTTCTGAAAGCTTTTGGAAAGTTTTTTGTTTACTTATCCTGGGAATAGTAAGTGCTTATTTTCAAGAGGACTCTCAGCAAGTACTACAAAATGTTGTCCCACTTAATTTTTTTAGACACTGTGCTTTAGTACCCTATATTCTCATAAAAGATTCATTATTTTATGTTTATTTAAATAACCAGCTTTGCCCATGTTACATATCCCTCAGAGTTTGTTGTATGGAACCTATCAAAATTGGGCCCATTGTGTCTGTATATGATCTTATTGGCTGTGGGATTTCTAGGCAGGCTTTTGCTTTCTTGTGTTTTTCACAGGGGATGTATCACTTGATTAGGACAGCTGAAATTTGCCATCATTAAACCATATCCCTGGATGTTCTGCTTTCCATCTGTTTACATGGCAGTAGGTGCAAGAGTTGACAGTGAACCAACCGATTGATGTTAATAGATC
The DNA here is from genome assembly GCA_020142125.1 of Phrynosoma platyrhinos. Lineage (NCBI taxonomy): Eukaryota > Metazoa > Chordata > Lepidosauria > Squamata > Phrynosomatidae > Phrynosoma > Phrynosoma platyrhinos. The sequence goes on from CM034703.1 coordinate 181,701,657, forward strand.
AGAAATATAACCCAAGGCTACATTTTAGGAAAGCACAGTTTATTTCCTGCTTCCAGACTTTGTTCCATGCTCTTGCCATTGCTGCTTTGTTTGCTTGCTATTTTTCAAATTGTTGTTCTGCTCCTACCTGCTCTGGATGCAGCCATTGCCATTCTGCTTGCCTACTGTTGCAAATTGCTGATATGGAGTCTCAGCTGTTCTACATGCTGCCTTTCCTACTGTCTGCTTTGTGATTTCACTTTTTTAAGTAGCTAAAGTTGCCCGTAGTAATAGCTATGTTATAATTAAGTAAGGCCCGAAACAGACAGGCCAAACAGACCGGCTTCAAGCTGCTTTGGGGGTGTGGCGTTTATAACTATTCATGCCCTCAAAGCAATCAGAAGTTGCTCTGAGACCGGCTAAGGCGACCAAAGCCAATGGCAAAAGGAGAGGATTAAATTCACTCCTGCCGGTGGCCCATTTTGGATCCTGGTGGCAGCCCGCTTTGGGAGTGGGCCATCTTTCTGATATGGCCCTGGGCTGATTGGGGACCAATTGTGGCTGGAGAGGTCAGAGGCTGCTCCAAGCTGCCCATCTACTTCATCCCTTAGTGTGGCATTTTATGGCTTATGGTGACAATGCAGGATATAAGCAACATGTCATTAGCTGAAGGTAATAAATCAATATAAAAATACCCAAGGTGCAGAGCCATGGCTCTCCAAGCATTCATGTGTTATTTCAGGTGTTTGTGGGCCTGAGCAGACGGCGCAAAGTGCCGTTTTTGAGGCCAGGAAGGGGAGGGGCAGCCTCACGCTGGGCACCCCAACCCCTTCCCGAAAACGTCGTCGGAGCAGCCAGTCCTCTGCATGGCTGGCGCTCTGAGGATGCCTTTCCGCTGCAGCATCTGCACACACTGCAGCGGAAGAGGCGCCAAAGGTGTGCCGGCAGCCTTTTGTGGCGCACCTTCGGTGATTTGTGGAAGAAGCGCTATTTTAGCGCTCCTTCTTGGGACGGCGAAGCTGCGCCGCGGGGCTGAGGTATGTGGATGCCTCGGTCCCGATCCACAGCTTCCTGGGGTGGCCCCGTGGTGCCCGTCTGCTTCCCCCTGTGTTTCATAGCCTTGGAGTTGTGGGAGAAACAGATACATGAATGGACATAATTCTCTTTTTTTAATTACAGATTTTTGTTTCATATTCCATCCCCACCCCAACCCCCTGGGACCCCAAATGGGAATACTTGGTTCTTCCACAATAATTTTATTTTTAACAATGATGTGTATGTTAAGATGGGATTAATGATTATGTTGAGAGGTGAAATTACCCATTGCATTCCATGCTGAGTGAGGATTTGAATTTGGATCACCCAAGTAGTAGATGAACACTGTAACCACTACTCTATGATTTCTTCCTGTGTTCTTCAGAGTCTGGTTATGTAACTACTTCTGTTTAATCTTTGTCAGGTCTTTTAAGGAGATCATCAGATATCTTGGCAGGTCATGGGTTAGATTACTTTGGTTCTGTTGGTCTGTTTGCATTATAGACCTAATGATTTCCTTTTGTTTTTATTGATTGTGTTACATAACCCTAGTGAATTGTTTACCTGCACATTTATCAGTGGCAAGGGTTCTTACTGGTAGAGGCACAGAGTGACAAGTTCAAGTTCTGTGCTTGTGATTATTTTGTAAGTGCTGAAGCATGCTGTTTGTCTCAGTGCAAATAAATTTTCTGTCTTGGGCATTTTGTCAAGAGCTTTCAAAACATAAGACGGAAAAATCATGATCACAAGCTGAAACAGCTGCATTGCAAAGATTTTATTTTATTTTTCTCTTTTGAATTTCTATATTGTTGCCAGTGTCTAAGGGACTGTACACATGGGCCAAAAGGCTGGTGCTCTCTGTGAGCTCGCATTGTCCTGTATGGACAATGTAGGCCATTAGCCTCAGTCCAAGACTGCCCTGTCTGGATGCCAGTCTTGTGGTTCCACACTGATCCCAGCCCAAAGGGTCCTTGGTATGGGTCAGACAGACCTGCTGTGTGCCATGGAGTTTCGTGGAAACTCTGCAATAACAACCAGCACACCACTTGGCCTTCTGCACTCCATACCTACCTCCACCATTGCGTTTTCACAAAAGACCCTCATTGCAGCCTGTGATGTCAGATGGGGGCCACCTGGTCACGTGGGTGTAGCCAGGTGCCCCATTTCCACCCTTAAAAGCCATGAAGGGGATCTTCTGTGAAGATGTGACAACAGGGGCAGGTATGGACCACATGGAAGTCCATGGCACAGTGGTAGGCGAATGTGTAATCACACACCCATTGTTGCACTCCCCTGGGACTGACCTTGGTCAGAACCTAGGTCAAAATAGAATGGGTTTGGCCCATACTATCTTCACTGTCTGCTTAGTCCCTAAGAGTACCAGCTTCTCAAATGGCCCATACTATCCTGACTTTCGGCTTAGTCCCTAAGAGTACCAGCTTCTCAGACACTGATAATGACAGGCTCTTTCCTTTATGTATTGGACAGACAAGCCTTGAATGATTACCCATAAATGTTACTCATAAATCATATTTCCCATGTATCACCAAATGTAGTGGTAATAGTCATGACAAAAATAATGAACAAAATTAAAATGATACCTTTAAATTACAATACCATATGCACAGAATAAATGTATTTACATATACATAGCTGAAGTGAAAATTTGGTAAAATGCAGTGTTTTTTTAAAGAAAACAAAATAATATTTTTTTAAATTTAAAAAATTAAGAATTTTAACATTTTAATTTTTAAAAAGTAACTAGGGCCCCTCCTTTCTCCCACTGACTTTCACCCCACTTACCCCATCTTTTCAGCATTTTAAAGAGGCACAGATGAATACCACAGCCTATTTCTGCCAAAACGCAGTTGTTTGAGGAGCAGTGGTGTCACCTGGTGTGGTCTGAACCCCCCTAGTGATGCCACTGCTTTGAATTGAAAGTAATTGAGAAGATAAAAAATCCAGACAATGAAGTCTCTGGTTCTTGTATTCTCGTGTTGAATTGAGGAGCCTAAGTTCTGATGGGCAAGTAATGGTGGCTTGAGAAATACAGGTTCTTTCAAATAATGCTTGTGATAGAATTGTACAGTGCACCCACGCTATATGTGGGCTTTCCATACGTGGACTCAAGGTCACTCGGATGGCAAGCCCCAGTATTTTTAATGACACGCGTGCCCCACCATAGAAAACAATGGGACTTGAGGTCCCACATTTTTTCTCTTACAGAACGGTCCGGAACGGATCCCCCGCGTATATGAAGGGTGCACTGTACAATCATGGAGTTGAAAGAGACTGCAAAAACCATCTAGTCCACTATTTAGGAGAGATTCTGTTCCCCCATTTCATTGTCAGAACCTCTTAGACAGAAGTGAGGAACCTCTCTTCACTACCAAGTGTGTTTGGTCACACAGGCAAAGCAAGCATATTCACAGAAGGGGAGATGAAATATATAAAGGCAAGCTAAAATCATTCTAACAGCAGAACAGGTATACAAACCAGCTGCAGAGAATGTAAGTAGAACAAATGTGGGAGGTAAGTTACCAGGAAAGGGCTTGAAGGGCCATGGAAATGAGCAGAATAGGCAAGGGCAAGTTTAACAAAGGACTCTCAGCAGTATACAGCAGGTACTTTCTTGCACAGTTTATTAGGGAAGGAAAAAGTTGTATTCTGAAACAGGAAAGGGTAGTCTCCAATTACAGTGATGAATTCTACAACTCAAAGAGCTTGGGAGGTTACCTGGTTGCTAGGAAGTCCTGTGACTTCCATAGATAGGTAGTGGCTCAAGGAACAAAGCTCTAGCCTCATGAAGGATAGCAATTCAAGTCTGCATGTGGATGATGGTTCTCACATTGTGGGATTTTTATTTAATCTCACAAATATTAGTTCTAGCCATCATCCCTTCTAATGGGTTGATTATAGTAGATCCCTAATAGGAATATACTTAAACAGTATTTCAACAGATTACTGGAATGGGTGTCCAAAATACTGTTTGAATACATTTCAGTAATTCAAAGTGCAGAGCCATGGTGTTATGGTTAGTTGATAACCTGTTTTTTAGAGAATACAATCTAAAATGCATTAGATGGTGCAAAAGTAGTAGATAAGATAAAAATGTAAGAGTTCATTGCAACTATGTTTTATCACAAAGTAAGATCTTCTCTTCTTTCCCAGGGTGTATTTCAGAAATCGCTGGGTAAAAACTGTCCACCCAGTGGTGCATCAGTACTGTTTGATTTCAAGCACACATTCCACCTTTCAGATGCCCCAAAAGGAAGACATTCTTAAACAACGAGTAGTAGTGGTTACTTTGAATACTTCACAATATCTGTGTCAGCTTGATCTTGAGCCTGGTGAGGAAATGTGCATGATAAATGTTTTTCTATAGATTTTTGTGGATTTTTTGGACTGTGAGGCTGTGTTTTAGAAGAATTTATTCTTAAAATGTTTTACTGTTCCTTTCTTTGGTATCCACAAATCTTGAAATATTTTTTCTATCCAAAGTGAACACTGCTGGGAAAGTAGATTGGTTAATTGTTGAGAACTCAGTCCACATCTCCAGTTAACTGCCCATAATGCTTTCATGTACATGTTAAACAGCATGAGGGAATCAAATAAAATCCTGCAGAGCTCCATAGAATAACACTCAAAAGGTAGAGTACTAATGCCACAGCACTGCTTTTCTGAATTTACTTTCCAAGCAGAATTTAATTATTACACCACAGGCATACAGGAAAGCCACATACATCATGTATAACAAGAGTGAATTTGTTTCATCATATGTATTTAGAGTGGAGGGCTGTTTTTGGTGAAGGATTCCAGTACCTGTGAGATGTTGACAGATTACTTCATATTAACATAAATGTGTGCAGATAAAGTCTGCATCTTATAAGAATGCATAGTGTTTCAATTCAAAGTAGTAGTTTGTCAGTTCTTCTGTTAATTATGAAAAGCTAATGGACTGATTATGAATGACCAAAAATTTCAGCAGAGCATTATACTGCTTTACTTATCCCTGTTTTGATTTTTTAATTTCATATTTTGTTGATCCTGAGCCACAGCTTTCTTCATAAGTGAAAAGGCTTTATTTAAAAGCCTTTTTTTAAAAAAAAAATTGGTCTGTCTTTTAGGGGGGAAAAAGTTGAACACATTTGACCACAGTAGCAATCACAGTAGAGTTCAGTTTAATTTTGGGCATCAATTCCAGGAGAGTTTAATGTCTGCAGGGAAGAAAATTATCAGGAGCTCTATCCTGTTTTGTAAAGTATTTTAATATTTCAGTTTTACTGATCTCTCCTTGGTAGGGTAGAATGGCAAGAGAAAGATGTTATCTCTTGCTGTGTATTGACTGAAAACTGCTTGCCATCCCACCCATTTTATAGGATACATTGCTGTGCTGATTGGGTTTCAACTGGTTTCACAGAATGCATCTAGATATTTTAAAAGGATTGTCACCACTTCTATCACTTGGTACTTAATATTTTCTCTGTTTCTGTTTTGTAGGGTTTTTTACACATATTCTGTTAGATGAAGCTGCACAGGCAATGGAGTGCGAGACTATCATGCCTCTAGCACTAGCAAATAAAAACACAAGAATTGTCTTGGCGGGAGACCATATGCAAGTAAGTCTCGGTATTGTTATTGCTCCGAGGACGACCTGGGGAAGTCTTGGTATTGTTATTGCTCCGAGGATGACCTGGGGAACGGGTTGGGGCGTCGATCGTGTGACTGCCCCTCCCCTTCCCTGTTATTGATCCTAGTGCATATAATATAATCCTCGGAGCAAAATATGCAATCCATGTTAGGAAATTGCAAAGCATTGCATCAAATTCTTAAACAGATAGTGTAACATAATAGATAAGGGAATGAAACATAAGCCAGTGCTTCACTGTCTTACCAACATAGTAGGTAAGGGAATGAAAAACAAGCCAAACTCACTAGTTAGTCTTTGACATTACTTAGGGCCTAAGCAGACTGCCAGAAATAGTGCACATTAAATTACGGCACTGCCCTGGCTCAGTGCTAGGGAATCATGGGAACTGCAATTTATTGTGGCACCAGAGCTCTCTGACAGAGAAGTCTCAATGTCTCAGAAAAAAATAAAGTTCCCATGATTCCCTAGCACTGAGCCAGGGCAGTGCTTCAATTTAATGTGCACTATTTCTTGCAGTCTGCTTAGGCCTTTAGTCTTTGACAAAAGGCCATTTCTTTTCAGGCTTTTAAGCCTTAGTTTCCATCTGCACTGGGGATTAATACTTATCTGTCAATACACTCTGATAGGGTACTCTTAGGATAGAGTAGGCTAGAATTCAAAATAGTCAATAGATAAATAAATTCCTGTTGATGAACGTTAAAGATTGTTCATTGTCAAAAGAAAAAGGGGAGAAAATAATCAGGATGGTTACAACATCAGATGGAAATACTGTAATAGATTACTGATAGTCAGAGCCAAAAGAAACCACATAAGATTCTGAGAGTTAAAGGTTGTATTGTAAGCAGGAACAAGATCCAGATTGTAATAATACAACAAAATGCAAAATCTACAGAATAATGATACCCTTATTGGGCCAACCATCAGTATACAAAGGGATATTGTAGTATCTGACACTAAGTGAGAGAAGGACATTTGTGGCATTAACTTTTTTAGATTTAGTCTACAGTGTAGAGTCATACATCTGATGAAGTAGACTGAATCTACAAAAACATGCTACAACCCTCATTCTCTCACCCTTAAAGGTGCTATATAAATGAATAAAATAATGCTGTGGATTGTGTTTCAATTTGAATCAAATTAAATAACCATCTACCATATATACTCGACTATAAGTTGAGAGATTTATGCCCTAAAATTGACCCTAAAATCCTGGGTCGACATATACAGGTCAATACACTAGTACTGTTTAGAAAGGTCCTAGAACAGGCAAGCCTGGTGCCCCACTCTTGATGCTTCCAGGCACATGCTTTTCTGTGTGTATGCGGGGAAGCAGACGGGCGACCGTGGGCGGTCCCAGGAAGCTGCGCCACGGGGCCAAGGTATCACCACACCTCAGCCCCACGGTGCACCTTTGCCGCCCCTGGAAAGGAGCGCTAAATTGGCGCTCCTTTCACAAGTCGCTGAAGGTGTGCCGCAAAAGCTTGCGGTGCACCTTCGGCGACTCTTCCGCTGCAGCATGTGTGGATGATGCAGCGGGAGGTCCTCCTCGGAGCGCCAGCCGTGTGGAGGGCTGGCTGCTCTGAGGACGACCTGGGGAAGGGGTTGGGGCGCCAATCGTGTGACTGCCCCTCCCCTTCCCTGCCCCCCAAACGGCCCAATTGGCCGTCTGTTTAGCCCCTATGTGTGTGAAAGAGGTTCTCAGTCTGATCTGCAAGCCTTCTCTTCCCATGGAAGAAACTCATAGAATCATAGAATCATAG
>CM034703.1:181709181-181735326 GCA_020142125.1 Phrynosoma platyrhinos
AAAAAAAAATCCCCATTTAACACCACTTCCTTCTCTCCTCAGTCCGTTTTCCAACTCTTCTCTTCCCACGGAAGAAACTCCACATTTAGCACCACTTCCTTCTCTCCCCAGTCTGTTTTCCAAATCTTCTCTTCCCATGGAAGAAAATCCCCATTTAACACCACTTGCTTCTCTCCTCAATCTGATCTGCAAGCCCTTTCTTCCCATGGAAGAAATACCTCATTTAACGCCACTTCCCTCCCACCCCAGTCCAATATGGGGAATCTCTTCCCATGGAAGAAATTCCCCATTTAACTCCACTTGCTTCCCTTCTCAATCTGATGTTAAAACTTTTCCTCTAGCACCTGGGAATTGGTGTTAGGTAGTCGGGGGAGGTCCAGAGAAGGAGAAGGAGGGATGGAAGTCGTATTTCCCCCTTCCATCCATCATTATAGCCCCGTAAGTCTTACCCTCAACTTATCCACGGATCATATCAAAATCCATGATTTTGATCCTGAAATTTTCCCTTGACTTATACATGAGGTCGACTTGTACATGAGTATATAAGGTACTTAATATGCAATAAAGGCACATCCAGTAAGTCTGTGTATGACCTGCCTCTGTTGCTACTTGGTTCTCCCACCAGTGCCCCAGTCTTAGTTGGAGAAAAACAGAAAGTCAATGAATTAAAGAAAAATGGAGGCTTAGAGAAGTATTCCCCACTTTTTCAGGAATTAGGAGTGAGTTAATTTCACAGTAAAATTGTGACTATTGAATATTGTTTGTCTATTTTCTTTAATCTTTCTCTCTCTCTCTGTGTGTGTATGTGTACAGAGCTTGTGAGAAAGGACCTCCTTGCCTTGCACTATAAATATTAGGCTTGTACATAATCATATGTAATAACCAAATGTAAGCATGGGATTTTCAGATCTTCAGTTTGGCACCAAGCTGGGCCAGTTTCCTAATATCAGTATCTGATATCTAACACAATAATAGAAAACAATTTTGATGTATTACTTCTGTGTCTTGTATTAGGAAACACAGGCGCCTCACATGCTGGTAATTTTTCATCCTATTTGGTTTTTTTCACTGTAGTTCAAGATATTTAAGGGCCTAAATACCCTAAAGGCACCATATCCTGTCAGATCCTAGAAGCTAAATAAGGTCAGCTTTGGTTAGTACTTGGATGGGAGACTACCAGTGAATACCAGGTGCTGTAGCCTATATTTCAGAGGGAGGAACTGGCAAGACTCTGAATATTCCTTGCCTAAGAAAAGCCTATGACAGTGATGGCAAACTTTTTAGAGGCCGAGTGCCCAAACTAAAAGGCCTTCCAGGGTGCCAGGACTTCTGCCCTCCGGGGGTGGGACTTTCAGGGTGGGACTTCTTCCCCCTCGCTTTCCAGAGGCAACTGAAGCCCCAAGACGGCCAGGAAGAAGGAGGAACAAGTGCACACTTCCTCCTCCTCCTCCTTCTCCCCACCCTCCACGTGCTGGGGAAAATGTTTTGCCATCATGAGCCTATGATTCATGAGGTCACCATAAGATGGCAGGCAACATGAAGGCACATACTCATACACACATAAGACATTTAATGTCATTTCTATGTATTTGCTGTTATTTTTTCTTCTGTTTTATAAGACAGCATGAAATACTCTAGATCAGGGGTAGGCAACCTTTTTGAGCCGGGGGCCGGGTTGCTGTCCCTCAGACAATTGGGGGGCTGAAGCACCAAAAATAAATAAATAAATAAAATTTAATTTTTTTAAAAAAAATTTTAAAAATATGCATGCACACTCTCTCAGCCCCAGAAAAGCCATGGCAAAACCCCTGTGGAGGTTTTGCCAAGAAAACCCCAAGAACAAGTAATAACAACAATAATATCATCATGGCGGGGGCAGCGGCAGCGGCAGGACCGGCCTGGGGCCGGTCCAAAGGCCTCGGGGGGCCGCATCCAGCCCCCCGGACCTTAGGTTGCCTACCCCTGCTCTAGATATTCAGTGATAAAGCTAAGTAAACAACACTTTCTCTTCTTCTTTTTCTCTATTGCAGCTTAGTCCTTTTGTGTACAGTGAATTTGCCAGAGAGAGAAATCTTCACGTCTCACTACTTGATCGTCTCTATGAACATTACCCTGCAGAATTTCCATGCAGGATCTTGCTGTGTGAGAACTATCGCTCCCATGAAGCTATCATCAAGTAGGTGTGAACTTTTTCACTGTATCACACTTTTGCTTGGCTGTTGCAAATGTCTAGTAGAAGCATTTCTTTAAAAAAGAATGCTTTGCCATAGTTTAAAAGAGAAGTTTAATCATCTAAAACTTTTTAAATTGTACTGTTTCTGTATATGAAAACTGAATACAGTTGGCCTTTGGTATCTGCGGGGGTATCCATCTCGGACAACCCTCCCCCCCAATACCAAAATCCACAGATGGTCAAGTTCACATTGTCCCCAATGGTGGCATGTGCATGCAGCCACGCTGCCATTTGGGACAGCACCTGTTGTCCCGTGGCAGTGAGTGCGCACACCTGCAGCACCATTGGGGACAATGGGACGTTATGGCAGCACGGCTGCATGCATGTGCCACCATGGGACAACAGGGCTGTCTCTAATGGTGGTGTGGCTGTGTGCACAAGCCGCCATTAGGGACAACGGGGGCTTGTCATCCACGGATACTTGGATCCAATGGCCGACTGTATGTACGAACATTATTTTACTGTGGACCTTTTAAAAAATATATTAGGTTAGCTGAGGGGGGTTGCAGACTGCCAGAAATAGTGCAAATTGAGTCCACTTTTAGGGTTAGGGTTAGTGCTAGGGAATCATGGGAAGTGTGTTTTTTTCTGAGATATTGAGCCCTCTGTCAGAGAGCTCTGGTGCCACAATAAAATACAGTTCCCATGATTCCCTAACCCTAACCCTAACCCTAAAAATGGACTCAATTTGCACTATTTCTGGCAGTCTGCAACCCCCCTGAATTTCTTAATTGTGATTGATACAACAAAAGCTATGGTAAAGATCCTGGTAGTGGTCCAATTGAACTGTAGTCTTTATGATTTTTAATGTTGATTAGCTGATTCCTAACACTCATGCTTCCATTCTCACTCTTGTGAGCCTCCTGAAAGAATTTTAGATATTTTGCATGAATACTCCTCTTGGAAGGCAACATAGTTTGTTACGTTTTTTCGAAACTTAGTCTATTGGAACATGCTGAAAATGCCCAGGGGGCACTGCCCAGATTGGTTAGATACCTAGATATCTAGAATAATGAATATTTCATGTTAGTCCAAAGGCTGCTAATCCTTGCATATTCAAGTGCTTACATCTAGATATTGTGTGTTAATGGTCCAAAAAGAGAAGCTGTTTACTTAATTTGCCAGTGGTCTAAGCCAGAAACATAGGAGGAATGGTGGCAATTCATGGCATGCAGATTTTTATCTAGGTGGGGATTTAGAACTAGGAAACTGGTGAAGGAAACAGACAGGAATGAAGGTGGATCTGGGGAATGCTGTAAAGCAAGGGTGGGGAACCTACAGCCCTCCAGGTTCTGATGAACTACCATTCCCATCATGCCTCACCACCAGCCAAGCTGAAGGAAGTTTTAGCCAGGCTCATGAGGGCTTGGTTGTAGTTTCTCCCCTTACGGTGAAGCTACATCACCATAAGGAGAGGCGCTACAACCAAGCTCTCATGAGCTTCCTTCAACTTGACTGGTGGTGAGGCATGATGGGAATGGTAGTTTGTCAGAACCTGAAGGGCTATAGGTTCCTCACTCTCGCTATAAAGAGACAGAGGATAGAATCCTCTTGATCAGCTGTGCTAAAGATTGTCCTTTTCAACCAAGTGTAGTCATACTGGGAGAAGACATATAAAATATGCTGGCTTTGAGCAACCCATTTCTACAATAGGTTTCTTCTTTCATAGCTGCTACGGCCATAAGCTTTTTTCCTCTACCACTGTCCATACTGGCATAGTTACACCAATGTAGTGGACCAACAGATTTTTGGCTAGACACTATGTCAAAGTGACAGCATGTCAAGCTGCTTTTTCTTGTCCATTTGTTTTGCCCCTGTGAGATCATAGAAGCTCGTTTTCAACTGTATAGTTCCATGGCAAGCTGTCGCCCCCAAGGTTCATCATGAGATCAGACAAAAATGAAAGCAGCTTTAATTTTTGTCTGATAGTGTGTGTGTGTGTGTGTGTGTGTGTGTGTGTGTGTCTGTTTTTAAGGTATGTAAACCAAGAGTGTCATTAGAGTAGTTTTAGATTAGTTTTGCTTCATTTATTTTGGGGAGGGTATAGGGTTGTGATTCCCAAAGTGGATGATCTTTCCAAATAGTGAAACAGACTGAAAATTACTGAACATGGAGATCTATGACTTCTTCTTAACGCCTTCCACCCAAATGGTAAAAAATGAGTATCCCTGTACCAAGCACACCCATCGCATTAAAAATGTGAAGACATTTTTTTATGGATGAGATGTACATTTATTTCTTCAAATTGATAAAAACATTAAATAAATTGTTTTACAAAGCTAAGTATTATTTGTGAAATACATATGCTGATTTAACTTTGTAGTTTTAGACTGGTTGTTCTGAATTTGTAGTATAACAATAGACCTTATATCAAGAAATAGTGTCGACTGTGCTGTAATTGTCGCCCAAGGGGAAAGGAGGCAGCAACCCAAAAATGTTTGGGGACCATGGAGTTTAGGTTACGTGGATCTAGAGACTTCAAAAAATCCTCCCAACACCACAAATGGGTCCTAGAGCAGATCAAGCCGGAAACCTTCCTGTAAACCAAAATGACCAAACTGAGGCTGTCGTACTTTGGACACATCATGAGAAGAGACAACTCGTTGGAAAAAACAATAATGCTGGGAAAGGTGGAAGGAAGTAGGAAGAGAGGAGGGCCACATGCTAGATGGATGGATTAAAGAGGTCATGGGTATGGGGTTGCAGGATTTAATCAGAGTAGTAGAGGACAGGAGGTCTTGGAGATGTCTCATCCATAGGGTTGTCATTAGTCAGGATTGACTTGAGGGCAGTTAACAACAATAAAAGCACATGTAACCCATAAATTTTAGTTTTCCAACCCCATCCTCTACTGTGTCAATGCTCTTCAGCTGCTACTGAAAAAGTTGTGCCCATTTATAATGTAAGAAACTGTTTTTATGTGTTTTATCTTCTTCCAATTAGTAGTGTTTGCCACCCATTATTTACCACTAGGGAAATAAAAAATTATTCATACTCTATGAAGTTATTAACAGTTGCTTGTATAATAGACTTGGCCATAATGCTTGCTGAAAGGCATCAGTACAATCATGAAAAAAGCTAGTTTAAATTTTTTCTCTTATTTGGCATTCAGTCTATTTTAACAAGTTTATCAATGACCGCAGCAAAGGGCTGAGAATTAACTAAATAATTAAATTTTACTATAACATATAATTATTAATATATTCTGTCATTTCCCCCCCAACTTCTGTTTTATTTCTGCAAATTATTAGGGGGTAGAAAAGAGAAGGTTTATAATGAAAACCTTGCAAGGGGTTACATTCCATCCCATATTTTAATATAATAGATCACGTGGAATGTGATTCTGTTGTGAAAAAAGGCAATTATGTGCCTTTTATACCATGTTTCCCACTAGAATCTTGGGTAGTTGTTTTTGTGTGTGTCATAATTATTGATATTAGAATCCTTTAGGAAATCTCAGAAATGGTTTGGGGGCAGGGGATGTGGCCAGTGGTCTCCAGTTCCCCATCCCTGATTTTCATAGAATACTGAATACAGCAATTGGAATGAATCTGCAGTATAGGTTTGAGTGTCCAGCTAATCCTGGTTGAATGGTGACCTGCTGTGTGGCTGATCCATTGCATTTTGGAGAATTGTTCAATTGTATTATCTTTCAGATACTCTGTTAAACACTGATTTTTAGATGGACAAGCCTTTTTGTGACTTTTCTATATTTTAGTTCGATAGACTGTCACTTCCCTTGCCTGCTGGTGTCAAAAGCCATGCTGAGACATGCATGCAAGGCTTCTGTTAGTGGATATATGTATAGCAATAACTTTACTTCTTAATGTCTACATGATTTAGAGGCTGAAGGAAGTTATATAAGAAAAGAGATTCCAGATTCCTATTAGCAGTCAGTTTTACTCAAGAGCCTTTGTGCAGAGAGCATGTATTAAAATCTATTAAATTAAAATGTATTAAAATGTATTAAAATCTCTTCATTGGCTGCCGATTAGTTTCCGGGCGCAGTACAAAGCGTTGGTTATTACCTTTAAAGACCTACATGGCTTGGGCCCGAGTTACTTGAAGGAATGCCTCTCCCCACACAATCCGCCCCGCACTCTCAGAACATCTGGGAAGAACTTATTAGAACATCATAAAACCAAACTCAACACGACTTCCCAAAGATCGTACACGGCTGCAGCTCCCATGTTATGGAATGGCCTACTGGAAGAGATTCGTCTTATTACTACGCTAGATGCCTTTAAGAAGGCACTTAAGATGGAGCTCTTCCGAGGGGCCTATCCATCTGATCTTCTAGATTTCTAGATTCTGATGACGATTGGCTATTTTATTTTATTTTATTCTATCTGTATTTATTTTATTGTATTATATTTTATGATCTTATAATTTATTACTGTTGTTTGATTTTACTATTTTATTGTTTGTATTTTGCATATTGTATTCATTTAATTGTGTAATCCCGCCTCGATCCGTAGGGAGAGACAGGAAATATAGATAAAAATTATTATTATTATTTTATTATTATGTAGAATTGCGCACCTGTTACTGTAGGGGTAGGGAAAGGATGGGCTGTGGGCTTCTGTGGTCCCAAATCATTTGTGGCCCAAATTACTCCCAGGTCACAGAGCCATTACACTCCTCCATTCCCCTCCCCCCATGTAGAGGTGAGAAAATTGCCCATAATGCAACTGAGCTATGTTTTTTTGTATTTTTTGGTGGGGAGTAGAGGTTGAAACAACAACAGTGAGTATCCTTTGGAGGACTTGGGTGTGTATGTGGCCTGTGGATCACATATTGCCCTTTCCTGGTTTGTATGTAATATGGGGAATGTACATCAAAACAACTGCCAACCCTCTGTAATCCCCGAACTTACTTGAAATGTAGAGGTATGACCTCCAGGTTACATTTTTAGCCAGAAATGTACAGATGTGACTCAGGGTGGAGATGGAAATTGAGTCCTGCATCCATTGTTCATCCACCCTCGTGCTATAGTCTCTCAGAGTAGTCACTGGGCAAATTTTGTTGTCAGAGGTACCCCTTCCCAAACACTTTTACATTCAGATATGAATTGACAACAGAAGAAGTTTAGGAGTTTGGATGCAGTTTTATTCAGTAGTTGCCAATTGTTCTGTTTTGTTCTAAATAATTATATTTCCTCAGTTCATTTTTAGGCCTGGATCCAAAGGGCCACTGTAGCTATGCCAAGGAGGATAACCTGTCCATTGAGAATTTTCACTCCCTGTATTCTCCAAGGAATACCCAAGGCTTATCCCTATGCTGTGTCATAAACTTGCACCTCAGTTTCAGAGATGTGTGCATGCAGTCTACTTTTCATAACCTGTCCCAACTCAATTGTTTTATATCTTATTTCTTTTTTATGTGAGAATTTCAAGTACACCTCAATACAAATTTTGTTGTCCTTGTCTTTTGTTTTCTAGCTTGGCATTTCTAGATGGTATCATAAAAACTCTGTTATATATTTAGAATGTGCCTGAATATTGTATCACAGATAACAGTGATTATTCTCACCATAAAGTATTCACCATACTTTGGGTGTAGAAATGTCACTGGAATCAAATCAACCTCTGCAGTATTGCTTGACAATATGTACCATCCTTAGTCCTGGTAAGAAATGGAAATATAGACCAGTATGGATGAGCCCTTACTCTGGCCATGCCTTCTTTTCTTCTGTTTCCATGAATAGCTAGCTTATTGCCTAGCAACAACTCTCTTTCTTAACTGGGGCAGAAGGGGAAAGAAGCCTCTTCCAGCCTTTGAGACAGAGAGAGAAATTAAATGCAGGCTGAAGGATGTTTGCCTCCTGTTACTGTTGGATGAGCATGTGAGTGCTTTCCCCATTCTCTTGCCTGTGTGACTGTTTTCATCTCACCTCCACCTCCTCTGTATAGATCAGCAGGAGATCTTTTGCATTATAAAAGCATTATTTTATTTATTCTTTTATTTGACATTGGATTTTAAAGTTAGCATATACTGTATTTTCCACATTCTGTTTGTGTTTTCTTCACTGCAGTTATACTTCTGAACTTTTCTATGAGGGCAAATTGATGGCAAGTGGAAAACAGCCAGCACACAAAGATTTCTACCCTCTGACTTTCTTCACAGCACGAGGAGAAGATGTGCAAGAAAAAAATAGTACTGCTTTTTACAACAATGCTGAGGTAGCACTTGGGTTTCACCTTTAATTGCTTCTTCATTGTAATTTTTGCTGCATGCCATTATTTTATCTCTTCCAGAATGTTTTTTTAATGCCTTGTTCAATGTTTTAGATGATCCTAAGAATGCTAATTTAGAAATTAGTATGTTTTGCCCCTAAGCAAATGGCCTCTTCACTTGCATTTCAACTACCTTTGGCAAGGTAATATTGATAATGTGCACTGTGGCTTCTACATAGAAGTGAGTCTTTTAAATGGAAGAAGTAGATAGTTCTTCAAAGTGGTTCATAGTAAAAGACCTATGCAAGGCCCAGAACCCATTGCCATTCCATTTTGTACAATCCTGTTCTTGACAAAAAGAAAGCAACATTTATTTTTAAAATACTAAAACAATAAAACTCTAAACCCATTGGGCCACTGGATTTTCAATATTTTTTGTAAATATAACTTCATTTGCATAATATTATTCCCTGCTTTGTTTCCATACATTGAAATATCCACCCTTTAATATCATGGCTATTGTGATTATATAAAGATTTATGTGTCTCATTCCCTCTCAGTAATGCTATAATTTAGCAGTCTTTCCTCGCTGAGAATTTTCCATCCACAATGTTTAGCCATATTTTGTATTAGCATTCCTCAGGTTGTCTGCAGCACCACTCCAAATCAGATGGGCAGCATTTCCATGGATCATAAAATTACCTAGTCATATCTACAACCTGATAATCTATGGGTGCTATGCTCCTTCATACAGCCTCCCTTGAACAGGCTTTTTACAACCCTCTGGGTTTTTTTGCCAGTACCTGTTCCCTTAATCTGAGCCACATCTTTGAAATGTTGGAAACTGGCAAAACAGGCTAACAGAGGAGGAGCTGCTGCTTTCCCATGTTCTGAGTC
Organism: Phrynosoma platyrhinos; assembly: GCA_020142125.1. NCBI lineage: Eukaryota > Metazoa > Chordata > Lepidosauria > Squamata > Phrynosomatidae > Phrynosoma > Phrynosoma platyrhinos. The sequence goes on from CM034703.1 coordinate 181,718,488, forward strand.
AGTTTTGTCATGGGAGCAGTACCTGACACAGTGGTCCTTTCCGTGATCATGATTTTATATTTTCTTTTGAAGCTTCTTATCCAAATTTTCTATGAGATGTTCAAACCCATAAACATAATAGTGCTTCTCCTCTCCTCTGTCTCTTGCTCATGCAAACACATAGACACATCCTTCAGAGGATGATACTCCCCTTCTCTTAACTACTGGCTTCTGCAGATCCATTATTGTGACCAGTTAGAAACAGAAAAAATGTGGTTTGCAACAACTTCTATACACACACACACACACACACACACACACACACACACAATCCATTTCTTTATCCCTCTCTGGCTGCTATTTGTTCTACTTTAGGGTAAATCTGGATTGTCTGTACATATGATAATTACATTTTTCTCAAGGTCATGTCAGGTACAAAGTGCTGGTTATGAACTATAAAGCCATATATGTCTCAGGTCCAGAATATTCCGCAGACTGTATCTCTCTGTATGAGCTGGCCCGGAGTCTAAGATCCTCAGGAGAGCCCTTTCTCTCACCATCACAAGTACAATTGGTGGGGACATGAGAGGTCTGCCCCTAGACTCTGGAACTCCCTTCCCAGACAGGCCAGAATGGCACCTTTTTGTCCTTATGTTGGCGGGCTAAGACATCTTTATTTAGACAGGTATTTTAAAACAGAAAGTCTTTAAAGAACAGGCTGGATGTTGCACTGTTTTAATTGTTCTGTGTTAAAGCATTTCTATCTTTTTAAAATTGCATTTTATTCTTTTAATGAGTGCTGTGCTTTCATACTGTAGTTTAATTCTACTTTAATGCTCACTTTTATATGTTTTAATTGTTTTGTTCTTTTAACTTATAAGGTGCTTTGAGTTTCAATTTTGAGAGGAAAGTGGAAAATAAATAAATATAACAACAGCAGCACCAGCACCTTCCTCTACTCACAATACAAATGGTGCTGTAAATCTTTTGATGTTCTTGGAAAGCTGGGAGTCTGGACCTCTTTGTCTAGCTTATGGCCCAGTTTCATTAGAATGGTGAGGCAGGAGAAACCCCTATGTCCCCATCAGTCCCAAAATCTCTCAGGTCTCTCATCCAGTCTCCTTTGTGCTTTGTTGGCACCATGTTTTTATCACCTCTCACTTGGAAAGCATCTGAAGCTTCCACACTTCTCCCCAAACTGGTCATTGTTATGAGGCAACCATTAACCCTTTGTTTACCTGGAGGAGAGATATACCCCTCAGCTATGTTACCCAGATAATGGGAGAGTACATTATCATATGGTGAGAAAATATTCAAAGAATCCTTATCTCCCTGTACCATTATGGCCTGTAATACAAGAAATCTGTTCTGTTTTTCTCAGTGAGTATCATTATCAATATCTTGTTCTTCTCTTCACCTCACCCTCACGTTTCACAGTGTTGATTACTGTGACAGTTTTATTGCAGCAGAATGACTTGTTTTGGTTAGACTTTGCATTATATCCTTTGACTACTTTTGTTACTTTTCTCCTCACTATTTATGCCTGATTTCTTCTTAGATTTTCATTGCTTGAGTAAAACATTGTGTAATTATCTGACTCAAAAGTCCAATTCCTGTACACTTTAGCTTGCTCACCCCAATGATTGCAATGTTTATGTGTTCCATTTCTTGTTTACTATGTCTAGCTTCCCCTGATTCTTGCTTCTCACATTCCATGTTCCTGTAACATGTGTTCTGCAGCTTTGGACTTTTTTTTTTTTTTTTGTCTCTGAACACATCAATGTCTGAACATCTTTTCGACTGAAGTCCAGTTGCTTTGTTAGCCACAGCACTACTTGTGTTTGTCTTCTGCTCTTCCCCAGTAACTTGTTGAGTGTCATCCAACCTGAGAGTTTCATCTTCTGGCACTATTTGTTTTGTTTTGTTTTGTATTGTCTCATGATACGGTTTTTGAGGTCAAAGATCTTCAAAATAAAGTTTACTGTGTCTCCTTCTGAGCAGTCCTAACAAGTGTTAGCTATGATGCCACTGAGAGAGTGTCCATCAGTGTCCCCACTATTGCTGCTTCCTAGTAGCTGTTTGGCACATTTAGTCTGGCTCCTCAGAATAACTCAGTCCAACATGGGAGACCCTATCTGCAGCACTGATGCTGTCAATATAGTCGCTTGCCTCACAGAAACACACAGTCCCACCACTGTGGGATCGTAGTGCTATTGGTGAGATATGTTGTTTTGAGCCCAAAATTATTTCTGGTTCATAATTCTGAAGATGTAATCTTGCTAACTAGCAACATCCAGAGAAGAGAGTATGGTACACATTAGATATGATATGATGATTTTTAGCTTTAGGACAGAATGTTTTATATAGGGCAGATATTGTAGCATTTCTTAGCAAGTATAGAAGTATTTTGTTTACTACGTTTTGACAATATGTGCATCAAGGTGGAGAAAGACCTCTTGAGTTTCTCCCCAGGAGCATTGTTGAAGTAGCTACTTCGTCATTTCTGTACAAAATCATTTGACGAGAGCAGCAATTTTGCATTTTCTTTGGTCCAGTATTGCAAGATAGAAAACATTGTCTCATTTGATTTTGAATTTTAATTCTGGCTGTTCTAAATTTAAATTGATTTAAGTAATCTATGTGGATTCTTTCTTTTGCCAGACATTTTTCAGCCCTCAAGCTTGGAATAACTCATTTTATAGAGTAGTGCCCAAAGCAACTAAAAAAAGGAAAACTTGGTACTCATTTGTGAATCGTCCTTCTCAGTTCTCTCAAGTGCCACTCTTAACTACCCATTTACTACAATGGCAAGTGTAGAGGCAGGGGCAAGATTATACAAACCATAGAGTGAAAACTTTTAACTTGTTCTAATCTCATGATATGCTTGTAGTGCATATTTTTCTCAGTGAGTATCATTATCAATATCTGCTTTGCATATTGTCTTTCTCAAAATTCTGTCAAGTGGACTCAGTAATTTCACTTTCACTGGTTACTATGGAGAAAGAAAATTATTTACAATGTCTGCAGTTCCCTTCTGTCTTTAAGATGTTTCTCCCCACCCCCACCCCCACCCCCACCCCCACCCCCACTTACATATGTTGTTGTTCAACATGAGATGTTGCTGTTTTGGACAAACTCAACTAGAGGTTGCAGGAAGGGGAGTCATGTTCCTAGGGGCAGTCCTCAATCACTTTTATTGTATGGCCTGCCTCATGGTGGCTAGAGTATAGTAGATCTCAACTTGTGCAGATAATCTGCACCCGAGAGAATTTGAGGAGGACAAATTGCAGGTCAGTACCCAGTTGTCTCTTCTCAATATTGTATGATCACATTACATGACATCTCTTGACAAACTTGTGTTTCTGTGAAGCAACTATGACCATATTGATATTGTTTTGCTGCATATGCTGGACAGTGCTGGAAGGATTACAACATCTAGGACACAGTTCCATATATAATGGAAAAGCAGTTTAAAGATTTTTCAATTAAATAAATATAGTTCTTCGTGGTCTCTGCAAATCACACAAATGGGTTATGTCTGTGCCTGCACAGCTAGCTTTGAAAGTTCTATTATCACTGGGCAAATCTTGGATTGCAACTTTTTGGCAGTAGCTCTGCCCATCTCTATAAAGTCTCTGGTGTTCCTGCTCTTTCCTCAGTTCCTTTTGTCTGCTGCTTTAGCAGCTAGCAATGAACTTCGCTGGTAGAGTTGCTCATTCCACTGGAAGAATCTTGGCCTATGGCTTTTTGTCCTGGTTTTGAATTGACTACTCTTTTGGATTGTGACGTCTGGTGACCGTTTGCAAATCGTTTGACTTGGACTGGACTATCGACCTCGTTTTTGCCTCACGGACTTGTTTGTTAATGGAAATGGCGTCTTTTAAACACTGCTCCAAATGCGGCAGGAAAATACTGACTTCTGACCTTCATGACCAATGTGTCTTGTGTCTCAGCGAGGTGCATAATCCCAAGGCCTGCCATGTGCAAGGGCATGACCACCCAGGTCTTGAAGAATAGGGTGCTCAAATTGAAGGCTGCCCTGTGGGAACAAGCGCTCAGACCTGATTCGGAAGGAATGTCTTCTTCTGCCGTGGAGAAGAACCAGGAAAGAGGTAGGAGCAAAGAGTGGTCCAGGTAAGTCTTCTAGGGAGAAGAAGACTTCCAAAGGTTAAAAGAACCGGGATGATGGCGGAGGTAAAAAGGCCTCCAAAAGGAAATACATTGAGCCCTCCGATAATGGGTCTCTGCATCCATCCCCCATTAAGAGAGCTCGATCTACCTCTCCCAGGAGGCAGTCAAAACCATGGTCTACTGAGGCGGCCAAAACACCACTGGCCTCCTTCAGTTCTAAACCGATTCCAGTCTCCTCGGTACCGAGACCTTAGAGCCCCGTCCGTGCATGTCAACTTGAGGTCTGAGTCCGAGGGTGAGCTATGGGAACAGGAGCCACCACTGTTAACTCCCCATCTATTTGCCCATCCGGTACCAGTTGTCGCTGCACCGGATGTTTCAGAGGTTTGGGAGAGCCCTCCAGCTCATTGAGATGAGACCAACTCCCTTGGCCTTCAAGCGGATCAGGCCAGGTTGGAGCAAAGGCGTGAACAGATTGAACCTCTCATACAGCGCTATCCTGAGCTGATTTATAATGTCCAGGCCGGGTGTTATTACCTACCTATACAACCTGACCAACTCAACCAACATTGGCTTCGTCAGGCCCTCCATCTCGAGAACCTTCCCGTGTTGCCCCGACATGCTTCTCTTCTGGCTAGCAGGTCACTGCCTAGGTCTCTGGAGGACTCCCCGACTTCGAGCCGTTCACCACCTTGATCCCGGTCGCAGTCACCTGAATCTGAGGCTGAGAGACTATCCAGCCCAACGCCAATGGTGAACCTCGCCTCGTCTTCACCTACAGATGATATCAGGTCGTTCGCAGACCAAGTAGTGAGGATGGCGAACGTCCTTGAGCTGGATGTTGCCTGGGCTGATGAAGAGGCACTGGATCCAGTAGAGAAACAGGCCCATGGAAGGGTTCTGACCCCACCAGCTGTCCCTTATCTTCCCTCTCTTGAGAAGATTGCAAAAAGATACTGGGTAACACCGGCCATGTTTCCTTCAACTTCCAGGAGGATCGAAAACCTCTACAGGATTTCTTCTCCAGGTCCCTCCTGGTTGTTTGAACATCCGTGCTAGAATTCTGCCATTGTAGAGGGTGCTCAGCTTGCATTCACACCCCAGACTTCCATCTCTCCCACAGACAGGGAGGACAAGAAAATCTATGCTGTGGCCATCTTGGACCTGAAGGTGGCGAACTACGGCGCCTGTATGGGTGCTTATGTTCAACACCTGATGGAAAAACTTGAACCTCTTCTCGCCTATTTTCTGGACGAAGACAAGGCCCTGGCAAGGAACATCCAGGCCGAAACGCACGCGTTGGGTGGCCAACAGATAGTTTCGGTGAGGAATTCCACTGATTGTGCCGCCAAGATCCTATCTGGAGCAGTGGCTCTCCGCTGTCATGCCTGGCTCAGGGCATCTGACTTGACCCCTCAAGCAAAAACCACCATAGAGGACATGCCCTTTGATGACTACTGTCTCTTTAATAAAGAGACGGATGAGAAGTTGAGTTTCCATTACCGATTGAAGCCAGCGGCGAGGCAACACGGCATGTCCTCTACCTTCCAGTTACTGAGGCGGAGGTATGGGGGGTCAGCAGCGCTCCTGGTACCAACCATTTCAATGCCAATACCAGCAGCAGAAGCACATGCCACAGAGCCAAGGTCAGTCAAGACAGCACCAACCATCTCATTCCTCCTCTTCTTCCTCAGGCTGGCGTCAACAACCACAGCCGCAGTACTGACAAGACTTCCATAAGAAGCCCTACGACTCGGGCAAGAGGAGGTTATGAGATGGGCCACGCACTTTGACGAACCTCCCTTTGGGGACAGATTAAAGGCCTTTTATAACACCTGGGCCTCAATCACCTCTGACTCCTGGGTGTTAGACATTGTTTGTAGGGGCTATGCCCTCGAGTTCGAAGAGCTCCCTTCCACTGGAGCCTTTCTGTCCACCAGCCCCTCAGACACCCTACTCAACGAAGTGCGCACCTTGATAGAGAAAGGTGCTATTGAGCCCGTGCATCCCTCTCGGGCCCGACACTGTTTTTTCTCATGCTATTTTACCATTCTCACAAAGGACTAGGGCATCAGGCCTATTTTGGATTTAAGAGGTTTGAACTCATATGTTTGATACCAATGTTTCTGGATGGTAACCCTCCCTTCTATTCTGCCCCTCCTACAGAAGGGCCACTGGTTTGCAATCATCGATCTCAGGCACGCATACTTCCATGTGAGCATCTGAAGAGATCACAGGAGGTTCCTCACTTTGCAGTTGGGACCAAATCTATCTATACAAGGTCCTTCTGTTCAGACTCTCCTCAGCCCCGAGGGTCTTCATGAAGTGCATGGCGCCAGTGGTGGCATGTCTCCACCAACAAGGGATGACAGTCTTCCCCTACTTGGATGACTGGCTCTTCTCGGTGCCGTCTCAACAGAAACTTCAGGAGGACATCCAATTCTCTCTATCCCTCCTGGATTCCCTTGGACTAATGGTCAACAGAGAGAAATCGAACCTGATGCCCTCACAATGCATCAAGTTCATCGGCGCCATTCTGGACTCAATACAAACCAAAGCCTTCCTCCCAGAGGACAGATTCCAGGCCTTGACCGGTGCCATCAATGCTTGCCTCAAGCACAGATGCATCAGGGCCTACTATGTGCAAGTGGCAATGGGGTACTTAGCATCAACGACCTTCGTCACTCCTTGGGCAAGACTCCATCTAATACCAATACAGTCCTGTTTCCTGTCATTATTCAATCCTACGTGCGACTCCTCATCGAAGTGGCTCATGGTCCCGAGACCTGTAGCGGCATCACTGAGTTGGTGGCTTGAGCCAACCAATGTGTGCATCGGGATGCCCATCCTGACACTGCAACCAGAAGTCAACCTGACAATGGATGCATCCCAGGAAGGATGGGGAGCGCACTCGCATGACTTGACCGTCAAGGGCTTTTGGTCTCTGGAAGAAAGAGCACTCCACATCAATGCTCTGGAAATGTTGGAGGTGGAGAAAGCACTCAGAGCATTCCAAATAGTACTAGCCAGCAAGGTGGTGCTTCTTCTGACAGACAACACCAACGTTATATTTTATTTGAACAAACAGGGAGGTACCAAGTCCCCAACTCTTCTGCAAATTACCATCCGCATCTGAAACTGGTGCATCGACAACAAGATCCTTTTGAAATCATTGCACCTGCTGGGAGAGGACAATGACCTAATGGACAAATTCAGCAGGTCCAGCAACCCCTGCCACGAGTGGTGCCTCCATCCCGAAGTGGCTTTTTTCCATCAGGGGCAACTTCTTCGCTTCCAAGGAGAACACGCATTGTATAGAGTTTTGTTCTTGGACTCCATCCCTGAACTCTTGAGGCGATGCTTTTCAGTTCGAGTGGTACAGGAGGATATTCTACGCTTTCCCTCTGTTTCCAGTCATCACGAAGGTCATCGCCAAGATGAGGACGGACGGGACAGACACCATCCTCATCACCCCATGGTGGCCGAGACAGTTGTGGTTCATCTCCTTGTTACACTTCGCCCGAGAGGACTATCACCGCCTCAAATTTCACCCTGACCTCCTCACAATGCTCAACGGCTGGGTGCGACACCCGGATGTGGACTCCCTCCCCTTGGTAGCATGGAGGATTCATCCTCAACAACATTACCTACCTCAGTACAGACTGTGATTCGGGCTGCACAGAAGCCCTCTACCAGGAAATCCTATGCCCTGGTGGCGCAGTGGTTAAATGCCTGTACTGCAGCCACTCACTCATAGACCACAAGGTTGCGAGTTCAATACCAGCCAGGGCTGAGGCTCGACTCAGGCCTGCATCCTTCTGAGATCGCTAAAATGAGTACCCAGATTGTTGGGGGGCAATCAGCTCACAGTTGTAAACCGCTTAGACATCCCATGCGCGATATGAAGCGGTATATAAATGAAGCTGCTTTGCTTGCTTTTGCTATGCATTTAAATGGAAAAAAATCCTGGACTTTCTGTCGAAAAAGGACCTGTCCCCATCTTGTGTTTCAGTACCGACGGTCCTGGAATTCCTGATGTTTCTTGTGGATTCAGGTTTATACCTCAACCCTGTTAAGTGTTATCTATCTGCTATTTGTTCACACCACCAACTTGAAGGCAAGTCTTCTTGTTTTGTGGATCCTTTGGTGAAGAGGTTCCTCAAAGGATTGAGCAATCTCCAACACCCATCTTCGGTACCGACCTCAGCCTGGAGCCTAGATTTGGTGCTATCCTACCTCTCCACCAAACCGTTCGGGCCCTTGGCCACCACAGACTTAAAATTGCTGACGTGGAAAACAGCATTCTTAGTGGCCATCGCCTCTGCCCACCAGGTGAGCGAATTGTGTGCCTTGCGGATGGACCAACCATACCTGTCCACAAGTATGGACCAACCATACTTGTCCACTAGGACAAGATAGTCCTCTGTACCAATATCACCTTTCTACCCAAGGTGGTGTCGGCCTTCCACATTAACCAGGACATTGTGCTACCCACTCTGGCCCCCAACCTGACAACTGATACTGAATGTAGACTGCACACACTAGACGTTCAGAGGGCACTGGCCTTTTATCTGGAAAGGACATTGGGTTTGAGGCGCTCTGAGAGGCTGTTTGTTTGCTACTCAGAGTCCAAGAAAGGACTGCCTGTCGCACCCCAAGACTGTCTAAGTGGGTGTCATCAACCATTCATCTGTGTTATGAACTGGCAGGCAAAACTCCACTGGGCTGGGTGTGTGCATACTCCACCAGGGTGGTAGCTGCATCCTCTACATTTTTGACTGGGATGCCTTTGGAGAATGTTTGTAAGGCTGCTGTCTGATCCCAGCCAATGACTTTTATTAAGCGCTATAGGGTGGATACAAGGGCCAGGCAAGAAGCCTCTTATGGGAGGGCAGTGTTACTATCTGGTTTGCGCTGATTATTGCATTATTCTTGTATGCTTGAATCAAATACAATGACACTTGAATGCAATTGCACTTTATAGTTTACGGTTTATTGTTGTTAATAAAGAATTTCTTGTTTAAAACGTATAAGATTGGTGTCAGGACACTCCCTCCTCCACTGACCGAAGCTTGTCAGTCTAGATAACCCATTTGTGTGATTCACAGAGACCACAAAGAAGGACAGGTTGCTTACCTGTAACAGTATTTCTTCGAGTGGTCATCTGCGAATTCACACAAATCCCGCCCATCCTCCCCTCAGTCGTGTCCTGCTCTATCTATAAAAATTCCTGCTGTCACTGCTTGCGGCGTACGTTTTGGAACTGAGGAAAGAGCAAGAATGCCAGGGACTTTATAGAGATAGGCAGAGCTACCGCCAAAAAGTTGCAATCCCAAGATTTGCCCAGTGTTATTAGAACTTTCCGAGCTAGCTGTGTAGTCGCAGACATAACCCATTTGTGTGAATTCGCAGATGACCACTCGAAGAAATGCTGTTACAGGTAAGCAACCTGCCCTTCTGTTGACTGATTGGACAGTTGTGGTATCCTGTAAGATACATTTCATGGTTTGTGCTCCATATTATTTCAAGCCTCAGTTTTGAATAAAGAAAAAGAAAAAAATGTAAGAAAAAATTTAAAAATAATTATATATTAGTTCTGTCTATTTCAACAAAGGAAGTTGACATTGTATGTGCTTATCTTAAATTGTTTACTGATTTTTGGATCCTTCTGATTGCATGTTAAGGATGCAGGGATGATACTGATTATTGTAGTGACATGCCTACAAACAATAGGGTAAAATGTTGGGAAGGGGGTGTTTCAGTTGTAGTTTAATAAATATTATAAAAATGCTTCCATAATATTCTTTGTTTAAATCTTGTTTTGAAGCATTACTTTTTATCCTAGGGACTAGGATAGTCTTTTAAAAAGCTATGATCAGTTTTTCTTAGTATGAGGTTTTTCCCCCTCCTTTCAAGGTGTTTGAAGTAGTGGAACGTGTTGAAGAACTGAGAAGAAAGTGGCCGGTAGCCTGGGGAAAATTGGATGATGGCAGTATAGGTGTTGTAACACCATATGCTGATCAAGTGTTCCGAATTCGGGCAGAGCTTCGGAAAAAGAGATTGTCTGATGTCAGTGTTGAAAGAGTGCTAAATGTTCAGGGTAAGTAGCACATATACATCTATAGTTCTTTGAACATAGCTGAAGATTTGAAATAATTGTCAACGTATCAGCAGTTTTATTTATGTAGTGTTTTGTTCAAGAACCAATTGTGAAAGTTCTTGACTACTGTTTTTACTTTAAGTTTATATTGTGTGATAAATTGAGTAATAAGTGTAATATAATTATAGTTTATGCATAGACAGATATATAGATGGGCCTTCAATATCTGATTGGGTTTGGCTCCAGGACCCCATGGATATCAAAATCCATGGATGCTTAGGTCCCACTATATACAACATTGTTGTAAAATGGCAAAGCCAGGGTTTGCTTTATGCAATTTTTTGTGTGAATATTTTTGAACCATGGTTGGTTAAATCACTGGATGCAGATTCTGTGGTTACAGAGGACCAACTGTAGAAGCACTGTTTCTACATTGTTCATAGTTATCTTTTTTATAGCTGCTCCAGCAAAAGGGAGCTCACCTGTGGTGTTCCACAAGGTGCTATCTTGTCCCCGATGTTATTCAACATCTATATGAAGACCCTGGGTGAGATTATTGGGAGTTATGGAGCTGGGTGTTATCAGTACACTGGTGACATCCAAATCTATTTCTCCATGTCTCGTTGTCAGCCTCGAATTCTGATGGCGTCTCCTCTCTCAATGAATGTCTTCAGGTAGTAATGGGCTGGATGAGGAAAAACAGATTGAGACTGAATCCACACAAAACGGAGGTGCTCACGGTAGTGGCCCCGAAACCAAGAATTGGGCTGCAACCTCTGGTCCTGGACGGGGTCACACTCGCCGTAAAGGACTGCGTTCGCAGTCTGGGGGTGCTCCTTGACTTGTCGCTCCTGATGACGAATCAGGTAAATGCGACAGTCAGGAGTGCGTGTTATCAGCTTCAGCTGGCCTGGGAGGAAAGACCTAGAGGTTCCTAGAGAGAACACTCCACTGGGCATTTGTAGCTCCTCCAGCACAATTCTATGGTCAATGTCTGGCAGATATTGACCACAGAGTTGCACTGGAGAACCTAGAGATCCCTAGAGAGGTGTTCTCTCAGGTAAAAACATAGCGTTTTTCTTATTTGCATTTTTTCCATTTTCACGGGGATCCTGTGCCCCTAACCCAGCAAATGTGGAGGGACAAGTATTCATTGAAACTGTGGTTTGTTGTCTCTTCCTAATTCCTCCCTCTCACCTCCCCCATGGTGTACTAATTTTCGTGCCATGGCTCAGAGCTAGTTACCAACATTTGTTGCTCCACTTTACATATATATTACTGTGTATAGATAGGTGAGGATTCAAAGAAATATGTCTTGTCCACCCTACAGATATCTCTGGTAATAGAGAAATATTGAAGACTTAACCTGTCAGTGATTATTGCTATTTTTAATGCAGTAGTTTTAGCACAGAACTCTTTTAAAGTGAGCAGTAGCTATCCAGTTTCTAGAATTACATATATTAAGTCAATCAGTATAATCACTTGGTAGTAGTAGTAGTAATAGTAAAGTTTATTCGGTCATTGACCAGCAATCAATAAGTTACAAAATTACAATTACAATTATAGTAGCAATAAAAAGGAAATAAAATCAACAACTCTCAATACAGATTTTAAAGCAATGAGACTGAGATTCAGGGAAAAGGAAATTCAGACGTGCCTGTCTTCCCGATTTCTGAATTGGAACAATTAAAATTAACTGTCCATGACTATAGGATAAATTAACCTGTGGTCCTTAGGCCATCCATTGTAATTTCCGAGTGTCTGTATTTAATTCTCCTTAGCATCTATCTACTTAGTTGTTTCCTCAGCCTGTTATTTGATTGGTGGAATAATCAAAGTGTATGTTTTAATTGGTCAAATTGATCCAACACAATAGACCGTTTCTAGATTGCAAAAATATTGCCAAGGCATAATGATCTAATATAGATAACGTAGAAATCTACATTGTGACAAGATAAATAGTAACACACTTAATCCCCTACATAACTTCCTATGGCCCATACCTGGCACTGCATCTAGTTTTATTAAATTGTAATCTTCTACATACAATTCCTCATCTATCTGAGTTTCTTGGAGGAAGATGGTGTCAAAACTAATGATGGAAGACAACAAGCAATGTTCCAAGAGTAAGGGTCAATGGGGTGAATACTATGATGTTAACTGTCAATCATTTACAGACTATGAGGGTATTAGGTAGTCATTCCCTGAGAAACGTTCACATAGATTCCCTTCTCTCCTGTCTTCCCAATTTCTATAATGAGGCAATTAGGATTGACTGTCCATATGTCGGTAAGAAATGTTAAATGTTAAATCAGTGTCCTTTGGACCCTCCACTGTAATCTCCCATATGTCTGTATTTAATTCTCCTGTAACGCCTATCTGCTTAGTTATTATGGTGGTTATTTCCTATCACTAGGTTCTATTAGTAACAACAACAACAATAAAAAAGCTAAAATTATCTCATACTTTTCTTTTTTCTGCAGGAAAGCAGTTTCGAGTATTGTTTCTTAGCACAGTACGAACACGGCATACATGCAAACACAAGCAAACACCAATAAAACGGAAGGAGCATTTATTGGAAGATTCAACAGAAGACTTGGATTATGGTTTTCTCTCCAATTATAAGCTTCTCAACACAGCCATCACAAGAGCACAGTCCCTAGTAGCTGTGGTGGGAGATCCTATTGCTTTATGTTCCATTGGAAGATGCAGGTACACCAAACATGTGGTATGAACAACCAGTAAATAGTAGTGATGAAAATATTTTATATTTAACAACTGAAAGTTGGACTCTTGTTCAGAAAGTAATCTACTCCCATTTCAAGTGCCCTGCCAATATGAAATATGTTGACTTTCCCAATTATTTTGAGAAAAAAAATGAGCCTTAGAGGAAAAAAAGTCTGTGCCCTATACCCTTGACTGATACTAAGACCTATCTTAATACCTGAGTCCTTTTTATGCGCTACTAACAAAAACTTAATTTAATATAGATCTCTCCCCCCACCAATATATTTGAAGTTTTTCTCCCTCAGGTTTATAAGTGGGTGTAGAAATTTCATGTTTTAATGCCCTCTCAGGTAAAAAGCTTTCCTGCACATAAGAAAAACAGTATATTGAAAAGGATTCTTAATTAGCTTCCTTTTTGACATTTTTGTGTGTAAGTAAAATGTGTCATGAGGGATCTTTTTGAGTATGATGTCTCATAAACACAGACACCAGTGTGATTATGCACTCCAGGAAAGGATGCGTCACATACTTTACTTCACATTCATATCAGCTCTCAGCACAAACTTTCTCCAAATAATAGCATCATTGATCAAAAAGTAGATGAGATAATGTACCTTATTTTCCTGCGTATAAGACTACTTTTTAACCTGCAAAATCTGTGGTTAAAGTGGGGGGGTCGTCTTATATGCCGGGTATAAGGATAAGGAGGATAGAGGTGCTAAATCTCTATATTTTGACTGGGGAAAATGGGGGGTCGTCTTATACGCCGGGTCGTCTTATACGCCGGAAAATACGGTAGATGTATATTGTCTATTTCATCGTAGGCACTGAATCATCAACTTGCTGGCTGTCAAAAAGGATCAGAACCAAAGTGTTTTATTTGCTTTGATGCCATTTGAATTCCTTGAACTCTGTTTTTGTTTAAGAGAATGAGAATGTGAAAAGGTGAAATGGTTTAATTAATCCAGAGTAGTTTTGTGGATTACTAAATTGAGTATAATGTTACAAGGTTATGGTCCTTTTGTAAGAATGTGGAATATGATTGGATTAGACAGCAGTTGCTTCTCTGTGAGAGAGAAGAGCATGAGACCCTTACGCAATTTTCTGGATAAGAATTTCCTGTGTGACATGCAGAACAACCAGGGAGAGCTTTTTCTTGGTCACTTGATATGAAAGGTGTGATTAGAGACATCTAACTGTAGTTTTGTTGCTTTTCCCCCTCTGTGTTTTTTACACATTTATCTTTTAAAATAGCTGAAGGGAGAAAAGCAGGATCTAAAATGAATGAATGAATAAATAAATAAATAAATATTATTGTGATAGAAATTTAAAATTATCATCATTGTAAACTCCAAGAGGCTTCTGGTTACATAAAATGTTAATGGGAAAGCACAGATAGGAAATTAGTGATGTTCCAGCATAACGCCCTTATACTAAATCTTAACTGTATAGAAAAAATTGAAAATATGCTTTGATTTCATACATGGTGTGTGTGATGCCATTTCTTATCCAAATAAACAATACAATTGAGTTGTTCATCTTGTATAACCTTCTAAGTCAGCCTCAGTTTTCAACCATTTCTTTGTTGCAAATTGTGAGTATTGTTTTTGGTAAAGTGTTGCTTTCATTCTGACAGTCATGCTCTGTTTGAAAGGCATGCTAAAAATGAAGACATTCAAAGAGTAAATAGAGGTACAGGAATATTTATGGAAAATTCTACTTGATTTGGTAAAAAAGAACAATAGAAATTGGAAAGTGCTTTATAAATATTCTAATATCTGCTGGAGTAAAGCAGTAATATGCCCGGTAAGATATTAGAGGTTTTTTAAGTGTTAGATTAGGCAAGAGTGTTTTATAGGTGTTCCTTTTAAAATCTTTAGCTTATATTGCATAGCAACGCTCACAGATTTTCATTCATTGATCTTACAGCCCTCTTATAAGTGTGCCATGTGCATAATTGTGCCATGTGCCAGGGGTACTGTGCGAACAAAAAATGCACGGTTTTCTGAAGTTTTGGTACTAAGCTTGATGGCTATATTAATAGGATGTAGGCAACTCTGTCAAACTTTCCTAATGCCTGAATGCTGATGTTATTTTTTCTTGAGTTCATCATTACTTTGTCTCAGAATCAAATAGTACTATAATCAAGGGGACATTTGCTATGGATCCAAGACCTAATTTGGGAAACGTGTATGTAGCAAACAATCCAATAAAATTCTATCCCTTTTATATTGACTTCTTTAGGAAATTCTGGGAAAGGTTTATTGCCTTGTGCCACGATAATGAAAGTCTTCATGGTATCACATTTGACCAGATCAAAGCTCAGTTGGAAGCTTTGGAATTAAAGAAAACCTATGTATTGAACCCCTTGGCTCCTGAATTTATTCCACGGGCTCTACGACAGCAACATTCATCAAACACCAGTAAACTACAGCAATCTCCACCAAAGGTAAAGTGTCACCAATGATGAAATTGTTAAGAGCTGTAAAGCTTTTGTCAAGAAATAAAATGAATATGTGGATTGTTTTGTTTCTTCCTGTGAGTAGGAACAGTGCTGGATTGAAGAGATCACACTGTGATCAGGTGTAGTAGAATGTAGCTGTATATTAAGTAGTAGGTTGTGTTTCCAGTGAGAAAGTAGGTTTAAAAGTTATTACAGTAATCCAGCCAAAAGCTGCTAAAATTGATGTAGGAAAGTATATTTGCTCCGTTACATTTTGTAGGAGAATTACTTTGCTAATGTGTTTCCCATTTGCGCATTGTAGCACTAGTATAGGAATCTTCAGGAAGCCAAACATCTCTCTTTTACAAGGCTGTGACAAAAAATGTTCCTAACACCTGAAACAGACGGGCTGAAAATCGCAGTCCACGGTTGTGCTGGCACAATTAGCGCCAGGGCCATGGCAACAGCATGCTCCCAGCCCCAGTATGGGCCACCACCACGATTTTGAACTGGGCCAGCAAAAGGAGTGGTATTTTACTGCTCCTTTTTGGCCCAGTTCTTTGGGGAAGACACAGGTCAGGCATGATTTCTCTTCATATTCAGGGCGTGTGTCATCTAAATGCTAGGCCCCAAACGTGGCCAAAAGCTGCATTTTTGGCCCATCTGTTTCAGGCCTATGAGAAGTAATACTGGCAGGAATTGTGAAAAGCTTGCTGTGCCTTCTCCATGTGTTTATGAAGAATATTGTTGAATGGTTGCATTTAGTTAACAAGAGACATTAATAAAGAAGATGTATTACTTTAATTGATCATTTGTGCAGGTGTAGTTAAAATGGGTTTTATTAGATCCTTGAGGGGGGAAATCCTGTTTTCAAAAAATTGGGTTGTCCCCCCCCCCCAAAAAAGGTAAAGGTAAGGTTAACCTCTATATCAGTTTTTCAAATCAATGCTGTTTTCATTCACATTTTCCAAGTTTATGTGGCAGAATAGAAAGAGAAAGCTTTTTCCTTGGCAGTCGTTTGCAGAAGAATTCTCATAATTGGAAATATTCATTTAGTTTATCATAATTCATTACCTTCTACCATATAATGAAGCTTTTAAAAATTCTAGATGATGCATTGAAATGTTAGGCTTTTAGGAAATCACTTGTCCAAAAATTACTCTTCACTTTCAAGAGCCATATATTAATAACATTCCTATTTCTGCAGAGATTTTATTATGGCATGCACTTTGGAGTTAGACAGTTTATCTTCTTGGTTTTCAGTTAGCAATTAGTGTTGAAAAATGTGTTGATGATGAATGTACAGCAAACAGTCTTTGAAAACAAGTTACCAAAATCCACGGAGCTTCAGCAAGCTTCTAGTTTTATTGTAAAAAATCAGTATGAGCAAAAACAAATAATAATAATAAGTACAATAATAGCATTTTTACTTTAGCCAGAATGGCTAAGCAGGAACAAA
>CM034703.1:181759656-181778214 GCA_020142125.1 Phrynosoma platyrhinos
GAGGAGGAGGAGGAGGAGGAGAGGAGTGTCAGCATCAGGGGGAAGAGGAGGAAGAGCAGAGGCAGAGTCATCGGGGGAAGAGGAGGAGGGAGGAAGAGCCAGAGGAGGAGGAAGGGAGGCAGCTGCCCGCTGTGGTGAGGTGGGCTTCGAGGGTGCAGCTAAGTCACATTGTCCCCAATGGTGGCATGGCAGCATGGTTACACTACCGTTGAGGACAATGGGACTTGAGCAACCATGGATCTTGGTATCTGTGGGGGATCCAGAAGGGATTTTGGTATCCGTGGATACCGAGGGCCCACTGTATATTGGAAAGGACTTCTTTAGAAAATGGAAGAATTCTCCTTTGTTGGAGGTTTCTAAGCAACGTCTGGAAGGCCACCTGTCAGGCATGCTTTTGCTGTGGATTTTATGCATTTGGGATTTCCCTTCCCTTGTATTAAGATAACCAGGGCAGGGAGACCACATATCCAGGAAAAGAATAGGCAACCTCTGGGGCTAGATAGCTTGAGGTAGAAGGACAGTGACCTCATTGACCTCACCTGTCCCTCCACTGGGAGGGTCACATTTCCTGTCACTATGCCAGTTAATTTGCATGGTTGTACAGTAGCAACATCAAGAAAAGTCACAGTTTCACTTTAAATCAAGCCGTGTGGGGCTTGCACCTTTGTTTTAAAGCCAAATCAGAGTTGTGAAGTCTGAGAGGTCTCCTAATGGGCCACGTTGTCCATCCCTGGTGTAGAGAAGGATTACCTGGATAGCATGCCAGGCGGGGGTTAGCAATACAGGAATCTCTCACCTACTTACTTACAAAGAAGGATCAATTCTATAAATTGATTTTACAAACTGACCATCTGGTTCTTGATACTTTCAGTATGACCTTCAGTGCTGAATATGTTACACATCCATGCCATAATTTAATACTTTACCACAAACTAGAATTGTTTGTGAAAAAACTGTTTTAGTTTAATTGGAAGCTTTCCATGTTCTCCTTTCCTTCTATTTTCTGGCTGTATACTGAAGACGTGGAGTATATATTTGTATTGTAGTTTGCAGATGCTAGAAGGAAAATCACAATATTTTAGGAACTGTCATTTTTCTCTTTCTGGCATTCAAGAGGTGAATTGTATCTCTGAGAGATAAATAGCACATTCTGCAGAAGCATTATAATTACTAAAATAGAACCTTTTGTTAGGATATGGGATCCTAGGGAAAATGTCCAGATGTGGGACAAAGGTAACAGGGTTACCAAAGGTCAGTAAGCAACCATGATGAGTCAGCATTTGGGCCTAGCTGAGCCTTACAGTCTGATGCAATCATGGCAGGATATAATAATAATAATAATAATAATAATAATAATAATAATAATAATAATAATAATAATAATAATAATAATTTATTTCTTATATCCCGCCTTTTGCCTAAGCAATCAAGGCGGCTTACAAATATAAAGTAAATACAATATTGTAATAAACATAATAGGATTACGACAGCATGCATTCTACCTTCTCTCCCTTCTGATGATGATGGATGGTGGAGGGCCTTCTTCTTTTCAGGCTAGGCCCAATGGAGCCAGCCTGCCTTCTGTCCCTCCAGATGATGGTGGATGGAGGGAGGGCCTTCTTCTTTTCAGGCTAGACCCAATGGAGCCAGCCTTCCTTCTCTCCCTCCAGATGACGGTGGATGGAGAGGGGGCCTTCTTCTTTTCAGGCTAGGCCCAATGGAGTCAGGATATGAAGCCATCATGTGGCTGAAAGTGCAGAGTCATGCCACATGAGGGATATGTATAGATGGTACACACCAGGAAGAGGCTGGACTAAATGGCCAGGGATGGCACATGTATATAAGGGGTGGAGCCTCAGTGTACAGTGTGGGTAGTGGTGTGTATGTGGTTAGAGGCTTTGTTGGTGAGGACGAGCTCTGTAAGAAGTGGAACGAAGAATAAAAGCCTCCTTGTGAAGAACTCAGTGTGCTGTTGTGTTTGTAGCTTCTGTGAGTGGGAGAAGGAGTTCCCTAGCCTGCACCAAGCTCCATGAGATTTATTGGGTGTTCATCCAGATGCACAGCTTCAGTGCAGTGCACTCCAGATCACACAAGTGCTCCAACAAGGGTTATGGGCCCAGAGTACACCGTGGTCAATGCCAAGAGGTCAGCATGAGTTTTTTGCTGTGTGCAAGGTGTGTCAGAAGTCTTGTCCAGACTTTCTGTGAGTGCAGAAGGCAAACAGTTAAAATGTCGTGCTGCTGGCCAACTTTATCTCTCAGCAGCTGAGTTTTGGAGGTTTACCAAGGATCAACGTGGCCTTGGTGAGAGGTAGGTGAGGCAATGGAGTCAGCTAAGTTTCCGAAACTGAATGACAGTAATTATGCCTCATGGAATGTGTATGCCAAATTGATTCTCATCCGGGAAGGTTTGTGGGATGTTGTTGAAGCCTTTCCCATGAAGGACAAAGTTGAGATGGACAGAAGGGCTAGGGCAACCCTGTTTTTGACCCTAGAGACCAGCCAGCTCAACCATGTCAGAGGCAAGTGATCAGCACATGAGGTATGGAACACGCTCAGATCCACCAGTTAGCGTCTGCACTGTCTAAAATGATGTAGTGTAAAAGTATGTACACCTGTAAAATGAGAGAAGGTCAGTCTCCCATCCAACATTTAGAGGAAATGAGAGGTTTGTTCGCTCAGGTCAAGAGCAGAGGAGTTGACATGCCTAGAGAGCTAAAGGATTATCTATTGCTGGGCAGCCTGCCAAGAGACTATGACCATATCATGTACAGCCTGCAAGGAGTGCCAGAAAGAGATCTCTCTGTGGAATTGGCGTTGGCATGCATTCTGGGGGAGCATCAGAGATGGCAGTTTGAAGCTGGCTCCAGAGATGGAAGGATGCCGAGCCATTTTTTAATTGATGTTAGCCACCCCGATTGATCTCAAAGGAGTGGGATATAAATAAATTTTATTATTAAATTATTATTGTTAGTGCCTACATACATCACACAGACTCCCCCAGCTCTGCATACAGAGAATGCTGTGGTCTGCAAAGCAAGGCTTTGCTACAATTGTGGACTGGCTGAGCATATCCGGATGGACTGCAGAAAGCCTTCAGCTTGCATAGAAAGGGACATCTGCAAGCAAGAAGCAACAGAGAAAGCCCTGGGACAGGAGGGGGGTTGCTTCTTTGGCTCAGGACAGTGGTTGTTTTGCCCACCAGACAACCAGATCGGGGGGGGTATGGCTTTTAGATTCGGGGACCACTCATCATTTGATTAATGACTTCTGACTAAGAAGAAATCCTCATGTGTGGACACTGTAGGTTTGGCTGATGGTGGTTCCAGCCAGATACAGGACATGGGGACATACAGGACATGGGGACTCTTTATTTTCCCAGTTTTGAGAGGGACTTTGATGTGTCATGTGCCACAAAACTACAGAATTGTGTGGTGGCTAGCACTGAGCAGACAGTAAGAAAAGCGCAGGAGCAGTTGTCAAGGAAGTTCATTATGAAAAATCTTGGTGACCTCAAAAGCTATCTAGGCATAGAAATGGAAAGGACACAGGAAGGCAGGTTCTTGTTGTGCCAAAAGAACAAGATAGATAAGCTTTTGGAGAAGTGTGGGCTGGAGAGTGCAAAGGAGGTGATGAGTCTAATGACATGTGGCTATCCCAGTGGTGAATCAACAAAGCTGTTTGAAAACACACAGCTTTACCATTCAGTAATTGAAAGTTTGCTTTTCATAGCAAACAATACTAAGCCAGATATTTTGTTCTCGTTTGGGCTATTGAGCAGGAGGGTGGCAAAGGCTAGTATAGAAGACTGGACTACACTAAAGAGAGTGTTGAGATATCTGAAAGGTAGCAGGGACAGGAAGCTTGTGTTATAGGGGAACCAGTCACAGCTAGAGTGCTTTATGGATAGTTCCTTTGCATCTGAAGTAATGGATAGGAAGTCAGTGTCACAGTTGCTGATACGGTTTGCTGATAGTCCTATCATTTGGCATTCAAAGAAGCAGAACTGTGTGGCTCTGAGAACCATTGAGGCACAGTTTGCAGCTTTATTGAAGATGGCAAGCGAAGTTTAGTGGGTGAGGCAGCTGTTGGTAGACCTAGGTGTGGAATGCACCATGCCAACAGTAATACATGAAGACTCACAGTCTGCCTTGTGGTGGCAGAAGCGAAGAACCTGAAGTGAAGGACCAAATACATAGGGGTCATATACCAAAATGTGTGTGAGTTGGTGCAAAACGGGGTTCTGAGTCTGAGGTACATTGGGTCGGAAGACAGTGTCGCAGACATACTCACTAAGGCACTTCCGGTAGAGAGACACAGTGTAGCAGAACTCAGACAAAAGACCAAACAGAGATCTTTGGAAAGGAGCCTTTATTTCCAAGTAACGCGTGTGCTCTTAGTGGAAGTGAGTTCCAGATACCAAGAGACCCGAGGGACAGATCTTGAACACTTTTATAGACAGTTAATTGGCTTTGTGACATACAGAAAACTCTTTTTCCCCGCCCTCTAGTTTCCTAATGTACGCTCAACATTTTTCTTTCTCTTGTAATCCTATTTACATTTTGAGCAACTAGTTTACAGAACAACTTTAGGACAAGATAACCCGTCCCAGGACTCTTCAGTCTTTTAGGAAATGTTGACAGAACAGTATCCACTGAGGGAATGTTTGCAAGACAAATTGACAAGAACTGTGTAATTAGTTACTTGTTGTCCCTGCGTCAGCATTTGTGAATACAAAGTGTCAGAAAATACATTGAAGGGGAAAACTTTTAAAACATGTTAAGATTCTCTAGTCTGACCCCTTACAAAGCTTCTTCATTTCCCCTTCAACAAGAGGTTGTGTGGATGGATGGGTCTGAGCTATGGTGGTCGCTGAGCACACTTCAAGTAAACAAACAAGCTTGAGCATAGTAAGAACATGCACACACATCTGGACATGTTAGGATATGGGATATTAGGGAATATGTCCAGATGTGGGACAAAGGTAACAGGGTTACCAAAGGTCAGTAAGCAGCCATGATGAGTCAGCATTTGGACCTAGCTGAGTCATACAGTCTGATGCAATCATGGCAGGATATGAAGCCATCATGTGGCTGAAAGTGCACAGTCATGGAAGAGGCTAGACTAAATGTCCAAGGATAGCACATGTACAGCGTGGGTAGTTGGTGATGTGTATGTGGCTAGAGACTTCGTTAGTGAGGACGAGCTCTGTAAACAACGGAACAAAGAACAAAAGCCTCCTTGTGAAGAACTCAGTGTGCTGTCATGTTTAAAGCTTCTGTGAGTGGGAGAAGGAGTTCTCCAGCTTGCATCAAGCTCCGTATGCTTCAGCGCAGTGCACTCCAGATCATACAAACGCTCCAACACCTTTATTATAATTACATAAGAATTTGTCTAACCATATCTGCTTGACTACCTGTTAGCATCAGTGTAATTTCTAAGGATTTACTATTATGGCTTTTCTTAAATGTTTAACATTAGGCCTTAATCTTGGAATGTGGGTGGATTCACTCATCCACATACTTGTCCAGAGTTTCTTTGTAACCTGAGTAGGTTGTCCTAGAATTGAGACAGTGAAATGATGGAAAGATTTATGGAAGTCTGTTCTTTTCCCCATTATGCTTTAAATTTTTCTAGTAACACACATGCTGTTCTTTGATTTCCATACTAGAAATGTTCCCCATTCTCTTTGGAAATATTGCCTTCTTCCCTTTGCCAGAAGACAACATAGTGAAATCTGAGGGGAAGCTATTTCTCTACCAGACCTCAGCCTGTTTTTGATTCATCTGCTTGTACAAATGATTTCTGGGTTTTTTTTATATACAAGTGCATTTCTACTGTCCTTTTTGCTCTTTATATCCCTGATTTTATAAACTGTCTTTATTAACTGTTCCTAAATCTTTTGTGATAGTTTTGATAATACACTGGTGTACAGAGAGTTTTATCTTTTATCATTATTCTCACAGTAACTCAGTAAAGTATACTAGGTTGAGGGATAATCACATTTGGTAAGTTACTCAGTGAGTTTCTGATTTTGAAATGCTTCTGTATACTGGCATTCTTTGTTTCTGAAAGTACCATCACTCCTCATTGTCTTTTACACTTAGTAGTTTTGTGGCCCTGCATGACTGTTCTGTTACCATAGGCATTTTTTTTTAAGCGTGCATACTTAACAAGCTGTAAACAAACACTGTTCACATTTGTTTATTACATAGGTACCATGGACGGGGTATCAGAGTAGGTTTGCCGTTGATCCTCGAATCATTACTCACCAAGCAGCCATGGCATATAATGTGAATCTGTTACAAGCACATGGACGTGGATCTCCAATACCCTATGGTCTTGGACATCATTCACCAGTTAGTATAGGACAACAGCAGCTTCAACATTCAGATAAAGAGCAACTTGAACAAAGTCGTACCAGTGAGTGGTTATAGCCTTTGTTTTGTTTTTACATATTCTTGGCATGGTTCAGAAATTTGTTTGTCTATAGAAAATCACTATACTACACCATATTCCAAGAAATCTTGCTGGAACATACTGTGTTTGATGCTGATTGGTCTCAAGAATTTAGACACTGTTTCTTAATCTCCAACTCTCTTTTTGTGTGTGTGCCCTCCACTGGCACCTTCATCAGTGAAAAGGCAAGGCTGTAACTTCCTTGGAGTACAGCAATATTATACTATAATAATACTATAATATAGAATTCAAAGGTATAGTCATGTTAGGGGGGTTGCAGACTGCCAAAAATAGTGCAAATTGAGTCCACTTTTAGGGTTAGGGTTAGTGCTAGGGAATCATGGATATTTTTTTTTTCCTGAGTCATTGAGCCTCCTCTCAGAGAGCTCTGGTGCCACAATAAAATACAGTTCCCATGATTCCTAACTCTAACCCTAACCCTAAAAGTGGACTCAATTTGCACTATTTCTGGCAGTCTGCAACCCCCCTAAGTCTGTAGAATAAATACATAGAGAGATCTTGTAGCACCTTTGAGACTAACTGAAAGAAAGAAAGAAAGAAAGAAAGAAAGAAAGAAAGAAAGAAAGAAAGAGTATTATATCCTATATCCTATATTATACTAATTATACTAATTTGTATTCCATTATTCAAAGAAGCAATGATTTGGGTAGGAGATGTGCTATAGAGTTATCAGACAAAAATACGGACATTCAAATACTCTTTTCCTGTGGTAGCTCTGAGACGAAAAAGATTGATATGCTTAGCATGAAGCAAGTACTACCCTTTTTGCCCAGAAGTTGCAGTAGTCCAATACATTGATATGGATTACTTTTTTAAAAAATTCCAAGCAGCCACTACAGCAGAAGTTAGCTAGAACCGCTTTTTTCCTAATAACATGAGAAGGAAGGGAGAAACAGAGAATAATTACTCATGACAGGCAGTGCCCAGTGATGGTCAGCCATCCAGGGTTGAAGTCCACAGTAGGCCTTTGCCAGAAGTTTGTGTTGCCTGTCAACTTATGGTGAGCACATGAATTTTATAGGGTTTTCTCAGGCAAGGACCTACAGCACCTTGTATTCGTTGGTCGGACGTATAGCTGCAACAAAAACAAGATTCTCCAACATAGTTAGATCAGTGATTAATTTACTATATTTTGGTGCTGAAATTAAACCTAAATATCTTTTAGTAAATATGATATGGCTACATAGCTTGCTTGCACAGGAATGGCTCTAGTCTTTTCTTTGAGTTGGGGAATCTGAGCAAAGGTATTCTCTATTCTCTGATACTGGAAGAGAACAAAGTGCATATACAGTTTGACTCCTATATCCATGTGACTGGTAACCATGGTTTCACTTACCAATGTCTGGGGGGTGTGTGTGGAAGGTCTCTCTAGGCATCTAGAAATTCATCCAGCATGAATCTATGGTCAACATCTGGCAGAATTATCTGCAGTTCTTGCTATCTGCAGTAAGTCTGATAGCATATCCTCCATGGATAGGGAGTCAGACTGTACAATTATTCTTTGGTCCTTCAAAGGCTCCATGTGCACATCAGTGCCACTGGATTATAGTAGATTCATTGTTGTAACTTAACAATTTTTAAATAAAAATGACAAATGTTACTTGCTGTGCTGATGTTGGTAGGTCCATTGCCTTTCAGTAAGTAGGCTTTGGCTTAAATTGGAAAACAAATCTGATTGATCCATTATGAAACGAAGAAGCATAGAGCTCCATAATATCATTAGCATAAAATCTATTTCAGAGCAAGCCAGCTTTATAATGCTGAAAGACTGACTACTGTATAAAAATTGAAATTGCTCTGATTCCATTTGTGCTGTTAGAATGACTTCCTTCAAAGCTATGCAGTTCAAAAATCTGCCTCATTAACTCTCTGAAAAACAGAGTTATCCATGTGTTGAGAGTTTGGGGTGCTGAAGTACATATCTGAGAAGCTTACTGTGTTTCCCAACATTGTAAATATATGTCACAATACTATGCCAGACAATGTTGTTGTTCAAAAGTTAATTGAACTCTAACTAGTTCATGGATATAGTCATGTGAATAAACTTATTTAAATTCATGAAATCTGGATAATTCCAGAAGCAAATATGGCATGCCATCCTTAACTTCTGCCATAGTAATCTCAGTGGTGGAAGAGAGCAGAATATGTCAGAAAAATACAATTGGGTAGGTGAGTTCAATTTCCTGAACTGGTGTAAGTAGAGGAGAATAAATATAGTCTTGTGAAATTCATTTAACATAATCTTCTGTGTCTCTGAAAAAAAAATGATTTGCCAGTGAAAGCTTAAGCTGCTAAATACCTAATTTATTATAAAATAACTTATTTCCACACAAAACAGATTTAAACTTGTATTTATTTAATTTGTAAAATAAGAACCAGTTGAGGATTTCAGCTTGGGAGCACTATTGGATTCATCTCTGTCACTACAAGTTCAAGTGGACTTCACAGGTTGGCATGCTGGGGGCCAACTTTGGCTGGCCAGCCAGCTAGGACCTTTCCTAGACAGGAATAAAGTTGCCACAGTAGTCAATAACCTGATGATTTCTTGAATAGACTAGTGCAAAACAGCCTGTATTGTCCATCCCCTGGTGATGGCATACAACCTGCAGCTAAGGCAATATGCAGCTGCTAGATTCCTGACAGGAACACATTTCAGCAGGAATAGGGGAAGCATGCCCGGCAGACCCAGGTGGTTTTCAAACTCCAATTTTGCTGCTCCCCTCAAGGCATCTGACTCTTCCTCAGCATTTTTTTTAATTCAGGTTGATTTTGTGGCCATTTTTCACCTGAAATTGTCCCCAAGTTTCAAAACTACTCACAAATATGAAATGTTTTCTTTTGCACCCCCCCAACCCCCCCCCCCGTATCTCTAAATGCCTCCAAATCTCTGAACATTATGACCAGAAGTGCACCTGAGTGTGCTTGTGCAGCTCATGAGGGGAGTTTCAGGGGTGAAAATTGTTCCCTCTGTTGTTGCCCACCCCAGTCCAAATTCAGTTTGTTGTGATGACATTCAAAGCTTTAAACCACTTGGCACCTCAACAATTGAAGGTGTACCTCTCCCTATATACACCTGGATGAGCATTGATATCTTCTGAAGGGTTCCTTCTCTTAGTGCTGAAGCACGAGGCCTGGGAAGACTGGCTGCAATCTGGCCAGAATTGCGCGACCACATGGCCCACTCTTGAAGTGGGCCTCTGCTACAGTCCCAAGCCAGCCGCCAGCAAGACCAGATTGTCTCCGTTCCTTTTTGGTCCGGCTTTTCCCTACTTACCGTGGCCTTGGAGTGGCTTCCAGCCGTTTTGGGGGCGTGCGTCTTGTAAATGTCTTATTTGATTTGTGCATTTGGGGTCTATGGGCCTTTGCAGACTGTTAGAAATAGTGCAAATTGAGTGCACTTTAACTGCTCTGACTCAGTGCTAGGGAATCATGGGAACTGTAGTTTATTGTGGCACCAGAGCTCTCTGACAGAGAAGGCTCAATGTCTTAGAAACAAATACAGTTCCCATGATTCCCTAGCACTGAACCAGGGCAGTTAAAGTGGACTCAATTTGCACTATTTCTAGCAATCTGCAAAGGCCCTAGTCTCACCAATGGAAATAATACATCATCTGAAGACACATATTGTGAGGCCCCTGTTGATGCCAACTTTGGCTTCATTTGAATGCTAAGTTAAAATGTTTTGCATCTTGGTTCATGCCCTGACTAGATTGTGAAGTTCTGCTTCAGGACATGTGTTGTTAACATGTTATAGTTGTCTTAAATAATTTCAAGGTTGCAAAAAACTTTTTAAAATTAATATGTGGTGTAGTTTGTGTATTCTCCCCCCTCCCTTGTCTGCCCTGTGCTCTGTAATATCTTTTGATACAGGGTGGGATGTAAATATTTTAATTAATAAAAAGTAAATATGATAGAAAGTAAAGTTAAGTTTTCTTTTTCCTCTAAGAAACACAGAAAAATAAAAGTATTACTAATCAGCTAAAACCTCTAACTCTGGTAGCTTTAATAATGAGACAGATGGAAAAGACAAAATATTTTTACATTTTCTCAGTGATAAAAGTTTGTGTTTTCTGAGATAATGTATAAGAACAGATTAATTTCCTACAGTGGTTCCTTTACTTTCGATTTAGGATACTGAAATTTTAGATATCTAAGAATAAAAGAGCAAGATACAATGTCACTAGTATTAGTTCTTCAACACAGGTTTTGGAGCTGCTTATTCCTTAAGTTTGTCAGTTTTTCAAGATTTTCAGAGATCTCCTTATGAGTGACTAAGCAAAGCTGTAATTTTCTTACCAGCTCCTTGACCAACAACACTTCAATCTTACCCTATATGCAGTTTTAAAATCCACTGAGGGCTGATGCCAGAGTGAACCCTGGAGAGGGTTCCTAAACCTTTCTTTAATGGTTGTGTAGAAGACAGAATTTCAGCAGGTGTTGTTTGTCATGTAACCAGGCAAAAAGCGACACCTGCTGAAATTTCTTCTTTTACACAATTAAAGGTAGAGGAGCCCTTTAAAGTATTGTTTTTCTATATTTACTGTACAGTTGCCCCTCTGTTTTTGCTTGTAGGCTTGAATGGAGATGCAGCGGCGCACCCCATTGTATGCTTCTCTGTTAGTCCCTTGCGCATAAGTGAGGGATGCGGATCTGAAGTCCGCGGAAATGGAGGGGTGACTGTATATACTCATGTATAAGTGTAGAAATTTTTATCAAAAATTGACTCAAAAAACTGGTTTGATGTATTCACAGAGCAATGTAAGCACTGTTCTTTAACTCTTATAAATAAAGACCCATCCCCATCTCTGAGTAGAATGGTGAAAGGTGAGAGCTTAGTGCATCTGAAGAACACCTAAAAGAAGCACTGACTTCCTCTCCCCTCTGCTGCAGTGCTGCTTCTGACCTTTCTGAATGCCTAGGTGGGAAAATGGCACTTAATTATAAAAGAAAATGCTTTCCCACCCTCTAAAATCTGCCTCTTCTTTATGGCATTTGAATAAAAAAATTGTAGTTTTAAGAATTATAAAGTTTAAAGTAATTATAAATTATTGTCAGTCAAAATCACTAAGATCTTGCACCATCCTATATGATAATTAATACATTGTTTTCTGTTGAGACGTTTTCTGTTTAATAGTGTGAGCGGAAAAGGATACAGAATGTCATTAAAAAGGTGAAAATGCTATATATGTCTAACAGGAGAAGATAAAATACTGTCATTCTTTAATAACTCATTGTCTCTGTAGGTGAATATAATTTAAGTGAACCTAGGAAAATAAGTGTGATAACTTTTTATTGTCTATAAATAAAGATCTTTATATATCTAGGCAAAAATGAATCTGGTACTGGACCTGAAATCAATAAAATCCGGACACCAGAAAAAAAGCCTATGGAAACCAAACAGGTATGTTTTTTATTTATGTCTGTCTTTTTATATATTGTCATTCTTTGTAATGCATGCAATGACAGAAAGAAGGTCATCCCAGATAAATGTAGATGCAAAACCTATGAGCTGCTAGATAGATCATTGATGAAAATATATTATGTTTGGAAAAGGATAATCAAAAGGATGATGATTTAATGATATAACGTGATAATTTAGCCATCAAACACTGAAAGAAGTTGAAAAAAATTCTATTCAGATTTCACATCTAAACTAGAAAAGGGCATAAATTCTATAAATGGCTGAAAATAAGATTATAGGAATTCAAGTCATAACCTACAAACACACAAGGGTTGAATTCATGTAAGTAGTCACTTGATTACTACCAGGGCCAGGTTTGGCAGAGATCTTAGTGCACTTTCCCCTGAGTGAAACCCTTGACAACACCCTGGGTAGACTTCACAACAGTGGCATGCTTACTTTCCTTCTATTTCTTTTGGCCCCACAATTTTAATCCTCTCACAATACTTATGATTCCTTGATATAGCATCACTCTTGAGTGATGCTGTTTGCATCCCTTGAGGCATGTGAAGGAATTAAAATGGCAGATGCTAATCATAGACTCCTAAGCCCCAGCATTGGGAGGACTGCTAGGCTGAGGTGGCTATAGCCAGCATTTTGATTCAATAAAATGAAAGCAGTGTGGATGTAGGTCACCCCATCAACAGTTGTGCAGTAGTGCTGACCCTGATTTTTTGTTGTATCCTTTCAAATTGTTTCTGAATCATGGTGGCTCTAGTGGGGTTTCTTGATAAGATTGGTCCAGAAGGGGCCTGCCATTGCCTTCCTCTGAGGATGAGAGAGTGTGAGAGAGTTGCCCAAGGTAACCTAGTGGGTTTCCATAGCTCAGCAGGGATTTGAACCTTGGTCTCCAGAGTGAGGAGTCAAACCACTACATCAGGGGTCAGCAACCTTTTTGGGGGTGGGGTTGGTCCCCCTGTCCCCCGATGCCCCCAGGCCGTGGTGGTGTGCACATGTGCTACAACTACCGTGGTGCGCTCCCAGGAGGGCTCCCTCGACCGCACTGGGCCTCAGAGAGGCCCAGCGTGGCCGTGGGGGTCCTCCAGGGCACCATTTTGTGTTCCAAAATGGCACCCGGAGTCTTGTGCGATCTTTACCATTGCAGGGCAGGACAGGAAAGGTCGCGTGAGACTCCGGGCGCCATTTTGGAACACAAAATGGCACCCTGGAGGACCCCCGTGGCTGCAAAAGGTGGCGGCAGCATCGGTAGGACCAGGCAGGGACCGGTCGGCAAGCCGGGTGCAGCCTGCAGGCCGTAGGGTGCCAACCCCTGCACTACACCATACATATTATTCAACATACTTCATCAGCTTTATATATTCATGAATAAATAGAGTGCAAGTTTCTTATTTTATATGCATGTGCCTTACAAACGCTACTTCAGATATGTCATGTTTTCAAACTACAAAGGCTAGATAGCAAACTCTTTAGAACGTATTAGAACTGAATTGATGGCTGTTGTTTGGTGGTGGTATGAAAGGGGAGAAGGTTCATATGACAAATAGTTGGCAATGCTGACTCTTGTAATCTTTTTTGTGCTGTTAGTTTGTTCTATAGTTCTGTTTTTCTGTTAGTTGGTGATTTGAAGATGGGAGTTAAATGTTCATTTTTCTATTTTAAGAATCACTGATTTTTCTAAATAAAGAGCTTTAAGGTGGGCATCTTGCAGGAGTCCTTTTGTTTTGTATTCCTGCATGGCAGACAATTGAACTATATGGCCCTTGTGTTCTCTTCCAGTTCCATTATTTGCTTTTACCTAAAACTGTGCTTAGTTGCTGGATAACACATTGCTACTGATTTCAGTTATAATGTTTTATGTGTTTTCATTCACCTTTCAGGGTGTATAGAAATAAACACCCACACTTATGTGAAAGATTAAAATAAGCTTGAACATCATATGGAGGAATATTTTCAGATGAGCATGATGGGAGAAATTACAAAGAACATCAACTAAGGGCAGTGACCCAAGGAAGCTGTTGCCTTGCAAATAAAGCCATTTTTATTGAATATAGGATGTCTTTGTTTTGATTGGAAAATAAATAGCTTTGTACTTGATAGTTGCTTGTTACTAATGCAGCAAGATATGAATACAGAGAAGCTTCTGGTAATCCATTTCTGCCATAACAGTAATTGCTGAAATGGATTTCACTGATGAGAAAGTTTGGGTATTAAGTTTAAGAACAGAGATAGAAAACTATTTGCATTTTTAAAAGCATGGTTATAAAAGCTAATGTCAGTAAGAATGACCAGTGAAATTAGTTTATAGTTACACTGTCTAAAAAGAAACGTATCTAAGATTTACAGTACTTTTTCTTAACTCATGACCTTCTTTCCACCTTTGTTGTATGGTTGATTCAGTGTTAAAGCAATTTTCTTGGGACATTCATAGCTCACAGGGATTTTTTTGACTTTGTTTTGTTAAATGATTTTTTTAACTGAAGTAATTTGTATAATTTCCTCCAGGTTGACTTAGAAGCAAATTCCCAAAATAGAAGCCCGGAATCACGTTCCAGCACTGCTTATCCTAATTCTAAATTTCATCGCAAAGATAACATTAACCCCAGGCAGTTGAATCTTCACCTCACCCCTCCCCATGCTCAGTTTGCTGTTCCTAATCGTCATTTCCCACAACTACCCCAAGTTCCAAGACAGCCATATCCTGTACAACAGCAACAAAACCTCTTAAGTCAACAACAAAGCAATTTGTCTGAACAGCAAAACCAAATGCATCCCCAACAAAACCAGATAGTCCAGCAGCATAACCATTTAAATCAGCAGCCACAACAACCACCTTCACAGCTTTCCCCTGCCTATCAAACAGGACCCAACCAGCCATTCTTTAAAAACCCAGTTCCACACAGACCTCATTCCCCTGGCGTAGATGCTATGGTTTCAGAGCCTCATCCTCCATCCCTTTTACAAGAAATCATTAGCCCTCAGAGACAGCACAATCCAATGATGCCATCCCATTTGAACCACTTCATTGAAGAGAATCCTCCTGGAATGCCTATAGGAGAATCATTAGGTAGGTATCTTTGCCACATTCCATGAATAGTAATGAAACATAGTGATCCCAAACTGAAAAGTGTTCTCACTTCAGGTGTTGATAAGCTGATGAATTTGAAGACTGAGTGTGTTGGTTGAACTATCCTCCTTAAGTAATGTCAAGAAGCGAGTAGGGGGAAGCTAAATATTTATTTGAGGGGACTTCTGTAATGCTTGCTTCTGAAATTCCAGAAAGTGTTTTCTTGTTATGCTGAGTGTATTGATGCAAAGTTCTGAGGAAAGAAGATAGAAAGTAGACAAGAACATATTTTCATTGTTTGTTCCCATGTTCTGGATTGCCCTCCTAAAAATGCTGTCCAGAGGAGGGTGACTAAAATGGTGAAGGGTCTGGAAACCATGCCCTGTGAGGAACGACTTGGGGAACTGGGTATGTTTCATCTGGAGAAGAGACGGTTAAGAGGGGATATCCCTGTTTAAATATTTGAAGGGAGGGAGGAGGGAGCTACCTTGTTTTCTGCTGCTCCAGAGAATAGGACCTGGAGCAATGGATACAAGCCGCAGGAAAAGAGATTCCACTTCAACATTAGGAGGAACTTTCTGACAGTGAGAGCTGTTCGACAGTGGAACACACTCTCCAGGAGAGTAGTGGAGTCTCCTTCTTTGGAGGTCTTTAAACAGAGGCTGGATGGTGATCTGTCAGGGGTGCTTTGATTTTGAGTTCCTGCATGGCAGGGGGTTGGACTGAATGGCCCTTGTGGTCTCTTCCAACTCTATGATTCTAAGTTCCTTTCCTGTTTTAGTGTTTTAATTGTATTTTATTTCATTGTATTTATTGGTTTTCTTGGATTGTTTTTAAATTGTTGATCTACTGCAGGGGTCGGCGAGTTTTTCTTACCTGGGGCTGGTCCGCTGGCCTCCAGGTCTTCCGCGGGCCAAGGGAGGGAATGAGCGCGTGTGCCCCCCACCGACCCCCGCTGCCATCGCCGCTTTCTGCCGCATGCCATTTTTCAAAATGGCGGCCTCTACTCGTTCGCGCATGCGCAGTACTCATGCACGAATGAGCCGCGGCCGCCATTTTGGAAAACAGAATGGTGGCCGTCACGCATGGCGCGGTGGCAGCCGGCAGGGGCTGGTCCAAAGGCCTCGGGGGGGCAGACCCGGCCCACGGGCCGTAGGTTATCAACCCCTGATCTACTGTTTTGATTTATTCTTAGGGCTGGCCTTCCTATTAGGCAAATTGAGAGGGGTAGGTTAGAAGTAGTGAATTTGCTGGTCTGCTGGCACCCTGATCGCTACTGCTTCTTTGTGCTGTTCTCAGAAGCTGGCTATTTTAGCATTTAATTTTTAGAAACGGAAGCAGGAACTACTATTCCAGGCTGGCCCATGCTGCAGGCTGTTCATGTACCCAGGTAACTTGAATTTGGCCATCAGATCCAACAGCCACCCACACCTCACTCTGCTTGTGCCTGACTAGCTTAGTGTGGTTTGTTAAGGCTCACCTCTATCTCTTCTTGCTGCAGATGTGCACTGCTGACAGGCAGGCAGGCAGGTTGACTGATT
This sequence comes from Phrynosoma platyrhinos, assembly GCA_020142125.1. Taxonomy (NCBI): domain Eukaryota; kingdom Metazoa; phylum Chordata; class Lepidosauria; order Squamata; family Phrynosomatidae; genus Phrynosoma; species Phrynosoma platyrhinos. The sequence goes on from CM034703.1 coordinate 181,776,163, forward strand.
GCACAGTGAGCTTGGGCCCCAGAATATTTTCCTGGGCCAGACCGAGACTGCCTTCACATTAGGCCACACCAGTTGGATGTTAGAGAGGGCCTGCATGGATCTGGGGTTGCTATGCAGTGGGATAACCTGGGCAGAGTGGAAAATGCATTCATTTGGAATGAGTACACTTTAACACTTTAAATACCTACTCATGAAGGACTGCTGTGTACTTGTCTTCCTCCCCCTGTGTAGGGACAGAGAGCCACAAACCACTGCTCTTTGTGGGGCCATTCATTATCTGCTGATTGGCAAAATGACTGCTGCTGTTGTCCAGCTTAGCACTTTCCTCAAATTACAATATGTATTTGTATGTTTGTGCCCAGTCCCATTTTCACTCCTGGATGAATAGCCTTCTCCCTATGTTGGTTGAGGGCTTGTGAATCTCTGCCCTTCTAGATGGTCCTACTAGTGTCAGTCACCACAGCCAAGAATTAAATGTGATGGAAACTGCAATCCCACCTTTCTCAACCTTTTTACTCTGGAACAGGGGTTTTCAACCTGGGGTGCCCATAGCCCCAGGGCGTGCAAAATAAAATTTCAGGGGATGTGACAAAGATTTTTTTTCTGAATAAATTAGAATCTAATTGCTCAATTTAGATTTGCATTTTATGCACTGAGTTAAAAGCTCATTTTTTTTAAAAGTTCAGTTTGTTTACCTGCAGTATTGTGTGTGGTTCAAAAATGAGAAATTAGACTTCTTCATCTTCAAATGTGATATTACTTTTGCAAGCACAGAGTACGAACATTAATCAAACATTTCCTAGAGGTGTGGGTCATAGAAAAGATTGGGATATCTATATCTATATCTATCTATATCTATATCTATATCTATATCTGATTTGGTGTCGTCTGCAAATTTGATAACTATGTCCCCAATACTGTCATCCAAGTCATTGATAAAGATGTTGAATATAGATATATATTTCAGTCACAGTTTCTTGAGGAATCCCTAGCAACCTTCGTGGAACCCTAGTTGAGAAACCCACTGTAATTGTAAGAATAGCTGAGGGCACTAACTACCACTACCACTTTGGTCTTATTTATCAAGGCCCTTTCATGATCACTTGTATCCATACTCCAGATTCACCCATCCTAGTAGTAGTCTTTCCATCTGATAACTGTTCCTTTCTAAGATGAAGGAACAATCTGACAGAATATAATATTGCTGAGAAACATAAGAGAACTTTGGCAGACCAAAGCAAGCACCTCAGCTGGCAGATACAGGTGTGTATAGTATTGGCAGTTGGTAGGCAGCTTGAAATGCTCTCAAAATGCTGGCCTTCCCCTTCTAATGGAGCAAGACAATACTGTGTGTGCCACATGGCCTGCCTTGAACACCCTAAACTATCGTGTTGTTCTTAGGAGTGGTAGCAATCACCATTCCATGTCTGTTGGTAAAGTAAAATTCAATCACTGGTCCAGTTGGCTTCCATATATGAATGGGAGGGTGTGCCATCTTATTCTTTGCCTCAGGGCCAGCCCTGCTTATCCTGATAGCCATTCTGGGTTTGCTGAAGAAGGATAGGAAACAAGAATTTTAAATGAATCAATACATAATTAAAGTAGCCTTAACCACTGGTTTATGTAGCAAATAGTTATTGATTTCTCAGTGTAATCTGTTCCCATTATTCATAGAACTATAAAGCTGGGAGATGTTATAGTCATCTAATCTATTGGCTTCAATAGTCCATCATTTAAAAGCAGTGCTACTACAGCAGATCATAGAATCATAGAATTATAGAGTTGAAAGAGACCACAAGGGCCATCCAGTCCAACCCTATGCCATGCAGGAACTCCCAATTAAAGCATCCCCGACAGATGACCATCCAGCCTCTGCTTAAAGACCTTCAAGGAAGGAGACTCCACCACACTCCGAGGGAATGTGTTCCACTGTCGAACAGCCCTTATTGTCAGGAAGTTCCTCCTAATGTTAGGTGGAATCTCTTTTCCTGGAGCTTGCACCCATTGTGCTGGGTCCTAGTCTCTGGAGCAGCAGAAAACAAGCTTGTTCCC
>CM034703.1:181778314-181790269 GCA_020142125.1 Phrynosoma platyrhinos
TGTGCTAGGAGTTCAAGTTCATCTTGCTTATTTCCTATGCTCTGTGCAGAGTGTAGAGACATCTAAGACCATTCCTAGATGTTTTGGATGGAATGATCTTGACTTTCTAAACTATGTTTTAGAAAGCTAAGAATGAACATTGGGCCTGGCCTGTAAGTACTCCCTCCCCCCTTTCTCTGTTGTTTGGAGTTCAGAGCTGTGATTTTGATTAAAGATGTTTCTTCCTGCATTTCTGGTGCAACTGTGATTTAATAGTTTACTAATGTGGAAATTGTGGTTTTAAGATCATGGTTAATAAATAAATATTAAACTACAGCCCTTTTCCCTTTTGGATTCAACAGGGAGCTATGGTTTAGTCTTCATCTAGGCATACAGGACATTTTTCTTGCCTAGAATCGTATTGTAGACCCAAACCTGACATTTACAACATTGTCACCTGAAGAATTGTAATCAAGGTTCTAGGATTTAAGCCACTTGCCATGAGTCCTGTTCTTTTCTTTTCGTTTCGTTTCCAGACAGAAAGTAGTTGGGACAAATTTCTATTGCCTTTGTATTGGTTCCCTATTTTTGCACACTAGGAAAGCTAATAGTATTTAAAACAACTGTTTCACCTCATGTGAACATGTTTTCTGGCTCTCGGTGTTTGATTATTATGGAATACCATTGTTTTTGCATCCACACACATTCCTGCAGACATTGTATTACTATAGCACACAAAATGTAGAATTTCTCATTTGGGACAGAAAATACCCCCAGATTAAGGCCTAGATGAAAGAGTGCTAATGTACCTGGATGAGGGTTAAGAGATCATGCATGGATCAGTTAACCCATGCCATGGGCCATGGTCACTGGTCCATGTCAAGGCATTTGGCTTGTCCCTAGCTTAATAGACAAAGGGTTTTAAGGCAAGAATGTTTGATTTAACCAGCCCTATGAGTGCATTATAAAATACAAAGAGGTTGACATGCCAGCTATGTGTTACTAATGCCACCTTTAAAATTTCTACTGTCTATCAGGTTTGCAGATTTCCATTTATTACACAGATACAGCTGATGATACATTTTTAGAATAGTGTCAGCTCACAGATACAAAAGGGGGGGGGGGAAGTGACACGTTGACTGTTCATAGGTGCCATGTGATATTGTGAATTCTGACATAAACATCTTAAATACAGAAGCTGGGTAATTTTTTTCCCCAAAAAATGTTTTACAGATCGTATTCATGGAAATTTAGCTTTGGAAACCTTAAGGCAACAGCAAGCAAGACTACAGCAATGGAATGAGCATAACGCCTATCTCAGTCAGGGCAATATTCCTTATTCTCACCATCACCACCCTCACTTATCCCACCTTTCTCAGCAGCCAATTGGATTGCATCAGCAGCCAGTTAGGGCAAACTGGAAACTTGCCAACAATGTAGAAGATGAGCCTGAGGCAACATATTCAAGGTAACTGTGGAATTAATTCTCAAAAGGTAACATTTAGATAAAAACAAATCATAGGCTTCTTTTTTTGAGTCATAGTCATTAAAGTTTATTTGCATTCCTAATTTCCTATACTGTGTTGAAGGTGCTTCAGAAAGCAAACAAAAACAAGAACCATAACTGCAATACATGAACATCATAGTGTTAGTGCAATACTATGAGTATGGTCAGACTCACACCAGAACAAACAAAGAATCAAAGGCAAAACAAAAAACAACAACCACAAAGCATTTCAGAAGGTCCATTCTCAAGCAAACTGGGATCTACTGCTCACCAGGGCCCTTCATTTTGGATTTGTGAGAAGGTGAGGTGGGGAAGAGCTGCAGCACATGGCATTAGTTGCTGAGATGGCTGTATTGGTTGCTAGCAGCCCCTTGACAAATAATCCACATAGCTGAGCTGGTAGCACAGGACTTTGAAGACAGATCTGAGGGAACAACATCCCACTCTGGTCTGAGTTTTTAACTGATGTTTCCCTGGTGCCAATTCTCAATACCATGATAAATCTCCCCTAGCTGCCCTTCACAAATTTGGTTTATATGTTGCTTTGGATTTAATTCAGTACAGCTGGGCTGGGAAGAAATTTTATCTGTGAGCACTATGGACCCAATTCACACTTTTGTCTCCCTCATAGTTTTCACTCTCTAACACACACACACACACACACACACACACACACACACACACACCACAAGTAGTAACAAGTCCTCTTTGAGGGCTTCGTGGGACAAGTCATCTGATGTTATACAAGCTCTGGTGTCAAACATGGCATTTCTCTGCATTCCCTGTTCCTTCTGAGAGCAGCAGTCTTATCATGGGAATGAAAGTTTCCAAATGACTACCTGACATCTCTCTTGAAGTGGATCTTGAATGGAGGGGGGGGGGGAACAGTTCTGGTAAGTCCAGTTCAGGCATGCCTATTTCAGGCATCCAGTTTAAATGGACATGCAACAACAACAACGATAATACTTTCTTACCCACCTATTATTATCATCATCATTATCACCATCAAGGTGGGGAGCAACAACATATTAAAATACAACACTTAACACTGAATAGGTTGAAGAAAATGTAGCGTTTCCACCACTTTGTTTTCTTCACATATACAATTATATCTTTGAGAACATAATAACCAAAAGAGAAATTTACAGATTTTGGTGGAAGAGAATCAAGGATCAGGCAAGAAATGGTCTTTTAGCTATTTTGATACACAAGCAACCCACTGTTCTCTAACCCAATACCCTGGATGATTGCTATAAGAGGAAGGACCTTTGATTCGACAATGGTAACTATTCAAAATATATTTCCAGTGAAAACAAGCTACTGGTGAAATATTTATATTTTGTTATTTTATCTTACCTATTATAATGTAGAAATATTTACATTATTTGTGCATTATAATTGATGGATCAGGTATAGTGTTATCTTGCAGCTTTTAAACTTTGTTCTTGCTGGTTTGTTTTATATCACTCATTACCTCAAAGAAAAGACTACATTAGAAGCCTAGTAGATTTGGAAGCTGTTTTCAGAGATGTTACTTGTATGAAAATGGAATTTGTCTATAATGTCATTTATGGAACATCTCCAAAAAATTAATTTTTTTTCAATTGAACAAGATATGTTTTGGCAACTTCTTGTATAGTTTGCTAATTATTTAGTTGCTGCTAAGTTTCTGATTGATCATTATTGTGGTCGTTAAGACTGCATTTCAGAGGTACATACATGCACTGGTGGGTTTTGATTTCGTTTCCCTTCAAGCAATCTTTTCATCAACACAGGTACACACACAACTGCCTCTTAACATCATTATAGACTAGTTTAAAATGCAGGATGAAGACTTAACAGTTGGGAATTTCTGAACACACAAGTTATAAAACTATAATGGATTTGTATGAAGGTGGCATACATGCATCCATTTTTCTTGAAAACTCAGTTTATGTATTGTGTGTTCTGTGATTCTTTGAACATTAGGATTTTTAATGAATATGATGAAATTTTGTACTTTGGTTCTCACCTGAACAATCATTATCTCATTATTATAGGTTCCAAGATTTGCTCCGAGAACTGTCACATCGTGATCAAAATGAAAGCAGGGACCTAGTTGAAATGCCACCACCTCAGTCAAGACTTTTGCAATACAGACAAGTACAGCCCAGGAGCCCACCAGCAGCACTCCCCTCACCTTCATGCAACTCAAACCACAGTAGCCACTTTTCTAACTTCTCTGAGAACAGAGACATTGAAGTATCCAACAACCCAGCCTTTCATCAACATTTGCCTCAGATGTACAATCCACCCTTCACCATGCCATCTGAACACATAACCCCACCTTCCATGAAATATCTGCAACCTGATGGATCATGGACCTATGCTAATATACACCAGAGTCATCTAATGGGGCAAGGCTTTCATTATGGTATACCTCCATTGCCTCATAGATCACAACAGAACCCTTTTATACAAATGCAGAATCATCAGCCCACAGTTGGTCAGGAACCATTTCACTCCCTCACTTCACGAGCAGTATCTGCTTCTTCGCTACACAGCTTAGAAGAGGTATGTTTCAGCATGTGTATATATGTTTGTTTTGACTTAGAGTGATCAATTATGTGCTGATTTTGTTTTTCATGCTACAAAGTGTAAGCTGATCAGCACAGTAGGTGGCTTTGGTCAAGGACCTATATATTTTTCTTAGTTACACTGTTGCTGGATTCACATCAGGTATTATCCATATAGTTGCTTTCCTGTCTGATCCAGTGGTTAATATTTTCATAGACTGAAAAAAACCACCTCACAAATATGGGGTGGGTTTTTTAATTTATTTTTTTACATTGGTGATTTTGAATGTGCCTTTGGATGAAAGAAAGTTAGTGGGAAATAGCAGGCTGCTAGTTCTTTAGTCATTATAAAATTATTATATGATTTATATTATTTCAGTGTATTAATAATTTCAGAACAATATCTACACAGTATCCATAGTCATGTATCCCTTTTGTGTTCCATGCATTAAGTTCAGACATCAAGCGTAGGTTTAGAAATGTTCTTGGTAGTGATGACATATAATGAAAACTTTTTTAATCTAGATGCTTACTCTGAATATTCCTAGAAGCATTTGTTTTAAAGTTCATGTTGAGCAGGCAGAGAATTTTTTTCTCTGCACCTTTATAGTGAGAGCTGTTTTCTGCATGCAAAACTAGGTTTTGGTCATTGAAGGACTGTTGTGCAGCTTACACTAACATACTGTGCAGAAAAATGAAATGAAATACAAACGTGTACTTCTTTTGAACAGGCTTTCATAACCATTAGAGCTACAGCAGAACTTGGTTATTGCTGCATTCTGCATTATCTTCCATGACTGATGGCATAAATGTTTGCAAATCAGGGGCATTACTAGGGGCTTCTGGGGCTTCAGACCACACCAGGTGACATCCTAAGGGTGGTTGACACTACTGCTCCCCATATATCTGCCTTTTGGCAAAAATGGGCTGTGGTGTTCATCTGCGTCCCTTTAAGATGCTAAAGATGGTGTGAGTGTGGGGAGACTCGGGGTCTTTACACACTGCCAGAAATAATCCAGCTTGAGACCACTTTAACTGCCCTGGCTCAATGATAGGGAATCATGGGAATTACAGTTTTTTTTTTCTGAGACATTGAGCCTTCTCTGTCAGAGAGCTCTGGTGCCACAATAAACTACAGTTCCCATGATTCCCTAGCACTGAGCCAGGGCAGTTAAAGTGGACTCAAGCTGGATTATTTCTGGCAGTCTGTAAAGGCCCTGGGGGAGAAAGGAGAGGACTCAGGTTTTTAATTTTGTGTGTGTGTGTGTGTGTGTGTGTGTGTAAAAATAGGTAAAATGTGTAAAATGGGTGAATATATCTTTTCTTTATTATACACATATACAAATTTATTATAACAGTTTTATCAGAAATAAATTTTCCCAACTGAACTCCGCTAACCCCACTGATATTTAATTTTGTTTGACTTCATTATTTTATTTTAATGCATTAAATATTATTGTATTGATTACAGTTCATTTAAGATTAAAGTTAATCATTATAGAATAGAAATTAAATTCATTTTAATTCATGAAATAGGAAATGAAATAGGAATAGAAAATTAAGTTCATCATAAAATGATTTTAAGTTAGTATGGAATAATTTTTAGTTTTAAATCCACCTGGGAAACCATGAACTTGAACTTATTATGTCACAATATCAGAGAGTGTGGGAGTGGCTGCAGAAGTAACATGACCAGCAACAGCTTTTAAATGCTTGTACAATCAAGGCTTCTGCTGCAAAGAAAAGGTTTCTCTTTGAAACTGTTTTTTGACAAATTCTGGTGGCAGAATAGTACTGGCAAACATTGGCTGTTTTAAACATTTTCATTTTTTCTCCCTGTGGCACTGTGGTGAGGGACAAAAAAAGGTTTCATGGGCTTCTTTCTAGGAACGGTTCTAGATCAGTGGTTCCCAAACTTTAGTTCTTCAGGTATCTCAGCTCTTAGAATTCCTGAATACTGACCAAGCTGACTGGGACTTCTGGGAGTTAAATTCCAAAACACCTAGAGGACCAAAGTTTGGGAATCACTGTTCTAGAAACAAAAGAACCCTGGTTCTTCTTTCTGGTCTCTGTGAATCACACATATGGGTTATTCTGCGCATACGCAGTAAAGCTCAAAAACTTCTTGTACCACTAGGCAAAACTCCATTTGCAACTTTTTTGTGGTAGCTCTGCCCCCTTCATATAAGCCTGGCACCTTCCTGCTCTTTCCGCAGTTCCTTTCGTCCACTGTGTTAGCTGCTAGGAAGGAACTTTGCTGCTCAGTATCACTTGTTTCTCTCCACTTGCTGTTTTGGATTTGACTTCTGCCTTGATTTTGACTACTCTTTGGAATTTGGACTGGACTCTGTGAATCGCTTGACCTCAGACTGAATTTGACCTTGTTTTTTGATTCTGATTTGGCTTCCACTCTGGTTGAAAATGTCTTCACGCTCCTTCAAGTGGTGTGAAAAGTGTGGTGGTAAGATCCCCTGTTCCAACCTGCACTCTTCTTGTCTCCTCTGTCTAGGTCAGGGGTAGGCAACCTTTCTCCTTTAAGGGCCGAGGGACTTCAGCTCCCAGAAGCCTAGCCATTGTGGCCAATAGTCCCATGTTGGCCAATAGCTCCTGGGATTCTGGGAGCTGAAGTCCCTTAAAGGAGAAAGGTTGCCTACCCCTGGTCTAGGTGAAGGGCACATTGTTCAATCCTGTGCCCTTTATAGGTCCATGACCTCCCAAGCCCTTAGAAATAGGAACAAGAGACTGAAAGCTGCCCTTTATGAGCACACCTTGAGGCCTCAAGCCATTCCCATGGCCTCTACTGCTTCTGCGGACCCTCAACCTTCCACTTCAGGGACTGGAATGGCTAAGGAGAGGGGAAGATCTGAGGAACAATCCTCCCGCACTCGAGGATCTAAGTCTAGCGGAGACTGCCCTCCTGAAGACCCCAAGGCCAAGAAGGCCTCCAAAAGGAAGTACTCAACCGATAAGTCTATCTTCCTCCAAAAATCCTCATCAAAGGCTCTCCATTGTGTTCATTCTTCCTCACCATGAGCATCCACTGCCTCCCGAGGCGACAAGGTCTCAAAGACTAAGTCTTCTCCTTCAGGTCCGGCCATGCAGGCCTCCACCTCAGCCAGTGCTCATGTTGAGCCCAAGCCACTGACTCCACTGCCCAAGACACCTGTGGGCTTGCTTGAGATGTCCCAGGTGATTGATGATGAGTCAGCCTCTGATGAGGACGTTTTGGACCATGGAGACATCCGGGACCATCATCTCCCAATCTTGACCCCAGCTTACAGGACCTTCATCAATACCAAGTGTACTTGTGACTGAGCCCTCAACTCTCTCCGACATCAGGACCAAATGATCCTCAGGACTAAGGCAAGTGACACAGCTTGTGAAGAGTCCAGGCTCTACAAACACTTTCTGGACCTGATCTATGATGAGTTGCTGGGCTGCTACTTTATGTCAGTAGACCTCACCCTCCTTCATTTCCATCTGCGAGAAAGTAGGTCACCCTCACCACTTCCTCCTATGTGGATCTCCACTCAAGCTCAGATTCACTGAGCTTCTACTCCAGACTGCACATCAATCCCAAGATCTCAACCACAGCCTCAGCCTCCCCAGCGGAGGGCTCTTCTTAAAACACCTCCAAGATCTCCTAGATCAGGGGTAGGCAACCTTTTTAAGCTCTGGGCCAGTCCCCGAGGTCCTCCTTTCCACCAGGCCAGGGGGGAAATACTGTACATGCGCAAACGAGTCGCGGCCGCCATTTTGGAGAACAAAATGGCGGCCACCACTTGCGGCCGCCATTTTGATTTTCAAAATGGCGGCTGCGACTCATTTGCACATGCGCAGTACTCCTGCGCATGCGCAAATGTGTTGCGGCTGCATGGAGGCCACGGCGGCATAGGTCTGCCTGGGCCGGTAAGTCCGGCGACCTGGGCCGGAACTGGCCTGGGGGCCATAGGTTGCCAGCCCCTGTCCTAGATGCTCCCAGTCTCCATCTCAGCGGCCCATCTCACCATTCACGCAGCATTCACTCTCCCAATCTCAGTCCTGATTGGTCTTGCCAGTCTCAAATCTCATGGTTCCACACTCTCCTCTCCAGCTTGTCGACCATGATCCTGCCTCTCCATCTGATGATGTTAAGACTTTTGTGGATCAGGTGGTGAGAATGACCAATGCTCTGGAAATCGAACTCGTCAGAAGAGATGAGGATGCTGTTGACTCAGTCAGGCGCCGGGTACATGGAAAGGTACCAACTCCTCCAGCCCTGAGATTCCTGCCTTCGCTGGAAAAGATTGTTAAGAGGTCATGGAAGACTCCAGCCACCATCGCTTCGACTTCCAGGAAGATTGAGAACCTGTACAGGAGCACTCCATTTCCTTCTTCCTGGTTATTTGAGCACCCACGCCCGAACTCAGCCATAGTCAAGGGTGCACAGTTGACTCCCACCCCAAAGACTAGCTTGTCTCCGGTGGAGAAAAAAGGCAAAAAGATAGACAGGTTGGCCAAAAAATTCTATGTGTCAGCAGTGTTGGACTTAAAAGTGACCAATTACACTGCATGCATGGGAGCATACCAGCAGCACATCATGGAACAGATGCTCCCTGTGCTAGATGACCTCCTTGTTGAGAAGAGACCCTTGGCCCTTGCTCTCCAGGCCAAGGCCCACTCCATCGAGGGCCAGAAGATCCTCTCCGCCAGACATTCAGAGACTGTGCCTTCAAAGTATTGTCAGGCTTGATAGCTCTCTGACACCATGCCTGGTTGCGTTCGGACCTCACACCTCAGGCCCAGGTGTTGATCGAGGACATGCCGTTTGATGACTCTGAACTCTTCAACAAAGAGACAGACGAGTTGAATTTCCAGTACTGAATGAAGATGGAGGCGCAGAAACATGGTATGTCCTCTTCATCCTACCAGCCATCCCAGTGCCGTCATTTTGGAAGCCAACACCCGTAGTACCCATCATAGCAACAAAGATCCTACCCAGCACAGGACCGTCAATATCAACCTCAGGACCGGCCTAGACAGCACCATCCTTCCCAATCCTCTTCTTCTTCCGGTTGCAGACAGCCCACTCAGCCCTGGTACCGCCAGGAGTATCAAAAGAAAGAGCCTGAGCAGGGCAGGAAGAGGGCATGAGATGGGATTGCACACTTTGTTAAGGCTCCCTTTGGAGATAGACTGAAGCCCTTTTATACCACTTGGGCCTCCATAACATTTGACTTGTGGGTCCTAGACATAGTTTGTAGGGGCTATGCTCCTGAATTCAAAGAACTCCCTGCCACCGGAGCCATAGTCTCCACCCCTCCTTCAAACACCTAACTCGACAAAGTGTGCACTTTACTGCAGAAGGGTGCGATTGAGCCCGTAGACCCTGCTCAAGCCTGCTACTGCTTCCCCCCCGTTACTTCATTGTACCGAAGAGTAGCTTGGAACTCTGGCCCATCCTGAACTTACACCACTTAAGTGAATCTTTTACCACTGTTTCCTTATGGTAACTCTCGCCTCTATCCTGCTACTTTTACAGAAGGACTTCTGGTTTGCGACCCAGTACCTGAAGGATGCTTACTTTCACATCGGGATCCAAGAGTACCACAGGAGATTCTTAGCCTTCACTGTCAGCTCTGACATGTACCAATACAGGGTGCTCCCTTTTGGTCTTTCCATGGCACCAAGAGTCTTCACCAAGTGCATGGCCTCCATTGTGGCTTCTTATCTTTACCAGCAAGGCATCATGCTCTTCCCATACCTGGACAATTGGCTCTTCACTGCCCAGTCCTGGCAGTAGTTTCTCAGGGAATAGACCTTACACTCTCCCTCCTGAATTCCATCAGGCTCCTGATCAACAAGGACAAATTGGTGCTGACACCCTCGAGACAGATCAGGTTCGTAGGAACCATCTTCAGCTCATCTCTGTACTGTATACCTGCTGGCAGACAGGTTTCAGGCACTTTCCAAAGCTATCTGGACCTGTATGTCCCACAGACAGATCAGAGCTTGCACGATCCAGAGGGCCCTTGGACACATGGTGTCAACAACTTTCTCATCACCCTGTGGATGAGGCTGTGTCTCAGACTGCTGCAGACCTGGTTCCTATCGGTCTTCGAACCCACAGTTCATTCACCAAGCAGGTGGCTTTCAATCCTGACATCTGTGTCAGGGACTCTTCACTGGTGGCTTGACCCCAATAATGTTCGAACAGTGATGCCCTTCCTGCCCCCGCAGCCTCAAGCCTCCCTGACCACAGATGCCTCCATGGATGGCTGGTGTGCCCACACCTCCAACCTGACTATCGGAGACAAATGGTCCACCTCAGAGCAAGCCCTCCAAATAAATGCCCTCGAGATGCTAGCAGTGGGAAAGGCCCTCCAAGCCTTCGAGACCATACTTCAAGAGAAGGCAGTGCTGCTCCAGACAGACAATACCACAGTGATGTTCTACATCAACAAACAGGGAGGCACGAAGTCCCAGACCCTCCTCGAAATCACCTTATGGATCTGGGACTGGTGCATCCTGACAGGGATCACCTTACAGGCCATCCACCTCCCAGGTGACGACAACGAGTTGGCAGACGAACTCAGCTGAACTTCGGGCTCATGCCACGAGTGGCGTCTTCACCCCGAGGCAGCCTCCACTCTGTTCCGGACTCGGGGAGTATCATCCATTGACCTCTTTGCCAACCAACACAACAGTCACTGTATATAATTCAATTCCCGAACCCAAGCACCAGGCTCTTCCTTTTCAAATGGTCTGGAGAGATAGTGTATGCATTTCCATCCTTTCCTCTTATCACTCAGGTGGGTTGCCAAGATGAGGACTGACCACTCCAACGCTATCTTCATCACCTCGTGGTGGCCGAAGCAGCTCTGGTTCACACCGCTTCTCCACCTGTCTCAAGATCAATTTCTCTGGCTTGAGCCCCTTCTGGATCTCCTAACCCTCCACAAGGGCTGAGTCCACCACCCGGACATGGACAGCTTGGAGGATTCTTCCTTAGGAAATCTTTCAGACTCGGTATGGATAGTCATACTTGCTGCCCAAAAACCGTAAAGTCCTGTGCCCTCAAATGGAACAGATTCTTAGACTTCCTAACCTCAAGGGACATTTCTCCATCCCATGTCTCGGTACCAGTCGTCCTGGAATTCCTTATGAAACTCTCTGACTCAGGATTATGTCTCCCCTCTCTGAAGTGCTACTTAGCGGCCATATGCTCTCATTAACAGTTTGAGGAATACCTGTCTTTCTTCAAGGACCCTTTGGTAAAGAAGTTCTTGAAGGGGTTTAATAACATCCACCCTCCATCCTTGATACTGACTCCGGGTTGGAGCTTGGACTTAGTGTTCTCACGTCTCTCAATGAGGCCCTTCGAGCCCGTGGTCACCACAGACTTGAGATTGCTGACCTGGAAGACAGCTTTCTCAATGGCCATTATGTCAGCTCACCATGCAATCAAACTCTGTGCCTTGCAGATGGAACCACCTTACCTCCGATTTCACAAGGACAAGGTGCTCCATCCCGACATTACTTTCCTTCCAAAGATGGTGTCAGTTTTTCACTTGAGCCAAGACTGTGTTGCCAACTTTGGCCCTGAACCCTACAACTGATACTGAGCACCTCCTCCATACCTTGGATGTTCAGAGGGCGCTAGCCTTCTACCCGGATAGAATCTCAGGCGCAAAATGCTCCAAGAGACTCTTTGTTTGTTACTCGGAGGCCAAGAAGGGGTCCCTCAAGAAACCCAAAGGTTCTCTTAAGTGAGTAGCTGGTATCATCCAATTGTGTTATGAACTTTCAGGTAGAGCTCTTCCAGCTCAGGTTTGGGCCCACTTAACTAGGGCAGTAGCTACATCCTCCGCTTTTTTGACTGGGGTACCTTTGGAGGATGTCTGTAGGGCTGCTGTCTGGTCCCAGCCACTGACT
>CM034703.1:181803812-181816114 GCA_020142125.1 Phrynosoma platyrhinos
TCTTCCTTTAAAATTGGGTGCATCTTATATGCCGGAGCATCTTATATGGAGAAAAATACGGTACTTGGGCTTACCTCTCTTCTGATAATTGAGTAAATATAGTTTCCTATTTTGTTTTTCTTTCTTTCTAGTTCCATCGAAGACTGCCAAATCCCCCGAGGAACAGCTGAAGGTTGAAAACATCCAATTGTCCACTTCTTTTAATTACAATGTGCTCCAGCATCTTGGCCAGTTCCCTCCCCTCATGCCCAACAAGCAGATTGCTGAATCCAACAGCCAGCCAAGTGCTGGTGTTAACAAGCCTGCCATGTCCTACGCAAGTGCTCTGAGGGCTCCCCCAAAGCCCAAAGCCCCTCCTGAACAGGCAAAAAAGAATAGTGATCCTTTGTCTTTGTTTCAGGAACTTAGTCTAGGTAGTTCATCAGGTAGCAATGGCTTTTACTCCTATTTTAAATAATCAGAATATTTTTGTAGAGAAATTTTAGTTTCTATTTGTGTCTGTAGATTTAAGATAGTTGGGGCCTCACCTGCAGTTGCCACCATTTGTCTTTGTTTATATTAGTAAACATACCTTGGTTTAATTGCTTTGCTGCTAGACTTGAATCTAACCTTTTTAAGTTATATTCCATTATCTTTTTTTTTCTTTTTGAAGTGAGTCAGAAGTTTGGAAAAAAAAATCCCTAGAAAAACACATACTAAAAAAAATTATGTTACTTTATATATGTGTTGCATTAAACTAGCAGCTGAAAAGTTGACTGTGCAACTTCAAAAAACTATATAAAAATTTTTAAAAAAAGTTGTCCAAATTGTATTTAAAAAGAAATGTAAGTAGCATTTACATTTATTCAATAACATTTAGCATACCGTGCTGGGTTTCTGTAACAGAAATGGCCAGTCAATGTACAAATGTATGTTATGTCTGCTTAAATTGTTTATTTTTTTTTAAATAAAGATGCAGCATCTTCTAATTACTTACACTTTTATCACCTTTCTGTGAAGGGATGCTGCATTCTAAGACTTTTATAGTTTTAGAACCTGTATGATGTGGTATAGTAATCTCCTTTGACTGTAGGATAAAGTGAAGACCTTCTTTGCAGACCCATATGCCACTGTTAACGCTTCAGAATCAAATGGAAAAGCAGTGGTCAATTAAAAAAAAACGAAAAGAAAAAAAAACCCTACACATCTTATTTTTTTGGACAAGCTGCTAATTTTAGCTTGTTGGAAAGATGAAATTGATAGGTTTATAAACAAGAATCATGAAATTAAAAACATTTTTTGTTATTTTGGGTGCTTCGTAGTTTAATAACTATTTTAAAAAATTGAGTGAATTTAGTAAAATATTTGGATCCCGCTCCCAACTATGCATGTGTAAATGCTTGTACTCTGGTTTCTCCCCCTCTGGCTTCTTTAGTGGTATAAAGAATTGTGCCGTTTTAAGTTCTCCTTCCCCCCCCCCAGTATCCTTTTGGTATATTATTTGATGTTTACATTAAATGTGACATTATACACAGATATTCAAATATTTTGCTAATTGTTTTGTTTGAGGAACATCATTAAAGAAGATTTTTATGTTTGTCAAAGCTGTATCCAAATTAATCTAAATTTTGGGGAAGTAACATTGTGGGGGAGGGAGGGCGAAGGAGATCTGCTTCTCCATGGTTGTTTTTATCTTTGTATGTTCTGCTAAGGTTTTCCACAATCCTGGTCTTTTACCACTATATATTGAAATCTATAAAGAATTATACAGCAATATGTAAGAAAATTTTGGAAAAAAAAATAGGGTAATGTTTACCTTTCAGGTTGTGGTCTTGTACACTGTTCATACTTTTGAAGTAAGGGATGTATCTTTTATAGCTTCTACAGAGGTATTTGTCCTCCTTTACACTTGAAAAGATCTATTTGATAGGGGACATTATTTTTTATCACCAGTTTATTTATTTTAATTTCCCATTGTAAGACACAAGAATAATATTTTAAAGGGTAGTATCATTTGTTCTTCCCACTGCTTTGAAACCATTGAGATTTATCCACAGCCTTTTGCTAAGCTACTGTACTTTGCTGCTGTATTCATTCTGATACTTGCTCTGTTACAATCCATTTATTCCATTTGGGTTTTGTAAATTGTGATGGTGAATATCTCAGCTTGACTGAAATCAATGTCATTTTTCTTCGTGATTTCAAATTTCACTTAATGGTTTTTCTGTAAGAGATTTGCCTATGGATTTAGTGCATTGCAGTATTTCAAGGCTATAGGGGACATGGTTCAGAAGTGTAGCATAAAGCATAAAGAGTGAAGGATAAAGCCCTGCTTAGTTTTGCTTAGAATTTGAGCATGTGGTATCAGATGAGGGAAAGCTAAAGGCCAAGTTCCCTACATTTTTAGTAGAGTTCTTATTGCTGTTATATTGACCTTGCTGTCATCAATAACCAGATAACGTCCCGATAAAACCAGATAATCTAAAAAACATGCTTACTGACTCCCTCTGAAATAAGCGAAGCTATGTCTGAATGCCATTTCCTAAAGGTCTGAGCTGAAATCCTTCTTCTGATTTCAGCCTGGTGAATTCTACTGAAGCCAGTGATACATGTCTACACATAATCTATGGCAGAATTGCAGTTCTGGTCCTCTTATGTGGGCACATGAAAGAGATGTTAGTGACATGTACAAAAGTGGGGTGACAGTAGTTAGAGCTTGGATGCACTTGCTGAACTCTAACTTCAAGGGTTTGAAAATCACACATCTATATAATCCTATGATTTTAGATAATGATCAAATCTAAAAATTAAACTAAATAACGTTGATGGTTCATTTATTTTATTCTGTGAGTTAGTTGAGAAACAGTTATTCATATCAAACTGCATTACATTTAAATTGTTATACAGTGGTATTTTCAGTGCAGAAACAAGTTTCTGAAAACATTAAAGTACATTGTCTCTCTTCTCTCTCTCTCTCTCTCCCCCCCCCCTTTTATTACAGTTGTTTAAATTTGTCTGTATGTTTTTACCTCATCAGTAAGCTAGGTCAGGCACATATGCCTTTATTTGGAAGAATCATTATCTTTTCAGAATCCAGCAATTAAAGCAGGTTTCAGTAAAACGAGGAAGATGTTGTAGTCTTCAGTCCATGGTGGATTTAAACACACATATTGTGGCGATAATAGCTTGATTTTTCTGAGGTTTAAAATATGTTTTTCTCTTAAAACATTAGCTTATTAGCAGTTTAAAAAAAAAGAAAAGAAAAGAAAAGAAAAGAAAATAATTGGCTTTGCATGTGCAGAAGAGCTCCACATCATTGCAGCAGCCTGTTTCTCTTTTCACACTAGACCGTATAGGAATCCTGTTGCTTTGTCTTCAGACTGCTGTTATGTAATTATACTTTACACTGGAGAAAATTTTCTTAAAAACAAACCACAACATTCTCAATGGTTTCTGTCATGGTGGAATTGCCATCTTCAGTGTATTGTTCTGTTAATAAAGGCATTATGTGTTGCCAGTTACTGTAAAATAATAATTCTAATGTTCCATATTTACAACTCAGTTGATAGAACTATTACATATTGAGAAATATGGGTCTTATTTATTCCAACTTTATACTATAATTTTAATTTCCCCTCCCACCCCTCCTCAAAAGTAGTAAGATTTTCCATCATTATTTCATTTCATGTTTTCAGGAACAAAATATACCATTGTCATGGGAACAACCATGTATGTCATATATCATTGCATGTAAAGAGAGTTTTAGGATACATTACTGAACCTAGAAGACATAACCTGCTCAGACTCAGTAATATTTGAAAGAAAAGACTGTTTTGTCTTTGACATGTGAACCATGTTGGTTGTCCTTAAAATTAATATCTTAGGTAGAATAAGTATTTTTCCTTGTAGCTGAAGGATTTATTTTGCAGGGATCATTCAGTTTTGTAAATTCCAGAATGATGTAATTGAGAAATTCTGCTTACTGTGACATAAAGCTTGAAAACTGGATGGATCCTAATGCTAGGGCAATTTAACTTGTGAACCTCATTTAATGGTGTTGGGTACGTACTGGATTCTCCACGCCTGATTTTTTCCTACCTCTTATTCCTTTCCCAGTAACTGTGTACTAGTTAGCTAATAATGCTAATTTCCCTTGGCTCACCTGACCTAGACTTTATCAATATAATCCTGCCAGATACTTTATTTCAATCAACCTATAACCTGCTCCCTGCGTAAGATGCCACTGCTTTGTGTTTGCCAGTGATTGAGAACTGTAGTACAAGATTTGCTTAAATGACTGATGGTCTTCATATTAAGTGCTCACCATATGTCTCATGTTCTTCATGAAGGACATCCCAAATGGTGTAATCTGTGATTATCTTCAATAAATAAGCATGTATTTCAAGTATGGAAACACAATTACCTATATGTTGGCAGTTCTGTTCTCAGATCCTAGTGCAGCCTTCCCCAACATGCTGCTGTTCAGGTCTTTGGGACTGCAACTCTCACTTATAATGGTCATTGGCTGTGCTGGCTGTTGCTGAGATGAGCTATAGTCCAGTGGTGCAGTTTGCATGCACATATTGGAAGTAGAGGGAGGGGGACACACATAGAGGGCTTCTTTATATTATATGAGAATTGAATAAGAAATAGCCCTAAATTTTAAGAGGTTCAGAGTCTTGTGGCAGAGACAAAGCCAATGAAAAATGACAGAACATCCTCAGTGATGTTTTGATGTTTAGTATATTCCAATAATTCATTCTAACAAAATATATTCATCTAACTGTGCCTCTGTACGAACTCTACTGATGGCACATCTGAAATGCTCCAGGAAAAAAAAAATCAATGGTTGTGGGACTCAACTGCTTACATCTGCTCCTTCAACATTTGCCTCCCCTTTTGATCATTTACCAAAACAAAGTGGAAAATGAAGTTTTGAAGCACCCCTAGTCATAACTTTCCTATGTCTTTTTCTTCCATTTCATATTTTACACAGCACTGGGGTTCTTAAGCTCCCCTATCTTATTGCGCTAAAGACTGCAAATCACAATTTCCCCCTCCCCAGACCTTATGAATAGGGAGGCAGTATAGAACCAACATCTGATTCTTAGGAAGTGTATTGTATGTGTTGTATCACTTACTAAACAGCTATGAACTAGACATCGTACACTTGGGAACATCAGATTTTGTTTGTAGTTTTATGCCCCAAGCATTGTATTGCTATAAATTTCTGGTCATGAAGGCCCCAAGTAGCTTTAACTAAATAAATAAAAATGTGAATTTGTGATAATTTGTGCTAACAGTTCTGAATCTAATAGTGTATCCATCACAAAATGTATATGCATTTGATACATGTGAAAAACTTTGTTAACTGGCACAACACTATAGCTTTAGTAGAGTAACTTGACTGTTGCTCCATCATTATACATCATTATTATACATGGTTGCTATTAGGATCCAGTTTTAAATTAATTAGAATTGGTAAATAAGTAAGGATAGATTTGAGTGTTAATGTGAATTTTGAATCTGCATTCGTGCCCTATTCATATGGTACAAATGTTCCCATTCAGACAGGTCATTCCCTCTAGTTGGGCATTGCATTTCTCTTCTCATGCAGAATCCTTCCAGTTTTATTTTATTAGTCATTGTGTCAGGTTATTTGTCTGTCTTGCTTTTGCACTATCTATTCATGTGTACTACCTATTCATCTATCCATATTATTTGATAGTGGCCATTGCTAGTCTCTGATGTGGAAATACACGGTCAATTTTTTTCTTTTTCTGGTACTCAGACACCACATGATACTATAAATCTATTATTTGTTGTTGGATTTTTAAAAATAGCTTATTTCTGCTTTGTGAAACATGTCATTTTCAACTGTCCTGGGGTATTCTGACAGGCAAAATTTTTGTTTTGCCACAATACATCCTGGGTATTTTTACCCAATATTAAATGTAATAAACTCTTAGTGATCTACCCACTAATATTTGTTCTACCTCTGGTGTCAGCCTTTGTTAAAATGGAATTAATTTTAATGGCCTATGGATATTGGAGGCAGATTAAAAAAAATGTCCACACTAGAGTCTACTGTTGGAAGCCAGTACTTTACCATTAGGCTGTCCCTACAATTCTCATACAAAAGCCATTTGAAAACTGTAGTTGCAAGTAACCCAGGACTAATTTACCAGACTATATTCCAATTTCAACAATCATCAGGGTTTAATGTGATCACTTCTGGACAGGTACAGAGTTGCTAAAGAATTTAGCTACCTAGCACAGATCAGGGGAAGGTGCCATGTGGGTCCTGTGCACATGGACATTGTGATTTGCACTACTGTTATGGCTCAAAAGAGACAAATTGTGGTTGAAGCATATATAGGCCCTAGCACTTTATGCAAGTGGTGCCTTTATACATCTCCCACCAACGTGTAAACTCACTAGAACCTTCATTCATACTTCTGCAGGTAGTCATGTGTTGAGGTCTGAACACAAAAATGAGAACAAAACCTTTGATGGTGTGTGTCTATATCATGTAGACCCCAAAAAATTCGGTACAAATTTGGATGTAGCTATTTCTTAAAACTGCAGAAGTACTTCTGCAAAGTATTGTGTCTATCCAGATAGCAGGTTCCACCATAACTTTAGTTCTGAATTTGATGTGTGAGAGAAACTACTACAAAAAAGAGATTGTTACTAGCTCAGAAGGGGATGTTGCCCAACTGCCATTGGTTTGTGAGTTGCTACATAGACAGATCATGCTGATTTCTGGACTTGGAGGGCTCATCCACATTAGAATTGTAAGTATTGAGTTGTTCTTGAAACTGTGAACTATGGGTGAGAAGGAACAACTTGAACTAAGATCTGCATATGATTGTGTGGTGAAATTCACCTTTAATGTTGTGTGGATCTGTTAATAAAATTAGAAGTTAGTAAAACAGACTATTTTTAAGTGCTGTATCAGCACAATTAACTTTAAAATGTCAATCCAGAAGTGATCCCACATCTTTACAATGGGATTGCTTATGTCTCCTGTGTATTTTTGCCAGCTCTCCTCATATATGTTATTAAGCTCCATGATTGATCCTCCGTCCCATTTGTTGTAGCACTCTGCTTTGCCCTGATAATATGTCTTGAGTAACAAGTCCTGAAGTTCACTCTACCTACTCTTTTTGCTGCCAAAGCCAAATTTTACCACCCATAAATTGTTTCTCTAGCCAGGAAAAAATGGAAAGGTTGGACTTGCAGTGTGTAGCCCCAATGTACAATTATACAAAGGTAAACCACATTGATTTAAATGAAACACAAGTGCTTGTACTGATTTAAATGAGACACAAGTGCTTATAACTGTGAACTGTGGATGAGAAGAAACAACTTGAACTAAGATCCACATATGATTGTGTGGTGAAAAGCACTTGTAGTGTGTGTGTTCTATTAATAAAATTAGAAGTTAGTAAAAATGGTCAGGTTAGTATACAGATCTCTAAAATCTCATTCTTTCAGGGGCAAGAATACATCCTTATTAACATAAATGAGATTGTCATGTCAAAAACAATACCATGGGTAATGGCCTTATATATTAAAGTCAGTACTTCTAGGATTAGCAGAAACTCCTGAATGTAGCTCAGAAGAGTTGCAAGGCACCAAGAGTGATCTAACCCATTCACCAGTGAAACTGAATTAACTGTCTACCAGTGGTCCAGATTGCTAAATCCAGAAGGTGCTTTTAAATTGTTTCAACAACCTTTGTGATTCCTTGTAAACTGCGTTGAGGATTGGGGTCTTACAGTATCTATCTTCAAGTGTAATGATTGTCTTGGTGCACTCTTTATTTTTAAAGATTAATGGTAACACAAAATGTATTTTACTGCTACATTTAAGATGTATTTATAATAAAGATGCCTTTTTAATAAATAATATTGCAATTTACCAGTGCATTATGTTTACAGTATATGATGATGCTTAGAAAGCTCAGAAACACAACACATGTTGCTGTTCAATAGTTGTTTGAAATAACTTTTGTCTTTATTTTAGGTGGAAGTACAGGCCAATGACATTTGCAAGCATTCAATTCAGTTGTCCTTGGTTAAGATAGCTCTATCAACCTCTGGGTGCTTCACCCAAAGTGATACCAATTTTATGTATCTTTCAAGCCTGCATTGACATGGAAGTTTAACAACTGTCTCATAAAATCTACTGTACTATCCTTCAAGAGTAGAACAAACATTTCCTTCATTGCCAGGGCATAAAAATGTGCACTGCTAAGTATGCTGCCACTTACTAGAAACAACATCATTTGAGCTACTGCTGTTTCTACTGTAGTTTTGCTTTTTGCCGTATCCCTGTCATAAAGTAAGGTGCACCTAGAAACAAAAATGTTGAGCCGTGCAAGCAATGAAGATAGCACTGAGAAGTGTCTGACTCTGAGGATGGTGCATGAAGCCATAGACTGGTAAGGGAGTTTTGTAGTTTACACCAAAGATTGATAATTCAGAGTGGGCATGCATATGGCTAGCAAAGGCAATACCTGGGAATGACATAGCCCCCAAACCAGCTGAACTGCCACAGAGCCCTATAAATTTGAGATGATGGCAGAATTTGAAAGTGTTATGTTGTTTACTTTGGCTCACTGTTTGGAAAAAAATCAGCATTCCTCATGCTGTCATTTGGAATACTAAATATTCCCTCTCAAAGGAGCCCTTAATGGATCTCCTGAACACATCCGAGTAAATCTTCCCAGATGAAAACATTCACATTCTGCTATCTCAGATGATGTGGAATAGAGAAACTGAAACACACACAAAATGTTGTACTAGTTTGTTGGCTGCCATCCTGAGAGAATTGTGCTTTGGAAATAGGGCAAGCCTGGCATTCCTTGCTTCCTAATGATTTCATGCACTGCTTGCTTCCAGGTTTGATCCAGAGCAGTAAAAACAAATAGCAACAAAAGCATTTAGCATTGAGTGCCTTCAAATCATATTCATTTTATGATGACTAAAGTGAGCCTATCACAGTGGGTTTCCATGGCTGAGTGGGGATTCAAACTTTGTTCTCTCAAGAGTCCTCATTCAGCACTCTAACCACTGCTCAAATACATGCATTATCCTGCCCTTATTAGAAGAACAACCCTATCCAGTCAATAGATGGATAGATACAAGTACAACAAATTGTGACTATTTTAAGCAAGTTTTACATTGGAATAAAACATGAGGGGTCAGGTCATATAATTCTGATGACTGAATATTTTCTTTATGCAAATTAAAAGTATGATGTATAAATATCACAAAGCTTTTATTAAAGATACATTTCACATGTCCACTCACCAGAGAGTTGGTATTGTCCACAGTTCTCTGACAGGTATACATACAGTGCCAAAGTGCAGATTTGCCAGTATATAATGTGTGATGTATTCCTAATGTATAGCTACAGTGGTTCCAGGTACTATCTATAGCAGTGAACTAACACATTAGGAATAGCCATTGGGAAAAAAAATCCCCCAAGAAGTATAATGACCTTAGATACATTCTGATCTATATGAAGGACTAGAATTCAAGAGTAAAACATCCAGGACACTACTATATTGTCACTGGATTTCCCCCCTCCACCCTTGTATCTAATTCATTTTCCTGTGCCTAGCCTTGCTTAAGGGAACATAACCCTTCACTTCATTCCAGGGAAGGTAACCCTTCATTCAAGTAATTTCAAAAGTTAGCCCTACTGCTACTGAGGGACGCATATCTGCATCAAACTTGTTAATCATAGCTTATTTCTTGCCTCAGTGTGCCTTGGGGATGTAAACAAGTCTGTTTTTAATAGCAAGTAGGCAATGAATAGGCTTGTCTGTCAAAGTCTTAAGAGTGGCTGTCTAACAAAGTGCTGTATTTTGTTTGTTGATGCAAGACTTTATTTCTCACCCAACTAAGAAAAGTTCCATCTGGAGCTTGCGTAAACAACTGAAGGCCGAGGCAAATCACCAACACAGAATAACCGCCTTCCTCTCCAAAGAGGACAGCCAAATGTGTTAAGGCACGGCATGACATTATAGATACACATGTTGAAAAGTCTACATCAACAGCCTTAAGAATCCCAAATCCAAGTGAATGGAGTAGTGAAGCAAATCACAGGTAAAGAGGAAGAAACCTAGAATCTTTCCCCCCCTTAACTGACTAGAAAGAGCTCTTGAAAATAGTGTTGGGAACAAAGAAAATTTGAGCTTGGGCGGACACCAAAGAGAATGGCTATACAGATATGACTGGCCCCTGAGCACAGAGTATGCTCTCCTTGTGCATCAATAAGGTAAAGGTGCTGATGCCTCTCAGTCATACTCTCTTTGCAATGGAGATTTAGAGCCCCGTGGAACTGCCTTGTGCAATGTCCTCTGCTGTATATTTGGGGAGGCGAGACAATGTCTATCCATACCCCTGTTTCACTAGTCACATGCAACTCTTTTTTGTGGGAACACCTGTTATGGATTGGGGCCTCTCTGTGAACTATATATCATAGATGCTGCAAAGCAAGAGACGTTTTTGCTTTCACCATAAACACAAATCTGTCAGAATGCCTATTTTTCTCTCACCATTAGCTGTAAGCACTACATCCATCATTTTTACCAAAAAGCAATTTGTAGAGTGAACTTCAAAAAGTGGGTTGCAATTTTCCTTTGAAATTTACATTTTAAAAAATTAACTTGTCAAGCAAGGCAGCAGAGATGTATAGCAGCTATCAATTTTTGCTTAGCATTGTATGACATCATGAAATGCCACTGTCCATTGTCATCTTCTCAGCTCCTCAATATTTGTGTGTGTTGATGGTTTTACAGCTTCAAGTGCTTGCCCTGAAGTAACCTGTTGCTGGATAGCTCAGTGTGTGATTTCTAAAATGTCATGCTGTATTCAGGTATATGGAAGCATAAAATCTCTGAGCTCTGCCTGCCAGCCATCACCATTGCAGAGCCCTCTTGCATCCTGGCAATGGCAAAGAATTGAGCTGCAAGTTATGCCAAGGAGATATGTCTCCCCACATCAGAGAGACAGGGTATCCTGCCCAAGTCAGCCTCTCAAGCCCCCCCCCCAAAAAAAAACCCACACTAGATACTCTTAGAAAGTGTAGTGGTTGTTTGCGCATACTAGTAATGCAGGAAAACATCTAATACGAGGGGATCAGTTTTAGTTATCACCTCTTTAAAAAATTGACAAAGTTTGTTTTGATTTGTAGTTGTTAACATTTCTACATAATCACCATCCAGATTTACACATTTTCCCAGTATTTCTTGACCCTCCGAATACTGTTATGTAGAAGTCTGCAGATTGTGTCTTACAGTGGGTATCGTAAACTAATAATCATCACCTGGAAGTTATTATGGTAGATTGATGAAATTTTGTCGGTGTCATCATTGGTCCGTAAATGCATGATGTTGAGAATATCATCTCATTGTGTCCTTTATTGTTATGACAGGTTGTGTCAGAAGTGACTAAAATGTAAAATCCTCATAAGGCGCAATCTGCAAACTTCTACAATAACGATATTTGGAGGGCCAAGAAATGCTGGGGAAAATGTGTAAATCTGGATGGTGACTACGTAGAGATAAATTAACAACTACAAATCAAAACAAACTTTCTGTCAAATTTTTTAAAGGTGATAATGAAAACTTTACAATACCCCCTCCTATTATCCCTGATGCTAATGACTTTCCTCCATTTCTTGAGGGCCTTTTGACATTACACAATTATTGTGCTATGACTGCATCTTTTAATAGCCATGGTTTCAATCTATGGAATCCTGGGATCAAAAGTTTATGGGGGGGGGTAAATTCTATTTCAGAGAGCTCCTTTAGCACTTAATCAGACTACAAACCCCCAGAATTTCATAAGATGTTGCCATGGTAGTTAAAGTGGAATCATAGTGGTATAATTACACAGTATGAAGGGACAACTCTTCCCTGAATCTAAATAGGGAATCTAAACCATAGCTGCCTTGAGTCCTGGTTCTGGAACAATAGATGGTAAATAAATAAAGTGAATTAACAGCACCATCAGACTAAGAAGCACAGCAAAGGTCAAATAATGTTTTTTCCATTTATGTCTTGTTCTCGGATGTCCATGTTCTTCAGCACACAGAGATTTTGTTTTCACCTCAGTCATTAAGTACTGTTTCTCCTTATAGCTGCAACTAAATCGAAAGAAACTCTAATTCTTGTCACATTTACTTTTCTCCAGACATAATACTTTGTGTTCCCTTCACTGAGACTAATTTACTTTTATTAAGTAAATTAAGTATGCAGTATTTCTTCTTCGTGGTCTCTGCGAATCACACAAATGGGTATTCAC
>CM034703.1:181816214-181852618 GCA_020142125.1 Phrynosoma platyrhinos
GACCACTCGAAGAAATACTGTTACAGGTAAGCAACCTGTCCATATCCACCCAGGGAAGTGTGAGGACATTCTTTAGACAGACCCTCCTGTGAATTGTAGCGGCTATCTTAGTGGGTTCTCTGGCTCTCAGAAATGTTTCTTGCTGCCTCAAGAAGTGGGCACCTTCACAACATTATGTATATGGCAATTTCTTGGAAAACATCATGAGCAAAAAAATTCAGAACCCCATGGAAAATATCCTTGCCTTAATGATCATCTCCCCTGTTACCCTCCCTCCCCAGTAGATACTGTGGGTTGAGTGTGTCTGATGTAGTTCCCTCAACATGAGGGCATCTTTTCAAAATGGGCATAAATGTTGCAAACCATTCACTCAACAGAAAGCACCGAGTGGATTCCAGTAGGCACTTCTGTATAAGTGGGCTCTTCAATTTCACAACAGAGAAGAATCTTTTATGTATGCTTCTTTATATATGCAACAGAGCAATTGTCTCCATGGAAGTGAATATGGAAGCTATTTAAGGTAGGGCACCATATAATTCAACTATGGAACAGTGTCTCGCAGCATAGTGCGTCGGGTGGGTACCGAGTCCAGGCTAGCCTTTTTGTTATGTTTTTAGATGGTTTGTCAAGGTTGGTGTGTTCTGTCAATCTTGCCTTAGTTTTTGGTATCGCTTTCTTATTTTATTGTAAAGCATGTTTTAGCTGCTATTTTTTTCTTCTTGTTCAAATGAATTCATTCCATTGTGTTTTTAGTCTGAATTCTTTGTATCACCTTCAGTGCCCAGTTAACAGAAAACTGAAATGAACATGAATAATCAGATGAAATAAATAAAATGGACCCATGTAGGTACTGAGTTGTCTAACAACACATACAGTTGCCCCTCCTTTCTCGCAGATTTAAAGTTTGCGGTTTTGCATATTCACGGAGCTGTGACCTCTGTGAAAATCAGTGGGGCTTGAATATTGCTGAATCTCCATTTTTGCAGGGGGAGGGGGGAAGTCCGTAATGGATCCCATGCAAAAACGGAGGGCTGACTGTACTTCCTCTACCACCCTTGAGTATAATAGAAAAGTACAGTGGTGAGGTAGGGCCCAAATCCCATCTGATGCTGACAGCATGTACAAGCCTGCCTGTATACTTATGCTAGAAATTTAGAGAGCAAGGTGCCTGAGCATACCCTCCAGCATTTTACAGATGAAAACAGACATGTGGCCAAGCAGCATCAGAATGTGGTTAAGATGAACATTATTAATGAGGAAGAATACACATGTTAAGAGAGGTTTCAGCAGTCTCCTTTTGCCTGACTCTACTGGGAAGGCTAGAGTCCACCTCTCCTCTCCTTCCCATGCCAAGTTGACTCAAAACTACATTTGCATTTTGAACTCGGTTTGCAGCAATTAAAATAAGCTGAACACAAAGGGGGGAGTGGGAAGAGAGAAAATGGGACATTTCAAAGTCAGCTAGAAAAGTGGGAAGACAGAGGATTAAAAGGGACTGTCTCTGTCAAATTGGGACTGAGTGTATGCTGTAGCCAATCAATGGCCATTGGGGTTGAGGAAACAGCCGCACCCAGGCACTAGCGGACCATTGTTGCACAATGGGGAGAAAGCATTTGCAAAGAGATACTACAGACCAACTTGTGCAACATCTGAAGAAGTCCTTATGTAGGCATGTCTCCCATTTACACTAGTGGCACTAGTGTAAGCCACCAAGAGGATTCTAACCTAAGATCATTCCTTGATGTGATCAACAGAATTCTGAAAGGTAAGCCATAATAATGGATAACTAGTAGTGTAGTACTAGAAATGTCAGAGGTGGCACTGCAGAATTCTTTTCCATTGGCACATCACTATTAAGATGCCAATTTCTGTCAAGGACCCTTCAGTTCTTAGTATAGCAGGTCAACTAAAGAAACAAGTTCTTTATGATAAAATTCAAAATTTGGGAGATACAAAGGGAAACTTGGTAAATACATAGGAAACTGCAAAGCTGAATCAGAGATAAAGAGGCATTCTTAATCTAAAAATTCAAAAGGTTGGCCAATCTTGTAATTAGTTGCAGGTAGTTATCTTAGGTTTTATGGCTCCAGTTTCTGTTTTCTGTGTATCAAGCTGACTACTGCTGGAGGCAGACACTTTCTATGACCTACACTTCCTTTGCCTAGAAATTAGGTTTTTTTTTCCTAATTAAATTTTTATTGAGTTTTTACAATAAAACACATAACGTCTGTAGAGCAATGTCAACAACAACAACAATTGACTACAAGGGCCAAGATATGTATCTGATAACCTTTAAAAGCTTTACTGGGCAGGCAAGGCTTCCACAATCTGCTATGAACTTCTATAAATTAATATGGTGTCTCAAGAAGGAAGCCTTGAGCAGCTTATGAAATTGTTGCACTGTGCAATTAATATGTGATGCACTGTGTTTTTCGGTAGAGGCACTATGGAGCCAATTAGTGGAGATCACAAGCTGTTTCAAAAGCTGAGCTGATAAATATTAACAACAGACTTTTCAAGGTACTCTGCTGTTAGATTCTATTCAGGTAATACATTAACATTACAATAATGCCATTTGTTTAATTGCTGCCTCATTAATGTGCCTTATACTGCAAACTGGATCCAGAGAACTAGAAGTACACATTAATTACTCTATCCACAACTAGACACAAAACCACCCACCACACTTGAATTTTGAGAATACTCTGAATGCTCTTATTCATCTTGTACATCAGGGTGAGCAATGTGCAGTCCTTGGGATCCTTAAGTGCAGCTTCTGAAGTCCCCCAAAGCCCCCAGACTAATTTTTTTTAATTGGGGGCAATTTTGGGGTGATTTTTGTTTGCTCCAAAAACACCCAAAATGGTTTCCTTCCCCTGACCCTACAAAGTCCCCCAAACCTCCCCCGAACACCAAATTAATTGAATAAATTGATTGATAATTGGCCAAAATGACTGCCAGAGATGATGTGACATTAGCTCAGATACATGGAAACATGATGGTGTGTCCCACCATGCAGGCGTAGGGTAGAAAAATGGCTTCTGTCCCAGAGCAGTTGTCTACCTTTGTTGCACATGCTCCAAATGGCTTGTGGTAACTCTGGCTCCAGGTAACCTTGGAGATAGTCCCTTCTGCCAGCTTGTCTGAAACCCAACCCTGTTTTAGGTCCAAGATCCAAGATCCTAAACCCAAAATCCTTGCCTCCTCCACACACTTTTAAAAAACCATGTCACAAATAGTATTAAGTCCTAAAACTTCACCTTTTTTATTGTTGCAAGGACTTGGGGTCTCTGGCAAGCTGAGAAGTGATATACAATTACTTTAATTTAAAAATGGAAAAAATCCTGAACTAATGTCATCCCTGTCTTGGTGAAACGTTTTTACTTCTGCTTTGTACATTTAAGGATAGGGAACTAATAGACATACAGGCAATACAACTCACACCATCCCTAACCTCCACAACCAATCATGAGGGATAATGGGAACTGTAGTCCAATAAGATTTGGAGGCCCATGTCTTCCTCATTGCTGCTATAGCAATACCATTAGAAGGAGGAGGCCTTGAGGAGGCCTCAGCATTTCAACAAGATCAGTGGCTAGAATCTTGTGAGGATGAAACTCTAGCATAAACATAGTTGGTTCACTTTTCTGGATGATGCCTAAGTGCCATCCTTAGTGTGGCAAACCATTTTCAAGCACGCACACAATCCCCTGCCTCCCTTTTGACTTGGAGCATGAGGAGCTAAACAAAAGTTGCGCAACAGGACAGCTCGTGGCTGTGGTGCCCACTTTGCAAGTGTGGGATACAGCATAATTGCACTGGCATACATTGACACTATGCTAAAAATTAATGGGATACTGATCAGTATTGTTTACTTTTTAAACATGATTTCACCACCTTCAGTGTTTCCTCATGCTGTGATATCTTAATGAGTTACCAGTTGACACAAGAACATCATAAAATCTGGCACGAAACTGCAATATGTTTTGTAATATGTTTTCCATTCCACTGTTATCCAAAACTCTTTTAAAAATTGTTGTTGTTGTTGTGGTTGTTGCACTTAATAACATTGCATGTTCCACAAACTGGCAGTAGCATTATTTACACTTGTTCACTCATCTAGTCTCCCTCCAGTGACACACATAAAATCAATGGCTTACATGATGACTAGACATCTCACTTTCATACACCTTCATACTTTGCCAATAGTGGGTGGATGTCCTACTTGGACAAAATGGATCTTTCTCTTGGATGGAGTACAGTTCAACTAGATTAACACTACCCCTTCTCCAACTATATTAAGGGGACACAGTTATTTATAAAAGTTGTTAAAGCTGACAATCTTTACACTTTTTAAAAAAATGCTTTGCATTAAACTCCCCTTTGATTCTATAAACAGGTGTTAACCAAAAATGCTTTAGGAACCATACACTGATTCCAGAGGTCTGTTAAAATATCTTTATATAGCTGACTTCTGGCAATCAAGGGGAATATGATGTTACGTAAGTGGCGGAGTGGCTTAATGCTCTGGCTCAGCGTCCATACAAGACTCCCATGGGTTCTGGGGTATGCGAGGCAAGGAGATGAGGAGGAGAGCAACTCCACAGATGAAGAGCAGGACAAAAGAAGTACAGGCACAGGCAAAAGACCACGAGTAGTAGTACTCAATCCAGGCAGTATCATCGCTGTCCACCATCTTCTTCACAGATTGCCTCATGACTTCCACAGATACGATAATACACAAGCCTGAAAAGGGAGGGTGAGTGGAAATCCAAAGGTCATACAGCTGAATGAAAACATACATCAGAGTCATTACCCAAGAGCTTATTGGTTTATGAATTACCTAAATCCCATGTGTCTTCTTTCCAATTGCCTTGCATTGCTGGGAAGTTAGAAGAGAGAGAAGGCATGCACATGCTCTCCCTATTTGCACTCACCGTCCCATTTCTTTCTCCCTTCCTGCCCACACAAGCGAGTGATAAATCTTTATAGTATCACCCATCTAACTTCTTTGCATGTGGGGAACACACAATCCCATGGACGTGTATCTACAAACTAACTTTTCCTGTCTCAGGCTAGTAGCCTCCAGAGACCAAAAAGAACAATGGCTGTCCATTTTGAGAAGGCACATCATGCTGAAACACACAAAACCAAGGCAGCTTTACAATTGGAGCCCAATGTCTGTGCATGCTCTTGCTTGCTCTCATAGTTATGAGTAACCAAGCATCTATGAATGACTCCTCTTACAGAGGTGAACAAGAATTATTTCCTTGTTTGGCGAACCTGTTATGTTTCCCTCTTTGCTAATTCAGTCTTCATTTTCATCCATTCCTGCCCTTTCTAAATTTGATTCAAACCGTGAAATTAATATCTCTATACCCACATGGGATATCCTACCTGAAAAAGTATAAAACATGGAAGCTGGTTTCAGGAGATAATCCATCTTTTTCCTGAAGGATAAGAGGACACAAATTGTTCCAATAATGGAAAAAGCAACACTGAAGATGGCAATGGCAGCTGCAGAAATGCTGTATTCTGGAAAGACAAATTACAATGGGGGACAGAGGTGACTTCTTGCAAACAATTGTTTCAGGTATGCTGAGGCTGCAGCCTTCATTTAAAATAACAAATCAAAAGGAATACCCCTTCCTAGTATGTCAAATAGGGGCAATTCACAATGGGAAGGGCATTTTGGATAGTCCAAGGCTTTGCTTGTCCAGGAGTGTCTATAACAAGGAAGAGAGAGGATTTGTGTAGGGATTAAATCTTGGGCTGCAACTGCATTGCAAAAATAATGCAGTTTGACGTTGCTTGAACTGCCATGGCTCAGTGCTATGGAATCATGGGATTTGTAATTTGTTGTGGCACCAGAAGAGAAGGCTATATATGTCACAAAACTACAAATCCCAAAATTTTATAGCACTGAGACATGGTAGATAAAGTGATGCCAAACTGAATTATTTCTGCAGTGCAGATTACACTTTGGTTTAGTGATCAAAAAAGGAACTGATCTAAAGATGAACTGAAAATAATCTAGGACACAACACAAATTGTTGTAGTTTCCCCAGTGTGAAACAACCCTTGCTTGAACTGTGTAAGACAAGTGAATCAAGTTGCCTGGTACTACATATAGGGGTTTTTCTCCACAGTTATAAGAAATTGTTACATTAAGATACAGACATGCAAGCAAAGTCCATTGATCAGGCCTCCGTACTAGAGTAAAGGAATCTTACAAAGTAATCCTTTTGAGCATGTGTACTTGGATGTAAATCCCATTGTTCTATAGAGCTTCTGAGTTTCTAAGACAGCTTTCTTCACCCTGGTGCCTTTCTGGAACTCCCATCACTCAAAGCCAGCACAGGCTGTAGTTCACATCCGGGGGGCAATGTTTTAGGGGAAGGCTTGTTATTCTTAGGTTTGTAGCCTATCCAGCCCCACTCTTATAAGCTTATCGCACGGCACTTACAAGAACAGGAATGGAAGGGAAGGGAACAGAACGGGGCAAAAATGCATTTTGCTGGATGGGAGCACGCCACTGATGCCACCGGGAGTCCCCAAGGCATTCCTCAGCCATTCCTGTCAGCCAATTTTACAGCTGGGGAATGTCTTGGGGACTCCTGGCGGTATCAGTAGCATTCTCCCGTCCAGTAAAATGTGTTTTTGCCCCATTCTGTTCCCTTCCCTTCCATTCCGTTACCATTCCTTAAGTGTCATGTGATAAGCATATAAGTTTTGTTACTGACTGTTGCATTAACATGAGGCAAGAAATCATGCCATTACTGTAGAATGATGCCAACACTGTGCCAATGTCAAAAAGTACAGAAACTGGTGCCTAAACTTCATTGTGGGGGTGATGCCCATCTAAGCTTGATATTGGACAAAATAGTTGGATATTTGTTAAAAAGTGATGGTGTGCCTTGAGGCCACAGGAAAAACCCCACATTCTCCTCTTTGAGGGTTCAGAAGGGGAAAGTGCCTCTAGAACTAGGGGATCTGCATTGATCGGGACCATGAGGCTCTTAAGCAATCTCTCCATGTTGTGCAATTGCTTGGTTCCAAATCTGTATACAAACACTGGGAATTTGGGAGACCCATTATCCTCAGTACAGGATTTCATCAGTTTGGGAATCAAACAATTGTTATCCCTGCAATGGCCAACAGCACCACCAACACCTCCAGGGATGCTATTAAGAGGCCCTTTTAATTTTTTGCATTTGCTGGACCTTTTAATAATAATAATAATAATAATAATAATAATTTATATTAAAGCTTATAACTTTAAAATTTCCATACAGCTATGTTAATATAATGTAAACAGAACCTAAAAATCCTGAAACCCATCCGCCCCTTAAAAACTAAGGGTTTTCTTCTTAGACTAGGCCGATGGAGATGGGCCTGCATCTCTCCCCCAGATGATGTCAGATGGAGTGGAGGAAGGGTTTGCCTGTTTCTACCTGTTCCAGACCTGAATAGGACTTTTTTTCTTTTAAAGAAGATGTGACTAGACAGAAACATTTTTTTTTTTTGGCAGCCCTTTCTGGGAAAGCTGAAAAAATATCCCAGACCCTGGATTTGTAATACACTCAGAGCATGGAAAGAATGGCTGAAATTCTCTATTGTGGTCTATTTTACTTATTTTACACATACTTAGCTAATTAGCAGGGGAACTAAGAAATCCTGTTAGTGAATTGCAAAGATGCGTATTGGAACATCAACAAAAGTGTTCCAATCCACACCAGGCTCTACCGCTGCACACTGGCACTCCTTAGCTGATGTCAGTATTCATATCAGCCCCATAGTACATCGGTCACTTTGCTAGCTCCCTATGTAGTAGTAACATCACAGCAACCCCTTTCTCAATTTGAACATTGTGAAACTGCTCAGTTCTATTTCCTGCAGACATAAGTCCACTTATGAAGGCACAAGTCCCTTACTGAATTCTAGAAAATATGTTTAAAATTAATTAATAAATCCCAGTTTGTTTACAAAATTCAATAATTCTTTTATAATTCATCATTTTAATTCATAGTTCATCATTTTAATACAATTATTGCTGATTACACCATTTTAATTCATTACTTGTGGATTAATGTGGGGTTTGGGGGCATCTATTACAGGGATAAGTATTGTCATGTGCCATGCATACTGCAAGACATGCTCTGGACCAGTTTGTTTGTGCTGGGTGGGATGATGATGATCTGGACATGGTGGAACTTTCTATAGATCACTATCTGGTGAGGTTTAGGCTCATTTGGACTCAGAGCCTCTGCATGAGTTGGGAAGCCAATTAAGATGGTGCACTGCAAATGGCTTATATACCCAGATGGATTCCTGAAAGCCCTTGGGGAGGCAGGTGATCCTGTCAAAGTCCTGACTGATGTCTAGAACAGGGAAATGGCAGGGTAGTGGACCCAATTGCACCTATTGTACATACTCATATACAAGCTGACCTCATGTATAAATTGAGGGAAGGTTTCAGGGTAAAAAAAAATAGATTTTGATATGACTCGTGGATAAGTCGAGGGTAAAACTTAGGGGGCTATAACAAAGGATGGAAAGGGGGAAAACACCACTTCCCTCCCCCCTTCTCCGTTTCTGGACCTTTCCCAACAACCTAATACCACATGTTTCTTTGATGGGAAGGGAAGGCTTTAAAATCAGACTGGGAAGAAGTGGAGCTAAAAGGGGTGTTTCTTTGATGGGAAGCAAAGGTTTTCAAAAGGAAATCCTTTTCAGATGATTTCTGGGCCTTCTTTTTTTGCAGTGCGCTCTTGAGAATTTCCTCTCAAGTGAAGAACAGTGAAACAGAAGTGGATGATGAGTATAATTGTCCACAAATGACTAATAAACGTAAGGAGAGCCGATAGGCACACTTTCATCAACAGAATATGTAAAATTTAATATATACATATACATGTTTTGGAACATGCAGTGGAATACTTCCAGATAGGAAGTGGTGAAAAATAAGCAGCCAGGAATTTATATTGCTAGTACTATCAACTTGGAAAGTTACTTTTTAAAAATAATTAGTTGTTGTCATAGTTCTAAGGTTCCCAAATTTATGTAGTTACTATTGTATTTCAGGGGGAGAATCTCCTGTTTCTCAAATATTTATTTATTTCATTTACATGTCACCTTTCTCCCAGAGTGGGACCAAAGGCAGCTTACAAAAGAAATAAGTTAAAACTGACAATACAATTTTAAAAACAATTAAAACCATAACAATTAAAACTATATAAAATTGTTTTTAAAGCACGCAAGTTTTTTTAAAAAAAAAAAAATAAGGCACCTAACCTGACAACAAGCCCCCTGCAAGTGATCACATATTAAAAGCCTGCTTAAACAAAAAGGCTTTTGCTTGCCGGTGAAAGGAGAGCAGAGAGGGGGCCAGCCTGACCTTCCACAGAAAGCAATTCCAGAGGATGGGAGCAACTACTAAACTGAAGGCTCTCTCCTATGTCCCCACCAAGCAAGCCTGTGATGGTGGCGAGGTTGACAGAAAA
This sequence comes from Phrynosoma platyrhinos, assembly GCA_020142125.1. Classification (NCBI taxonomy): domain Eukaryota; kingdom Metazoa; phylum Chordata; class Lepidosauria; order Squamata; family Phrynosomatidae; genus Phrynosoma; species Phrynosoma platyrhinos. The sequence goes on from CM034703.1 coordinate 181,825,718, forward strand.
CCTCCCCCTGTGGATCTTAAGACTCTGGCATCTTTGTATAGGGAGACACGATATTTCAGATAGTCTGTGGATAAAAAAAACTGTGCACAAGGAGGGCTGACTGAATAGCCAGAGAGGTTGGGTGACACCTACTGCTGGATATTTTGTTAGTGCATTCCCTGCATCATCAGAACCAAATGAATGCTTTCAACCTATGATTCTACTTTTAGAAAATTACAAGACTGCCTTGCATCCATGACATAATGGTGCTTCCCAGATGGTCTCATAGGAGAAGGGAGAAATAACCTGGCCTGTGTGTGTGAAGAGTTATATTGGTGGCTACAGAATCCTTTGGGTGGATGGGTAGAACAGGTGGTGTGTTTGTGTGTGTGTGTGTTCAACTCAACTGTCTACTTATGGTGACTCCATGAATTTCATAGGGTTTTCTTAGACAAGGAAGCTTCAGAGGTGGTTTTTGCCAGTTCCTCTCAAATATGGCCCACAGGACTTAATATTCATTGAGTGGGAACAAGATGCAAATATTCACCCATACACACATATTTTGGGGGAGGCAGGTTAAAGCCCCTTTCCTCCCATCAATCCTGAACAATATGAGTATTTTTTTTAAATGGCAGCCTCTAAATCTCACAACTAGCACTGTGACTGGCCATGTTAGTTGGAGGATTCTGGGATCTGCATTCCAAAAAGGTAATTTCCCCAAATTCTGCATGAGGCTTTGGAGTGGTGAAGAAGAGATTATCCAAACCAGCTGCTTATGGCTTAGCAATGGAAGCTTGTGTAGGCAGCTGTCCTAAAACCCTGGCTGTCTCTCAATTTTACATATTTAGAGACTCAGATGGCTGCTGGGACCTCCAGTGTGTGTATTCAGATTTTTGGGTAGTGAAGAACAAGATCCAGTATTTCAGGTCTGGATGCAGGTGTGGGTTGGGTTCTAGGGTCATGTCACCAAGTGGGCATCTTTGCCTATTGACTGTCCTCTGCTTCTCTATGCTCTATCTATACAGGATTTTTTTCCTTGACTGGGCCTCCAGGCTTTCAATTTTAAAATGTAATGAAGAGTCACTGCTGCATGGTGGAATTGTTTTTAAACATTATTGTTGTATTTTATATTTTGTGTTTTAATTTGTAATTGATTTAATACCTTTTTAAGGGGGGGGAGGGAACAAGATTTTATTGTTGTATGTTATATTTTACTGTTGTTAGCTGCCCCGATTGATCTCAAAGGGGTGGGATATAAATAATTTTTATTATTATTATTATTATTATTATTATTATTATTATTATTATTATTATTATTATTATTATTATTATTATTATTATTATTATTATTATTATTATTATTATTATTATTATTACCTTATTTTCCTGCATATAAGACTACTTTTTAACCTGCAAAATCTGTGGTTAAAGTGGGGGGTCGTCTTATACGCCGGGTATAAGGATAAGGGGGATAGAGGTGCTACAACTCTATATTTTTGACTGGAAAAATGGGGGGTCATCTTATACGCCGGGTCGCCTTATACGCCGGAAAATATGGTATACAGAGCTGGGCAAACAGGGCAGGAACTATTTTTTCCTACCTGCTCATACCCAGGTGGACTGCAGCATCACATTTCAGCATGCCCAAACTGAAGTTATGTGACTTCCAGCTGTCATTTGGCCAATTTTTAAATTTTTAAAAATTTGCTTGTTCTGGGAAGGTTTGGAAGAGCTGGGAGGGTTAGTGGAGCAAACTATTACTTTTTTATGTGGCTTTGGGAGATTTGGGGAAGTTTGGGGGCAAAAAAATAACCCCCAGATAAACCAGTAAATTAAAAAAAATGGGGAAGATCTGGGGGCTTTGAGGGGCTGCTGGGGATGGTCCTGTGGGCCACACTTAGGGCTCCCAAGGACCACATGCAGTCCATGTGCTGCACCTTGCACATTCCTGATCTACACCAATAGCAGAATGAGAAAGAAGGCAATGGGGGTTTACCTTCTTTTTGAACCTTTGCTCACTCCCCACATACTCAGGAGGTGCAATTGAACAAGCAACAATAGGAAGGAGGAGGACTCTGTGGATCAGCAGTTGGCAAGTGCCCTGTGACACTGATCTCTTCCAGCACTTTTGCAAAGAACAATTATACATCTGATCCAATGTTTGGAGCCTGTAGATTGGTGGGAATACTACCAGTCCCTAATGCTTTTGGCGATATATGTGTACATGGAGATAAGAAAGCAGCCATAATTCAATGCAGAGTTTATACACCATGTTTACTATGCAGAATGTCCCCAGTTCAGTCTCTGGTGTCTCCAGATAGAGATGAGAAAGATTCATGGCTTAAATCAGGGGTCGGCAAGATTTTCAGACCTGGGGCTGGTCGCTGGTCCCCAGGTCTTCCACCGGGCCGGGGGGGGGGGCATGGCGGCACACACACTCGCGTGTGCACGCATGCACAGTACTCTGAAAGTACTGTGCATGCACGTGCACCCTCGCTTGCGCATGCACAGTACTTCCAGAGTACTGCACATGCGCAAACGAGTCACGGTCACCATTTTGAAAAACGGCGGTGGGGGTGGCGGCGGCGGGGGTCGGTGGGGGCCGGTCCACAGGCCTTAAATCATGAAGGGCCACCCACTGCCAGTGTAAGCTATGCTGAGCCAAATGGACCATTGGCTTGACTTTTAAGACATCTTCCTATTTTCCTTAATAAGTAGCTTTCTTAATGAGCATATCTGGCCCACAACATTCTCACCTAGGGTGAATCCACTGGTGAAATAATGCAGTTTGACATCACTTTAAGTTCTGTAGCCCCATCCTATGGAATCCTGAGGTTTGTGGTTTTACAAGACCTTTGGCCTTCTCTGCCAAAGAGTTCTGGTGCCTCATATATCTACAAACCCCAGGATTCTGTAGGATGGAGTTGTTGCAATTAAAGGGGTGTCAAACCCCATTATTCCTACAGTGTAGATGCACCCCTAGTTGAAAATGTTGAAGGCTGGATATGCAAATTAAAATGTGTTGGTTCATTGTTCTGTCAGTTCAGCTGTATATTCATTCCAGAGATTTCATTAATCCAATAAAATAAGAAACATTTAGACAGCCTTTCTGTCCTTGGTCTAACTTGGGCTTCTTCATTCGTGAGTGAGGGTGATGATGAAGATGCAGCCATCAGTTTTCAGAATGCAAGTATAAAGTTATGAGATATCTACTGTTATCACTACAAAAACAAAAACACAGACAAACAATACATTGTGCAGAGAGCATTGCTGCTGGCCAGGCTGGTGGCAAAATGTGTCCAATAGATGTAGCCCTTGCTGCCATTCCCACTAGGTATCACATCCAGTGTGGCTTTAACACACACATAACACATATATCATGTGAGGAGTTTTCCAGACCTCATACTGCTAATGGGAAGCTCATTGCCAGCCCCCAGGGAGAGTTTTCCTCCATCCCTATTTCACTGTCAACTCAGGCTTGTGCAGCAAAGTAACTACTGAGTCACAACACTGGCTCTCCACTCCCTGCCTTGTTCCAAATGGCACAATGGGCCCAAATACCACCACCCTTTATCTTTCCCTCCTGTCTCCTTTGGTGGATATTTGGTGCATGTGCAAACCCATTTTCATAGAGTCAGAGAGCCCTTGTGCCAGCTAGAAATGGGAAGATATGGGCATCCAGGCTTTGAAGCCACCTTGCATACAACCCCTACCTGCCACATTGTCCTCCACTTGACTTGAGATTTGGATCCCTATTTGGAGATCCAGGGAAGAACAGCAATTCCCTACAATCTGAATCAGTGCTCTGGAGGATATGTCACACGAACCCTCTTATTCCCTAGAAATGCCACTCAGTTGAATGCCTGGAAATGATCCCTGTTATTGAAAGGGAGAGATATCCCAGAGTGCTGAAATGAACTTTTATTCTATTGACTAATGGGTGCATGGTGGTCACAACAAAGAGAATTGCTTCTTACCCGTTCTTCTTCTTACCTCTTTGAGTTGATACTTCAAATATTTCTGTGCTCTCTCCTGAGACAAAGTGAGTGAAATATGAACAGTTGCGCTCTGAAGAGGGGGAAAGAAAGAAAAGTAAACACAAGTAGATGAAGCAGAATGTTAGCCAATTTCCTTCAAAATTTTGATCTCAGCTGGAAGTTGGAACAGACTAGGGGCTTGAAAAACACACTGCAAAACCCTTTGTATGTTATGTCATGAGTTAGGTCACTGAGTTCATTGAGACTTTTGTCCAGGTAAATCGGCATAAAGCTGGAACCTGAGAGAGGTTTTCATGTTTATTTGCTTCTTCATTTGTCTTCTTCAGAGTGTGGAATGTAATTTTGTGTGGACAACTGTCAAAACTCCCCAGCCAGTGCCGAGCCCCCGGCCATCATACTCAGTGGTCACGCTACAGAGGATTCTGGGAGTTGTAATTCAAAATAAGTAACTTTTCCCAACTCTGCCTTTGATATAAGGTACTATATATTAGGGATTGAAGCTAGGGCTTTATATATACCAAGTACATGTTTAGATATTGGACTATGGAACTACCTCTGAAACATAGGAAGCAGGCATAGCTATTTTTAAAAACCAAGGCCACTTATGCCTGAGCTCTGGTGCAGAATGTGCTGGATGTTGTCTGGACTGTTTGCACCAGAATGGGGCTTAGGATGTGCATTGTCCAAACAGGATGAATCCAGAAGGGAAAGGGATGGGCTTTTTGGCCTGTGCAGACAGGGCCCCAGTGCTCATGGCACTGACTGGCAGCAGCTTTTCAGAGTTTCAGGCAAGATTCTTCCTGGCCTTGCCTGGAGATGCCAGGAATGTAACCTTGGGCATGGAAATCATGCCTCTGCTGGTGAACCACACCTCTTCCACAAATGTTTTCTCTTTTGTTCAGGACTATAGAACTGCAGACAACAACACAGAGCCACTACTAGCCCTAGAATAGTAAGTATTCATATAAGCAGAACCAAGTCATCCCAACACTTTCAGTGTTAGCAGATAAATAGTTCAGAATGCCCCATGTATGCCCCATGTATATCCTACCCAGTATATGTTTGCCTTTTGATTTTGTTAGCAGATGTCTTCCATTTTTCCTGGCATTTTAGAAGCATGTGGAGTTCCCTATGACCCCAGCCTGACCCTTGGGAGATGGCAGCCATAATCCCCTAAATGTAAGGTCATGTAGGCATTGCTGAAGTTGCTCAAGACCACTAGAGATTTCCTGGACAGGCAGGTTTGGGAGTTGCCCATGGGAATATCCCATTATACTGGAAAAGATACACAATGGTGTTTATTTGTCTTAGGTCTCACACTTAATGGGGCAGTGATCAGGTTTGACTGCATTCTTTTCACTAGCTTACCTTCCTTGATAGATTTGAAACCAAATGCATTGTTTAGGCTATGGTCATCCTTAGACACACAAAGATAAGCTCATCAAAGCCTTTGTCTTCCATTGTTAGACTCATAGCCAGGAGGCAGAAATTGCCCTTAAAAACCCCTGGATTTTGGCAGTCCACGTGCTACCTTGGAAGTGCATGCTGAACCTCTGTAGGTCTGCGCTCTGAGATAGTTCCTGTGACCCCCCTCTTGCTGGTCATGCCCTTCCACTGAATTCATCCGCATTTGCTGCCAGAAGTCTGGAGGAGTCTCTTGGGCATAAGTATATCCCTCATTCCCTGGTCTCCCTCTCTGCTCTCCTCACTCTCTCCTGCTTATCCTTCTAGTGTGTGTGTGTGTGCCTTATTTGCATGTTTGCTTATTGTGTTAATAAATATTTTTAGACTTTAATTGGAGTTTGATCCTTCTCACCGTCATCCTCTGCTAGATTTCTTAGGACTCTGGTATACACCTGGTTAGATCTCATGAAGCGGAGTTGGGCATATTTGCATATTTGAGCTAATTATAAATTCCCCCAAAATAGACTTGATTCCCAACAATTTGTTGCTGCTGCTGCTGGAATTGTGCAATTATGGCAACATGATTTTAAAAAAGAAAAGAAAAGAAATGGAAATGGAAATGGAAATGGAAATGGAAAAGGAAAAGGAAAAGGAAAAGGAAGTAATGGTTTGATGCTTTGATTTTGAGTTCCTGCATGGCAGGATGTTGGACTGGATGGCCCTTGTGGTCTCTTCCAACTCTATGATCCTATGATTATAAGATTCTATGAAAAGCAACCTCAACCTGCTTGGGAACAGGGGCCACATGACTACAGAGGTATTGGAACTGCAGCAGAAGGGACCCATTGCACAAGAAGCAGTAGTGGTAGAACTGCAGTACAAGAGTTTGGCCAAAAAGAAGATACACGGACACATGGATGTTGCATGCACCATTCTTTGTCATGGAGGAGATAATATGAAAATCTGTAATCAAACATAACTATACATCTGCTGGATTGACCATATACATATCTCGAAGTATTTCCCATTGAAGTAATTATGTACCTCCTTGCAAATACACATGATTAGGACTACACTGTCCACCGAAAATGAGAAGTTACTTTTCTGAACTAAAGCCAGTGGCTGAGCTGCTTGAGGGATTCTAGGAGGTAAAATAAACTTTCCAACCTTTGTTGATGATGAATTCTCAAACCCTCTGCAGGTATCCCTATATCAGTTTATCATGGTGTCTTTTTGGCTAGAAAATCTTTTCAGGGAGGAAGCAGAAGGAAGTTCAGCATCACTTAACTCAATTTCAACCAGGCCACAACTTTACTGAAAGGAAATAATACTGAAATTGGGCCAGTGGGATCAGCCCACTAATATTGCCATCTGGCCATTTCATAGTCAGACCCTTTAGGAAATGGAGACACTGCAAGTGTAGTCATGATGCAGTGGGAGCCCAAGCTCAACACTTAATTTAGCGGGCTGCTCCCCAGCTTGGCTGAAAGGACATGCCATTTAGCCTGCTCTCATCTTGTCAGCTCAGTATTATGTCGAAGGGAGAGTGAACACAGTGAGTCATAGGACTTAAAATAAAACTCCTGATCTGAGACTCTGAACTCCTTTGGGCTGTAATTCTATACCCAGTTAAATGGACTCAATGGGATTTACTTCTGAGTAGATCTGGATAGAATTGCACACACAAGAGTTGGTTTAAGCCCTCCCGGGAACCTTGTGCTCCAAATAGGTGTATGCCAGATTGTTGAAGCCCCATTTAAGCCCCATCTCAATTTCACTTTCACTGTCACTACCCTCTGCAGCCAGGCCCCAAACTAAAACAATTAGCAAAATAGTCCCCTAAATTCTCTTTAATTGAACTGACTTATAAAGCCCCCTTTGCCCAATAAAATTCAGACAGGTAACAGGAGACCTAAGCAGGAAGGAGAAAAGGTGGTGGTAGTAGTAGGGAACATTTCTAAGACCAGTCCTCCAAGGTTGTGTCTACAGTGAAGAAATAATGCAGTTTGACACCCCTTTAACTGTCATGGTTCCATCCTACAGAATCCTAGGATTTGTAGTTGTGAGGCTTCAGGTCTCTTTGGCACAGAAGACTAAATACCTTGTAAAACTACAAATACCAGGATTCCATAGGATGGAGCTACAGCACTTCAAGGGGTGTCAAACCGCATTACTTCTACAGTGTAGTTGTACCCCAAGAAAGGCAGAAGCTATAAAACAGCCCAGAGTCAGGTTTAAGGGCCCAAAAGGTGGACAGTTATAGAGACACATGGGCAAAGGTGGAATGAAGACAGCAGTCTTTCCATGACAGTGTATAATATGGACTCTTGGGGGCTGCAAAACAGACTCAGGGAGTGGCGTATGGCCTGCCTCACTCCTGCAATGCCCTCAATGGCTATGTGGAAGAAAAGACTTCCAATCACAGCAAGTAGGCATTGCTCTAACCTGTTCCAAACTGTGCCCCCTCACCCCCAAATCATTCATCATGGACTCAAATTGCCGGGAAAAGATTGTAGAGAAGTTGTGTATGAAGGAGAACGTGTTCTGCTATGTATCTTTTTTTAAATACAGTAGTGCTAGTATTATTGGTTCATCCTCTGAGTCATAACAGATGAGATGAAGATACCAAAACAAATTAAAAGCAGAATGCAAACACTGATAATTTTTTAAAAAAATGGTTAGACAGCTAAACACCCATATTGTGCAGCTGGCACTCTGAAGGTGAAAGAAAAATAAGCCAGTTGCTTTCACGCTTTGTAATTTGAAATTCTTTGTGAGCGTGGGTGTGTTTGTGTTGTGTTGAACAGTACCTCTCTTTCTGTATAGCAAACTGTGGCAGCTGGGGTCTTTCATGCCCCCTCAAATAGGAACCTACGCCTCAAATGTTTCAGCACTTTGGAGAGCTCCTTTAAAACTTAGAACGGATTCATTGCCCCACTGACACTAGCTCCCAATGACAACAAGTAGTCAAGGGGTGCATCTATACTGTAAAAATAATGCAGTTTGACACCAATTTAACTACCATGGCTCCATCCTACAGAATCCTGGGATTTGTTGTATTGTGAGACACCTGCACTCTTTGGCAGAGAAGACTAAAGGCCTTGCAAAACTAAAAATCCCAGGATTCCATAAGATGGAGGTACAGCACTTAAAGTGGTGAATTATTTCTACAGTGTAGATGCACCCTCTGGGGTACTTCCACTTGTGGAAAGGCAATAAAGCAAAGGGTCACTGCCTATGGTGCAGAGCTTGGACAAATCACTTTTTGGAATTACAGCTTGCAGGATCACCCAGTCACCAAGTCTATTGGGGATGCTGGCTAGGAGATGCTTCAAGCTGTGCTCCAAAAAGGTAACTTGTCTAAGCTCTGATGTAATGAAACTAGATTGTCTTCATTTAAGTGGGGTATAAATAAATATTATTATTATTATTATTATTATTATTATTATTATTATTATTATTATACAAGAGGCATTACCCTATTTCATAAACTGTGTATGTTACTATCCTAATGAATTAATACCCTCCAAATATATACCCTTTATTTTTTATTGTATTATTGTCCAGGAATCTCATCCTATGGAAGGCTAGATTGGTCCTCTCTCTGTGCTCTTTCCACTTTCCCCAAAGCCTTTTTTGTTTATTCAGACCTTTGACAGTTACCTGTCACTTACAGAAGGCATTTTAAATTAGGGTGTGCTGTATTTTTTTTAATCATCATTATTATATGTTAACTGCCTTTTAATCTGTTTTAAATTCATGCTTTTGATATGATGGTTTATTCAATTGTTTGAAATTTTTTTTACATTATCTATTCCATTAACTGAATTTTTATTTAGTTTGTTATATTGGGAGCCACCTTCAGTACTTATATAGACTCATGGATAAGTCAACTGAGTTGGGTGTGTGTATCAATTTTTGACTAAAATTTCTAGACTTATAGATGAGTATACACAGTAAGTGGTGTCAAACTGCATTATTTCTACAGTGTAGATGCTCCCTAGGAGTACTATCATGACACAAGCCCACTGGGATATACTAGTTCCTCCCCTTACCATTCCGTTCAATGGAAATTTTGCCCATTTAGGATGCTGTTATCTATTAGCAAGGCAAAAGTGACTGTGGATAGAACTGGGAGAAAAAGGTGAAGATAAGGAGAGAAAGCAGCATCTGCAGCTGCGGACTGAAGCCTACTCAGAAATCCCCCTGGGCAACTTACATCAAGAATATTCTGTCAACTGGTTTATGGATCAATAGCATTTTAAACACTCTAAATTGCTAGTGCAGAATAAAAGAGAAAATGTTTGAGGCTTTCTGCCATGTGTGCCTTCATGCTTGTGTCAGCCTGATAGTTATTGTTTAATGTTGCTCCCTGGCACATCATTTATGCTTCTCTACTATTTGTTTGTAGTGAATGAATGGCAGGAAAACAGGCATGGGGATCTTGATATGAAGCACGTTGCTCTGGCTTAGGGTGGATCTACACTGTAGAAATAAAGCAGTTTGACACCACTTTAAGTGCTGTAGATCCATCCTATGGTATCCTGGAATTTTTCAAGGTTTTAGTCTTCTCTGCCAAAGTGTGCCAGGGCCTTATAAAATGACAAATCCCAGGATTCTGTAGGATAGGATCAGGGCAATTAAAGTGGTGTCAAACTGCATTATTTCTAGAGTGTAAATGCATCCTTAGACAAAAGTCCTCCATCAGTTGTAGCATGCCCGTGATCAGCATGAGAATAAAATACTGAAAGAAGCAATTCATCTCCATTTGTCCCTCGTTCCTCCCAAATACCTTTATTCTAAAATATGAGGAAGTTGTGGTTATAGGGCAAGAGAAAAGGACGGGGGGGGGGGGCAGCATTAACAGAATCCAAAGAACTACATGTAGTGCATGGCTGGCCCTGCTATTAGACGGGTAAGGCAAATGCCTCAGATACAGTAGTCAATATGTCCAAAAAAGGATACCATAATGTTAGTTATTAAATATATTGTTACTGTATTTTTACTTCTAGAAATGGGAAGAAGTGCTTGTGGGATTTTCTGTCTCGTGTAAAATAATTTGCTTGATTTAAGAGAGTAATATCTAAATTTTTGTTCTCCAGATGTTTTGGACTTTAGCTCCCAGAATTCCTGACTGTTGGCCAAATTGGCTGGGGCTTCTGGGAGCTGAAGCAACATGTCTTGGACTAGCTCCTATAAAACTAAAGACACATTAGTTTTGTCTTGCTCAAGTGGCAGTCTTATATATAGCAGTCCCCCTCAATCTGGTGCTCTCTGTTAGAGTATACATCACCCCAAATAGCAGCAAATATGTCTGGGGATAATGGAGGTGGTAATACAATACAGTAGGAAGGCAGCATAAGTTGAGGATGGCTGCCACATAGCATAGTGGGTTTGTAATGAAGATTTCAAAATCCACCACAGCAGTGTGTAGTGTGTGCTATTCAAAGGGAGGGGAGAGAAAAAATCATTTAGGTTGTGCAAAAGAAGTTGTGAGAGCTGAATGTTGCAGTCCTACAACATTATACTGTCAGTATATACCCCACTGAACTGAATGGTGCTTGCCTCTGGATAGATCTACTTAGGATTGTAGCTTCTTGTTCACTCCAGCCCATGCTTGTAAGCTATCAGAATAATTTATGACATTATCGTTGCATAGCTTTGTTTAAGTAAAACTGCATAGTGACCCTGTGAGCAATTATTTCTTTCATATGCAAATAGATACACCTAAAGGAGGTGAGATCTAGTTGGCTAATGCACATTTAAACCTAATGGTTTTTGGAATATAAATTGCAAAACAAGTCAGTTTATATGATTGTAAACAAGTTAGGCTGTGAAATAGCACCTTTCAGAAAATGGCATATCAGTTTGCTTTGCCTAAGGCCGTGCCCAAACATAGTTTTACATGATCTGGTTTTCTGAGGAAAAGTCTGGAATTTTCTGGTTGTAATGTTGCGTTACAACTACAGTCAGCCCTCCACATTTGCGGCTTTAACTTTTGCAGATTTGATTATTCACAGATTTGATTCACACGTTCTCTCTAGGAATCTAGTTCTTCCAGAGCAACTCTGTGGTCAACATCTGCCTGAAGACGCACTGGAAGACCTAGAGATTCCTGAAGAGAAGATTTCTCTAGCAGGGGTAGGCAAACTGTCCCCTTTAAAGGCCGAGGGACTTCAGCTCCCAGAATCCCAGACTATTGGCCAACATCCCAGACTATTGGCCAACATGGCTGAGGCTTCTGGGAGCTGAAGTCCCTCGGCCCTTAAAGAGGACAGTTTGCCTACCCCTGCTAGGCATTTGTAGGTCCTCTGGCGCAATTCTATGGTAAGCTTCCGGTGGATGTTGACAATAAAGGTGTGCTGGAGGACCTAGAGTTTCCTAGATAGATGTTCTCTCAAGTTAAAAAAATAGTGAGTTTTTTTTATTCACAGTTTCCCCACTTTCATGGGATCCTGCGCCCCTAACCCCAGCAAATGCAGAGGACCCACTTATTTACTTATTTAAACAAAATATTTTAACTGTCATGTTTCATTTCTTGCAATAGTTATAGGCAGCTGAGAAAGGTAATCTCACTGTGACTTTACATCTCCGATCAGAGACGGCAGTGGAATTACAGTTCTGCCCCAACTGTGTTCACATTCCTAGTAAAAAGTCCAATCAGAAATAGCGAAGCTACAGATACCAACAGGATTAGTGTCTCAGACTGGAAAGAGCAGTGGTCCTGCTGTTTGGCCCCCAGAACTAATCCAGTTCCTGTCTTTGACTTATATTATAAATATATATTGGGAAGACAGCCAATGTGTTATAGTGGCTTGAGTATTAGAACAGTGTCTAACCTGCACTGTAGAAATAACGCAGTTTGACACAGCTTTAACTGCCATGGATCAATGCTGTGGAATTCTGGGATTTGTAGTTTTGTGAGATATTTAGCCTTCTCTGTCAGAGAACTGATGCCACAAGAAACTACAAATCTCAGGGTTCCATAGCATTGAACCATAAGAACTAAAACAGTGTCAAACTGCATTATTTCTGCAGTGCAGATTAGATTTAGGACTCAAGGAAACAATGGTTTAAATCTCCACTTGACCATGGACAAGTCACATTCTTCCAGCCTCAGAGGAAGGCAATGGCAACAGCAACACCACCGAAATCTTGCCAAGGAAACCCCATGATAGATTGTGCTTGGGGTCTCCGTAAGTTGGGAACAATTTGAAGGCAATCAACAAAAATAAAGGTATAAGCTCAAAAATATCCTCGAGCACAACCAAAAATTTAGACTCATATTTTGATTTTAGACTAGAGTTAATGAATTCAGACTCACATTAATATTTTTACAGCTTGGGATGCTTTGGACTTAAGAGTTTTTTCTACTAACAATTTTTAAAAATCACATTGTGTTTCACCAGCAAAGGGGAGAATGAGAAACTTTAAGGCCAAAACTGGGCCTAAAAAGCCTATCCAGTTGCAGTGCATTCTGAGCAGCTTTCTATCCTATTAGCATCATTGCTAAGTTCAATAGTGAAGTATACATACTGGTGTATCATGAGAGCCAGTAGGGCTGTTGAGGATTAGAATATATTCTGAGAAAATCAACAGAGCAATCCTTTACAATGAAATCAGTTACGATTAAAACAGCAGTGTTTTAAAGATAATTTTGGCAGCACCTGGGAATACTTTCCTGAATAGAATCCCTTATTGCTCAGCAGAATGAAGGCATTTGATTTCATACAAATGGTAAAACAATGTTGGGTTTTTGCTTTGTTTTACTTGCTGTCTTGCATTCTCAATTGAGAATATCTTTCTTAACTTATGAAAAGTTGCTATGTGCTATAGTCTTCCATTGCCACATGGCATGTTCTACATATTTATGTGTCTCAAAAAAGCCTGGAGCTGGCACATCCCAAGGCTATGCAGCAATGTTTTGTGTGTGATGAGTGTTAGGATGGTGAGAAATGGTGTACAATCCTTCAGTGATGACTTGGACTAGTTGTCCAGTTCCTTTCATACCAGGCTGCAATCTTGGTATATGATCTACTGCAAAATAAATGTGTTTACATTAGGGATTTTAATCCTCATTGGTCTCATTCTCATGTGTGAAAACAAGAAACTATAATATTTTTTCTCCTCACCCCTGAGAGAGCAAAATATTTCCTGTTGGCCTTGACACAAGCACTATTTGTGCACATTGTGCAGCTTACCTACAATAGTTGTAGCCTCATTGTTTGCCTTTAAAAACATAACAGAAGACTCAAAGCTAATCCATACTGCAGAAATAAAGCAGTCTGGCACCACTTTAACTGTCATGGCTCCATCCTGTGGAATCCTGGGATTTGTGGTTTGGTGAGGTGTTCAACCTGTTCTGTCAGAGAGCTCTGGTTCCTCAGCAAACTACAAATCCTAATTATGACACCACTGGAGGAGAAGGAGAAATGGCATCACTTGGTTAACTGAAATTTCCCACACTGCATCCTCGGGCCCTCCCTTTTTTAGGAATATTTTATAGTCCCCGTTAGAACTTGAAGTCACAGGGGTCTGTTGGTTTGTATTTTTACTTGTATTTTTTAATTTTAATTTGTTGTGTTTTAATTGTAGATCGTTTTTAAATTGTGATGTAATTTAATACCTTTTTAAGGGGGGGAGGACGGAATTATACTATTTTAAGTTGTAAGTATTTTATTCTTGTACACTGCCTGGATTGGCTTGCCACAGGGCGTTATATAAATAAAATTTATTATTATTATTTATTATTGCAACTGGAACATTGGATTCTATGTTGAAAGAAATTGGATTTTGCCCAGCTCCACTTCACTTCTTTGGATGAGGGCAGGAACAGGCACATCCAATACCCTGAGTAGATCGAGATTTCTCTTTGGCACTTGACAAACAACCAGAATGCACGCACATGTTCACACATTCTACCAACCACAGCTTGAAAATATTCCCACCACTACCACCAAATTCCAAAAACCAAATGTTGATTTTGCCATTTTATGTAAGTGATGCTATTTTATTACACCACTGTATATAATGGGACTTGAGCATCCACAGATTTTGGTGTCCATGGGGGCGATGTCCTGGAATCAAATTCCAGTGGGTGCCAAGGACCCACTGGAGTTATATGTGCAACTTTACAACAGAAAAGTGAATTCCTTATTTAATGAGTATTGACTCATAGGAGTTGCAGACTGCCAGAAATAGTTCAAATTGAGTCCACTTTTGGGGTTAAGGTTAGGGAATAATGGGAACTGTATTTTATTGTGGCACCAGAGCTCTCTGACAGAGGAGGCTCAATGTCTCAGAAAAAAACCAATTCCCATGATTCCCTAGCACTAATCCTAACCGTAAAAGTGGACTCAATTTGCACTGTTTCTGGCAGTCTGTAACCCCCCTCACATATTATTGAAATGACAGTGAAATAATATTTGACAAGCCCCATTCATGTGTGTGTGTGGGGGGGGGGTTAGGGGGGGTTATTATTATTATTACTAAATGCAAAATAATATTTTTTTTCTTGCAAAAGGCCCCATCTCATGTTAAAATGGTTTGTTTTGCTATTCAAATGCTTATTGATGTCTCTAGCTCCCTTTTAGCTTGTCTAGTTATTGTCAGATCTTGTCTGCAGAATATAGTTGCTACCATCGAATTTCATCCTGCTTTAGGCTTACCTAGGATAAACAATTTGTTATTATTATGCAACTTATGGAAACCCTACCATGGAGATCACCCAGTGGGTTTCCATGGCTGAATCCAGAGTTCTAGTCAAGCACTCAAACCATTACACCAGGCTGGCTCATAACTATAATATCATGCAAATGCATTTTCATCTGCACATCTAGACTTCCCTTCCTATACCTCTTACCACTCAAAGACCATCCCAGGCCCTTGTTTCACCCAATATGGTCCAATCATCTTTCAAGACTCTAGAACAAATTTGGGGACAGCCATGAGCAGCTGCCAGGAATTAAAAATGTTCCTTATCATCGCATGTGTGTGTGTGGGTCTCAGTGTGATGTGAGTGTACACAAACAGATAAGTGCATACACCGGTGACTGATTTTTCTTTACTGCAACAAGAGAATTGGGGACAAATGCAGTAATCTATTTCCCCTGCATATAGTTGGGATACATATGAAGTCCATAAATAACCAGCTGTCCTAATAAAACAGATTTATAACTGGTGCAGCTCAAGTGTATTCGCTACCTTTGATGGATGTCAGCATGTGTCTCCATGGAAGGAACATAGCTGAGCAGCTATACATGCCCCGCTGTTGCATTTCAAATGTGCACAGTAAACAAATAGGCAATTATAGAGATTGGGAGTCAAGTCAGAGCAGTGTGACTAAAATTTACAGTACCCAACGGATGGGGTGAGTAAGTAAGAGTAGAAGGATAAGTCTGTAGAGGTGGGCATTCTGGGAATTTTATTAAATTGCTTTGTAAATAACATTGTTGGGTGTGTGTTTCTCCCCTCAGCTTCCTGTCATCTGAGATTCTCAGAAATTCTCACATTTCTTTTGAATGGCAGATATTGTAATTTATTATGCCCGGCAATTATCTTTTATTATTTTTATAGTGCTCTCAAGACATCCAGGGCTGTGCAGTGCTGTGCAAAATGAAATTAAAGTGCTGAAGCTTTGCAATCATCTGGCAACGTTCCTGCTAATAAATAGAAAGCTTTCAATTTGCCTCCTGACACGCTTTCTCCTCTGAATCAAAGGCACACAAAAAGTGGGGAAGACCCTAGTTAAAAACTGAATTACAAAAACAAATCCACTGCAATTATCTCAAAAGCTGTGTTTAAAAGCATTCATTGAATTATGGCCTGTGGCTGTCACATAATTTCAGGTAAAAGGCTTGTTGATGTTTTTTTTTTTAATTCTGTGTTTGTTGATCTTGTTGCTACTTTGTTAAGCCAAATGAAATTATTAATTCCCATGTTGATTTATGTATTAATGTCAAGACAGCTCTTTCTACTCTGTTTCCTAACACATTTTGCTGGAGTCATTTTTCCTGCTACCCCATAACTAACAGTTACAACAATGTGAATGGAATTGTTGATGTCATATCAATGAATATCTTTATATTTGGTGTTTTTCTTACATGTTGCTGATGGCATAATAATATTATCAATTGATAACTACTGTTTGGAAAAATGAAAAGAAGGAAGATACTTGACCAGAGAGGGCTGTTGGGCAGGATGATAACTGTTTATGAGCTCTGAACATGCGAAGGATATGATTCTATACAAGGCAGCCTGGGAGCATCATAGTATCCTAGAGTTGGAAGAGACTACAAAGGTCATCCAATCCAACCCTTTGCCATGCAGGAAGACAGAATCAAAACATTCCCAGCTTCTGTTTGAAAATCTTCAATGAAGGGGACTCCACCACACTTCAGGGCAGCGTATTCTACTATCAAATAGCTTTTACCATCAGGAATTTCTCCCTAATGTTTAGGTGGAATCTCTTTTTCTGTACCTTGAATCCATTGCTCTGTGTCCTAGTCTTTGGAGGAGCAGAAACCAAGCTTGCTCTATCTCAATATGACATCCCTTCAAATATTTAAACATGGCCATCATGTTACCTCTTAACTCTCTCTTCCCCAGTCTAAACAAACCCAGCTCCCTAAGGTTGGTCAGTGGCAGTGGCATCACTTTGGGGATGCGGTGGTGCAGACTGCACTGGGTGACACTCCAGAAGCGATGCAGCTGTCTTCCTACTGGCAGGAGGAGCAAGCACACTTGTCTCTGATTCCTCTTGGCGGCTGCAATCTCCTCACAAGATGTATAGCAAGGGTGTGAGATGAGGCAGGGAAAGGAGTAGGAGTAGAAGGGGACCGAGAGTGGACTGTGCAAGTGGCAACATGTAAGAAGCAAGGGGTGTATTGCGCAGGTCTGTTGTTGTTGTATGTCTTCAAGTCATTTCCAACTTATGGTGACTATAAGGAGGACCTATCCTGGGGTTTTCTGTGGCTGAGAGCATGTGACTCACCCAAGGTCACCCAGTGGATTTCCATGTCTGAGCAGAGATTTGAACTCTGATCTCCAAAGTCTTGGTCCAAGGCTCAAACCCCTATGCCACACTGGCTCTCACTGCCAAGGTGTGAGCTGAAACAATACAGGGAGCAAGGGAAAAGAGAGTGGCCGGTATGCATGATGAAATCCAAAAAAGCAAGGAGACTTTACAGCAAGTTTGCTGAAAAGCACTGAATGTCCCATGGTAAATTCTGTGACTGAACAGAGGTTTAGGTCTCCCTGTTCCAAATCCAGCACTTTGAACCTTACTCTGTACTAGTTCTGTCAGATCAATTATAACTTTTTAAAAAATGGTATGAAATTTTAAACAAATTGGAAGAAATGCAACAACTAATGTTCTGAATTTGCATATATAGAATGTCAATTAGAATAATTTGAATAATGAAAGTAATTTGCATAACATGGATATTAGATTTCCAGGTTTGAGAAATATGACCCTATTCCTGTGTTGGCAGCTTTCTAAGAAGACTGTTTAAGCTTTGTGCATTAAGGCATGGTGAAGAGCCAAATTGACAATGATACAATGAACCTGTCTCTTAAGAGAATGCAAGCCTTGGTGCTGCCAGTAAAAGGAAGACAACAAACACACAGTGTCTAGCTTTCAAGAGGCTAAATAGAGGACTGCATCTATATAGTCATGGCTCTGAGCAAAATACCTGGGAACCAAAGAAAGATGAGGGCATTTGTACATTTTTAAGTTGGGTACAACTGGGAGCTTTGGAAGGTACAGCAGCTTATTGAGGAATGGGTGCCTGCTGCCATTCTCTTTTCTGCACAACATTTCATCTTTAATTATTAGTTTAATAATTAATTAAGAATTAAACAATTGATTAAAGCAGGGGTAGGCAACCTTTCCCCTTTAAGGGCCGAGGGACTTCAGCTCCCAGAAGCCTCAGCCAAGTTGGCCAATAGTCCCATGTTGGCCAATAGCTCCTGGGATTCTGGGAGCTGAAGTCCCTCGGCCCTTAAAGGGGAAAGGTTGCCTACCCCGGATTAAAGAATACACACTCACTCACTTATATTTGTGTCCTCATATATAAAACTCCAGGGACTCTTGATAAAATTTGCCAGAGGACAAATCTATGTCCTTTTTTCTGGTGATGCAGTTTCTCCTTCTTTCTAATGTGCAAGGAACCATTGCTCCCCAATGTCTAGGCTATTCCATTATCAACTCCCTCCGACAGCATGATATGGTTTACTATTAGTCTGAGACTCCCAAAGACCACAAGGGAAAGTTCCTTGGTGACCTCAGAGTCCAGACCTCGAAAAGTCTGGGGATATTCATTCATTCCGACTGGATGTATCTGCTCAAGTCTAAATGAACAAAAGTCCTGAAAACTTTTCAGAGACCAACCAGGCAGGGACATCAATGAGGGGGTGCGGATTGCACTGAGTGACACCTGAGAGGTGTTGACATATAGTGGCACCACTAGAATTCATGTCATTCCAATGCGGTAACTCATGTCATCACCCCAGGGCAGACAACATGGGGAGAGCGTGGCAGGGGAGGGGAGGGAATGGCAGAAGGGGAACTGGCAGCAAGGAGGGAGGGAAACTCATCATCTGTCCTCTCCTTCTATCCTGCCCACCCCCAACAAACTGGGACACCCTCCAAACTCCCTCCTCTGCCAGCCAGGGCACCTCTGCCATCTGTCTGCTGTGGCCGCTGACAGGAGTGAATGCTCCTGTTACCCAGCATCCCCTTCCCCCAACCCACTCCCATCCTCAATTGTGCTTGGCTTGCTGCTGCCTCCTCTGCTTCGTGCTTCTCTGATGTCCTGGGTTCTCTCAACCTCAGCCGAGAGAGCTCAAGGAAGTGGAGGAGCACAAATGGGAAGTAGTGGCAGTCAGCAGCTAGTGCTGCTGCTGCTTGACAGCACTTCCCCCACCTTAGTCATCCTTGTTTGCAACCGGCTTGCCACCACTGACACCTCTGCCTTTTGCTTCTTTCCCATGTGGTCTACACCTCCTGAAGTGATGCGCCTGGTGATGTCCCTGGTGGCACCTGGTGGGATGGTTGGTCATTGGCTGTCTAAAACCCCTCCATTGGTCATCCCCTTCCACCAGCCAGGGTGCCTCCACCCTCTGCTCAGTGGTGGGATTGGACTGCTGCTAGGCTGAAAAAGGAAGGTGCCAGTGGCGGTGACAGCAGTGGTGGCCATGGACTGCTCCCCTTCCTGCTGCCATCACCTCCCTTTCCTGCCCAGCCAGCAACACTGCCAGACCTGGAAAGGGCTACACTTTTTTCTGCCTTGGACCCTCTCGACTCTGGCCAAGAGAGCCCAGGCCAGCAGGGAAGCATGAAGCAGAGGTGGTGACAGTGTGATCATTGTAGCTAAGGATGGAATGGGTGGGGAAAGGGCTGTTGGATGGCAGCAGCAACTTGTTATCATGGACTCCCATTCATGCTGCTCTGCTTGACCACTGTTGAGATTGAGAGACCCTAATGTGGAGCAGAGAAGCACAAGGTGGAGGAGGCATCGTTACAGAGCCAGATGCAGCCAAGGATGGGGATGGGAAGGGAATGCTGGGCCACAGCGGGTGCCATAGCTGCTGGAGGGTGGAGGGTGGGGTGTGTGCCAGGCAGCTTGGGCTAGAAAGTGAGGATGGCAAGGTGGTCAGGAAGGGGAGGGCAGATGGGGAATGCTCTTCCCCTGCCGTTGCTTTCTCTTTTGCCACCTCTTCCCTCTCATGTTCTCCCCAGGGTACCTGCTTGCCTGGACTGCACTGGAGTGACACTAACTTTAGTGACACCACTGCAACCAGGGAGCCCAAATGCACAGAAGGCAAGTGGCAGCAGGGGATGCGAGAGAATAGTGGTCATCACTATCCTTGACATAAGTACCTTTGTCCATAACCTGAATGGAACATATATGCCCTTATGGACCCCGCCCTGGAAAGATACAAAATGCCTGTGCTTACTTCTTCTACACTTGTACATGTGCAGGATTGCTTCATGCCTTGAACAAATGCATGGGGAGAACAAAGAAAACCATCTTTGACAACCCTAATTTATCCCCCACCCCCCATGACCCATTCATTTGCTAAGTTTCTTATTTGAAGAGGAGGTATGGAGCATAAATCTGAGTTTATAACTCAGGCAACAGCAATAACAATAGGTATACTTGGTTGCTACACCAATCTCATGCAAGCAGCTCTTGGAGTTTTGTTATCTATGACACTTTTTACTGCCATGCATTTAGATGTACATGAAAAGGAGTTCATTATGGTTATTTCTTGCTCTAAAATACCTGTGGAAGATTTGGTTGTTTGTTCTTAATTTCCAGTGAACTGGTCCATTGCCTATAGTTTTCTCTTATCCTAAGCAATTAAAGCTCTTCAGAGTAAGTTTTGGCCATAAATTAGTTTTATAATTTTGATGTATTCCCCCCTTACATAATTATCCACATCAGAAGCGCTATTTAATGGATATGCTGTCAGTAAGTAGTCTGAAACTGTAGGGGTTATGTAGGCCAAAGTACAATGATTCCCACCCCACCATCACTCAAATAAAGATTTCTGTCAGACTTGGCAAGGCTGGGTTCATTGCCACTCCTGTGATCAAAGAATCCAGAGAAAGCATCTCTTATGTTCTGTTCCCTTTCTGATTTCTGCCTTCCTTACTGATTTCCCTTAAAATCAGGACAGCCCGGGAGCGTTGCACTAAATGTTAACACAATACATGCCAAGGCAGCAGAGAGAACTCAAGGAAATATAAGGAAGAACATAGCTTTGGGCTACCTGCAAAGCAACATTGGTGGTGGCATTTCCCTTTTCCCAGCATGCCTGCTAACATACTAAAATGTAAGCTGCCTTGCTGATTTTAAAATATCCTGCAGCATATTGTCAGACAGTTATATGGAGACACCTACCTCCTGGCAGGCTTATTGGCCCACAACCCTGCTCTTTGTCCGTTTCGTTTTCTTTCATGAAGATGCGTTTTATACAGATCCGCCAGAGGCCAAAGTGGGCCGTCTCACAGGTAGCGTTGTACTCCTCCACCTTAGGACTCATCACAGCCCAGTGGTCCGTCACCACTGCTGTAAACATTAAAGCGATGCCAATCAAAATAATGGCAAAAGTCACCCGGACTTTGAAAGTCTTGCCTTCGGTCATGGCTGGAAGGTTTAGGCCAAGACGCAGTGGTGAGGGCTGATTCTGGATTAATCTGCTGGTGGCAAGGAACACTGCAAGTCATCTGAGTTGTCTTCCAAAGTCTTGGCGTAGCTAAGCATGTTCAAATGTCAGCCCTGTAATGGCAAAGTGGAGTAGCAAGGAGGGGGAAGGGGGCTGGAGGAGTGGGGAGAGAGAAGCAGCAGCAGCATGTACAGCTGTTGAGATGTATCAGATGACCAAGCTGGTTGTGAGAGAGGCGTCTATTAATGCACAGATTGGGCAAAGGAACAGGCTGCTCAGATTACGGTCTCATACCCGTTGCCGGAATTTGTGCTGGGAATTCCGAAGGTTGTCTTGAAGCAAAATGGATTTAGGGCAATGAATAAGCACCCCTATAGCAAGCACCACACCAGTATGTATGTGTGCTGCACAGACAGCTATAAATACTAATACATATGTGGAAACCTCTGTGCCAAGGCAGACCAAATATGGCAACAGAAAAGGCTGGATTCAGCAATCTGTGCTTGTGTTTATGACTCTCTGTGTTTGTGTGTTCATATTCACACAATTGCCGAATTTCTCTTGCTTCTGCAATTGATAGGGAGGGGCTAAGAGCTATGGATGGCACTGGAAATCTCCTGGTCACTGCATTGGCCTCTCCTCCATACATTGTGCATAAAACAAGATGGTAGTGATGGCAATGGTAGTTAATGTGTAACTGATTGATTGTAACCGATGTAACAACCCAGGGGTGTAGCAGGAGCCACAGGTAGCATTGTACTCAGACTCTACTATGCCAGGAGGGGAGGTTTAATCCTTTCTTTGCCCACCCTATGCGACAATCCTGATCACCCCTTCCCTCCACCCCCCCCCCCAAAAAGCTGCTAGTACATTTGTCAGGGAATCTACTAATAGCTTCATTGGAGAGAAGTATTGACAGACCCATTTCCACATTTCCACAATTCTGATTCTTCCCATTGTTTTTGAAATAACAAAAACAACCATGAGGGTGGTGGATCCAGGCTTAATCATACTAAGATGTTTTTCATACTGCACAATGACAGAACTGTGAATCCACTTTACTTACCATATAACATCATATGTAATCCTGGGACTTGTAGTTTGGTCAGAGACACTTCCAGGCCAAGGATCTTAAAGGCCCATCCCCTAAATGCCCAATCCCAGGATTCCAAAGGATGGAATCATGACCAATAAAATGGAATCATAGCCCTGTGCTTGTATTCTGGAATTTTAATTTGGTGAAACATTTGTAGGCTATATTTCATAGGAAGGAACTGGCAAAATCATCTCTGAGCATTCTTTGCCTAAGAAAACCCTATGAAATTCATGGGGTTGCCACAAGTTGAAAGATTATTTGAAAGTGCACGTGTACATGTGTACATGCGCGCGCACACTAGAGCTTTTTGGCTTAGGGCCAGCCATTGTATAAGTTGGCCTTAAACAGCCATACAGAAGTATTCTACAGACTCTTTGAATATACTTAGTCACATATCGTATTGCAAAATAACAAACTGACAAAACCTTTCAACAGTGGAGCAGGTTTTTCCTTTCCATTGGCTTACTCCCCACCCAGAATCTTACTTATAAAGCCTCAGCATCTCTGTTGTGAAACTGTATGTGCGACACCAGTGACGAGAACCTGCCTTTACCATTTGGACTGGAACCTTTATGACTGGGTGGGATTGGGAACATGGCTGTAGTTGTGATATCAAACAGACAGAGTTCAGGTAACATTATTGTTGTTCTTTCAATTGCTTGGACACTTCTCCCCACTTCAGTAAAGACTGAGGGCATCTTAAAACTATTAAATTTTCTAAAACAAGAAAAACAGAAAGAGTCGCCAGACTCCTATATGTCGATTGCATACTACTGTGGCACCATAATAACACTGCTGTGTAATGAATTCTGGTGTGGAACCCACCCCAACCCCACTTTCCTGGAAAACAGCTGCCATGTCAGTTGGGAAACAGCTGCCTGACACTCCCTTCCTTTCCCCTTCAATGAGTGATCTACAGAAAAAAGACCCTATTGCAAATCCCCCTTATGCTGGAGATTGCTCACATGAGGGGTGGGTGGGAATGTCAGGCAGCTGCTTCTTGATGATAGAGGAACAGAACCCTGTTGATCGCAGTGGCGGCTTTCCAGTAAGTGAGGTTTAGGGAACTTTCATGGTCCCTATGTAACCCCTAAACTAGGGGCTGCATAGGGAGTGTCAGTGTGTAGCAGTTGTGAATGCATAAGTGCGGGTTTTGCAGGATTCTGTCCGTCATATCTATAATGGAAAACTATACTCTCCCGTTAAGAAGAGAATCATTGGTAGAATCAATAGGCACAATGCAAATCTTTTAAAAGACTAGCCAGTCATATAGAACAAACACTATGAAGAAGAGGCCATTCTCTATGAGGAGAGATTTAGGGAGCTGGGTATGTTCAGCCTGGAGAGAAGAGAAGGTTAAGAGGCAATATGATATCCCTGTTTAAGTATTTGAAGGAGTGTCATATTGAGGATGGAGCAAGCTTGTTTTCTGCTGCTCCAGAGAATAGGACCTGGAGCAATGGATGCACGCTACAGGAAAAGAGATTCCACCTCAACATTAGGAGGAACTTCCTGACAGTAAGAGCTGTTTGGCAGTGGAACACACTCCCTCGGATTCTCCTTCTTTGGAGGTCTTTAAACAGAGGCTGAATCCCATCTGTTGTGGGCGCTTTGATTGTGAGTTCCTGCATGGCAGAATGGGGTTGGACTGGATGGCCCTTGGGGGTCTCTTCTGATTCTATGATTTAAGAGCAATCTCATATAGAATTTATCATCTATACCTTTTCTTCTGACAACTGATAGTACCTACAAGTGTGGCAGGTCCCCAGAGTAGGCATCCATTACAAGCAGTGTTGGACTTTCTATGCAACCTGTTTGTAGCAGTGTGGTGCTACTCAGTGTGGTGTGTGTTTTGATCCTTGCAGCAGTGAATGAAAATATTGTTAAGAAAATATTTAAGTTCTTCATGATTCTTCACAGAGACTTTGATGACTGTGATGGAGTGGCGTGGGATACAGTAAAAAGTTAGGAGAACAGAGGATAAGATTCAAAGTCCTGGTATTCTAGGTGCAGAGATATTTATCTACTGATTTTACCATCTTTACCTCAAAGTGGAGGCATGTTTTGCAGTCAATGAGCCAATGACTGTATATAAAGAAGGCTCTCTGTGCTTTTCATAATAGGTATTTTTAAAGGAGACATATTTTAAAGCTGGAAAATGTTGTGCTCTGATTAAGCTGCGAGGACAGTATGAGCTACCAGAGAAAGCAAGGCAAGGTTTATTCTTATGGTGTTTCAACAGATCTTTTCTTACTCTCATGTCTAAAGAATGTGCCAAAGAGTCCTTTGAAAAGGAACAGATCTATTGTACCATAAGCTTTCAACAACTAAAAGCATTTGATGAAGTCATTACATGTGCTTTAGTTCACAAAAGGGAATGCCACAGAACTTATGCTAGTCTTTTAGGTGCTGCAAGACTCCTGTTTGCTTTTTCTGCTTTAGACTAGAACTAAGAAGAGTTACATTTTGGACTACAACTCAGGGAATTCTCTAGCAAGCATTCTGAGCTGAAGTCCAAAATGTAATGTTTTCATGCTGTGTCACAGACTAAAGTCACCCCTCTGGAAACTGGGATAGTGCTATAAAATAGAACTATATCATATCACCCCATTTCTACTTGAGGAAGATTTGAGAAAATACTTTCCAGATTGTAAACATCCTCCTTAACAGATATAGATCAAATTGATAAGAAATATTTATGTGATCTTTCCTGGATCTCTGAAATCAATGCAAAGTTTGTAACCACAATAGTCTGTCTTCCCAAGAAATTTTCTGCCCCTTTCCCCTTCTTCTGCAAAAAGTAATATTATTGCTTTGTGGGGTGGATGTTGTAGTTTGAACATTTCTCATACTAGTATGACCTAGTCATTTTCCTTTCTAACAGGGCTTCCTTTTTTATTTGTACCCAGCCATCTTAGGCATGTGTCAAAGAATTAGGCAAATGAAAAACAGCCACCATATAATTCCCACAGAACCAAGATGGCTGTTGAAAGGAATTGTGGTGCCTGTGACTCAGCTCTTTCATTTCAATTGTACTGTGCTCTGTGTTCGCAAAGGAAAACAGAAAGTGTCATCTGAAGTGACTATGATTTTAGATAAAAGGAAGAAAAAGGCAGAGAGAAAAGAGATGGCTCAATCACAGCAAACCCTTCTCTCACACACACACATAACTCACAGAAATTATGTCCCACAAAAAGTGAGAAAATGCCTTGATGAGCTAAGTCTAAAATTCTAAGAGTTTCCCACAAGACAGATAAAACACTCTCATTTTAAAACTCTGGCTCCTGTATATGCTGCAGTGGTCCATGCCCTGGGAAGGCGTTCTGCCCTACTTAGAGTGCCTTCCCTTCTTACAAGACAGCCTTGCAAGTCATTCCTGGGTCTAAAAATTATACACAGGAGAAACTGAGACGAGCACCAGACTGATGATAGCAACACAAAAGTTGAGCTGATGAGTAGAGATTAAAAGATCATCATGGAAAGAGAATGGAGACCAAGAAGGGACAGATTCCATTCTCCAATGCAATGACAGATTGCATTCTATCAAAGGGGATAATATATTTGATCAGAAACAATATACATGGTTTCTAGTCTGTCTCCTCCTGTCAACAAGCTAAGCTGAAACGGGAAGGGAGAGATGCTGTACTTTTATTTTCATGGTTATATGTTAATTGACTTTAAAATTTTGCAACTTAGTGTTGTTTGTAATAGGATTGTTTATTTAATTGTTTGAAAATGTTTTAAAATCATAATCATTTTCCTTCAGCTATATTTTGTTTTAATCTATGTTGTGACTTGCTTTGGATCCCAGCTTGTCAGAAAGACACAATATTGATTGACTGAATGAAATTTGTCCCTGAAAGTACATTTAGACCAAGGAGGAAAAAGAAACAAACACCTAGCACTTAAAGCCCCCCACATAGAGATATGTCAATAGTTTTGTAGGCAAGTTTTAGGTGCCCTCAATTTTTTCCAAGTTTTGCTCTGGTGCTTCAGTGAGGAGGAGCCTCTGACAGAAAGAAGAGAAGTCTATTCCATCTGTGATCTTGATTTCCCCCCTTCTCTTGCTGGAGCCACATTGACCAACATTTTTGCAGGAATGCTCAGTAGGTGGGCCTTGTTCATTCTTGGACTATGATTAACTTCAAAATCTGAAAAGCCATTTCCCTCAGATCAAATTGTTCTACAATCTTGAGAGCTTTTCACTTTCTCCTAGACCAGGGACCGGCAACCTTTTTGAGACCTGGGCCG
>CM034703.1:181852718-181863717 GCA_020142125.1 Phrynosoma platyrhinos
AGATATGATAGCCCTGTTTTAAGGATTTGAAGGGGTGTCACCTTGAAGATGGAGCAAGCGTGTTTTCTGCTGCTCCAGAGACTAGGACACAGAACAATGGGTGCAATTTACAGAAAAAGAGATTCCTAAACATTAGGAGGAACATCTTGAAAATAAGAGCTGTTTGACAGTGGAAGATGCCTCCTTGGCGTGTGGTGGAGTCTTCTTCTTTGAAGGTCTTTAAACAGAGGCTGGTTGGCCATCTGTCTGGGGTGCTTTGATTGTGATTTCCTGCATGGCAGGGGGTTGGACTGGATGGCCCTTGGAGTCTCTTCCAATTCTATGATTCTATAAAAAAAGAATATATTTTTATTTGCAGTTTTTCCACATTCATGGGGATCCTTCACTCCAGACCCCAGCGAATGTGAAGAGAGCACTGTAAATTGATTACACAAGTGCACATTAACACAACAATACCATCAGTACAGCACACCAACACTCAACAGGATGTCTGTTGCCCCCAAGAGCCTTGGGAAAAGAGGGGGGGGGTGTCCTGAGGAGTGTGAGTCAGTATTGCCAGTATCGGTCCATTGAGGGTGCCAGTTGTGTGCACAGCTCACCCACCCTGTGGATCCAGAAGCCCCAGTGGTAAGCTGGGTTCGGTCATCAGTGCGGACATGGCTCTAGTGATCATCCTATCCCCTGGTCCTTTGGCTTGAGTCATTTGGGGATATTTGCTCTGCTAGCCTCTCCCAGGGGCCCATCAGCTCTGTGCTCTGAGGCTGTGCACTGTAGTATGTGAAATATTGAATGTGCATGTCAGAGCATTCAAATACAGCAAATACACATCTCTCTTTCAGCGCAGTATACTTCTCACTTGATGTTTGTAGACATCTGAGCGATTAGTGAGTGAAAAGCAATAAGACCTTCTGGGTCCTCTAGTAATGATTGTTTGCCCTGTGGATGTTTTCCATTTTTGTGCTGAACAGTAGGCAATGAATGGTAATGTTTTCATTAGGATAAAATGGCACTGAAAATTATATAGAATGCTATATGTGCACATCACACTCTGATCTTTTCTATTTGTGATACCTGCTATGTTCACAGAGTTTGACAGAAGAACTGCTTAGTTTGACTCTAATAAATGATCCCATTTTTAATTGTGTAAGAATTAGCACAAATTTTGGGAAACATTCCTTGTACCTCTTGCAATGTACAATCTCCCAGTGCTACGGTTTCCTATTAGTGGTCCCAGTACTGCTGCCATAGTCAAACTTTAGTTTGGAAAGCCTTTCATCAATCCTCATTTTCTAGAGATTAAATAATTTAGACATTTTCCATTTACTCTTGGTTGGAAACTGATTGTCATTGTGCCTACTGCTTCAGACAGGTTTGTTCAATATTTTAAGCCAGCTTGTGAAAACTCAATGAGGTTGGCTTTGTAGAATAACCAGTATTCTCCACCTCCTACCTGTGGAAGTCCAAAAGGCAGGGGAAAAAATGCAGGCACATCTTGAGATAAATCTAGGTTGGCACTTTCAGGATTGGAGGGACTCCTTCCATTCCTGAAATGCACAGGGAGAATGATTTAATTAGGAATTTAAAGAATCATCCCCTTTAAAAACGTGCAACAATTAAAAGGAGTTACTTTTAAAATTGTAATGAGCAATGGTACAAATTTTTTTTTTTATTAAATATGTAGCTTTCCAAACTGTTGTTGATGAACAAGAGCAATGCGACACCTTGCTTTGAGACCAGGTAGTCTTGGAGCTAATCTGGACCAATCTGTTAAGAATAGCAGAAGCAGGAGAAACTATCAAATAACTGTCAAAACATTTCGCATAGTTTGGCAGTGACTACTCATTCCATCATAGTTTGCAGCAGCAGCAGCAGCAGCAGCAGCAACAGGAGGTGAAGGAATGCCAGATCTCTAAATAATTCTGAGACACACCCTGATTCAATTCAGAGACATAGCAGTGTTAATCTGGAATATTTATATGCAAAGGGATCTTGTAGCACCTTTGAGACTAAGGACTGTACCCCACAATCTCCGTTGTCACAGAGTAAAAAAATGCTAGTAAAAAAGGGGGAACATAACACTTGAAGCGAAGCCATCACACACCTCTTCTCAGTTGCACAACAGGGAATGCTGCCTGCATCACACTCTTTTCCTAATTCCCTCTTAACCCCACCTCCCTACCTTATGCCCTCCAGCATGCTTTTAGGTTATTTTAAATTTCCCTCCACTTTTTCATGCAAATCTGGAGCTCTGCTACTATAATTAAACAGAAGAAAGAAAACAAATAGGAAAAAAACCAAATAAGGGTAATCAGGATATTTGGGAATAGGGAGAGGGAGAGGGGACAGTGAGGAGGAGAGGACACTAACACTATGTAACTGGCAATCAGGCAACTGCCCTGGAAGCGATGTTTTGCACCTAGGGACTTATGTACTTGAGAAAAGAGATAGGTTTTGGACAGAGCAGCTATGGGTTGGAGGCATCATTGTGCAATAAGTATCACCAAACCCACTTCTTTCCTGGTGCAATCACAGTTTAAAAGCCACATGTAGTAATGTCCTTACTGAGAGAAAGAAGTTGGCAGCATAAGCTTTTGTAGACTTTCTTTCAAGTATCTCTTTCTCCACAATAACATTTGAATGGAAACCAGAATGGGGTGGTGGTGATATGTTTCCTATGGAGAAGACTAGGAAAGATTATTGATTACTGATTGTACCCCATGACATTCTGCAGTGAGGTTTCTTAGGCTACAACCTTATACATACTTACCTGAGAGTAAGTCCCACTGAACTCATGGGAAGACTTTTGTGTCCCATTATTTACCGTATCTTTTGCTCCAGACCTTGTCCAATTTCTGTCTAAAACATTTAATGTAAAAAATATTCTAGTAAGTACCCCAATTCTAAAATGCACAGCTTTCTCCGCTTTTGCTGATCTCTTCTTTAATAGATTTATTTGTATTTAATACTTAATTTTTTTTAAAAAAAAAAGGCTATCAAAATGCTCACCTTGAGATGGAATAGGACGTGTGTGGAGTAGGGGGGTGTACAAGCTGTGGCCCTTCAGAAGTTGTTGGTCTGCAACTCCCAGCAGCCCTAGGCAGAAACTCTGCCACCAGTGAGGGATGATAGGAGTTGCAGTTCAACAATTTGCAAATCCTTAATGTATGGGGCCAGAATTCTTGATTCAAGGACTATTTTGCTAGGATTAAAAGCAGATTTTTTCCCCTCTGCAGTAACAGTCTTCTCTTTCCAAGTGATAATTTTCCCCCTTTCCCCTGTAGGAATAAATGCACTTGGCTCATGCAGCATGGCCTACAAAAATGTCATCTTCTACTCCTCACCATTCTTTTCTCTGGACTAATCTGACAGATGTGTTTATGTGTTCCCCAGGCAAAAGCATTCATTTACTACAAATCTTTTTCTCCATTTGTAAATTGGGACCCTCATTCTTTTTTAACCTCTTTACAGCAAGAACATTTATCTTTGCAGATCTCTTAACCACATTCATGGACAAGCGGTGCAACTGAGCTGCCATTACTTGTTGTTAGCCTTGATCCTAATCGGCTCTCAGGGCAACAGGCCTCTTCTGTGTCCATTTGTGGAGAACCTTCAGTTTTACCAGAGGTAAAGAGAGCCCATTATTATATCCAGTTTAGCCTTTTTCTCTGGATGGCAATGTATGCAGCGTATCTAATCCATTTCCCCCCAGCTAACAAAATGATGTTTCCAATGGCTGAACAACCCCATGCTTTTTGAGGCATAAAAATGGAATCATGTCAGATACACAAAGAGAGATATTACAGTGGCTTTACATTTCTGTTTTTCTCTCCTCTTAACTATGGCTAAGAGATTTCATGAAGGCTGGGGGCTTAGGGGGAAGCCTGAAAAAGCAGAGTCTGAAACAGAGTAAGAATGCATTAAAAATTTAATAGTGTTTCCTTTTGAAGTAGCCGCTTGTTACTTTTTTCTCCTAGGTATGAGCTGATTTTATAGACATATTCCCCCTCCACTTTTACTATCCTTGATGCTGGAAATGCCACAGGTTCCTTGCAAGTCAGACCTACCAACGTTAATGTGCTTTTTGCAATCAGGGGCTCTCCAAACAAACTTTTGCCATTTGAAAAATGGACAGCCAGCCACTCTGCTTTCAGTTTAATTGCATCTTACCAGGCAGCAGTTGCTGTTAAATCATTAGTTATTTCTTCCAGCTGCAGTTGGTGTCAACACCTTCTCCATTACTGACAAACCATCATGCAAGCTGCTCCTGATGAAATCTTGCCATCTCAATGGGCTTGACAGCCTTATTTGGTGTGGTAGAATGAAAAACCCAAGATCCTCTGCCCTGTGTTAGAAAAGGGGGGCAAAGGCCAGCAGTACATATGGAACTAATTCAGCCTTCGTTAAATTCAGTTATTACTGTTGCTTCCATCTTTTGAAATTAATCTGAACTGACACAATACTGAGCTTTGTGCTACCACAGGTCTAAGACACACAGTGGTGAGTAGCTTCTTTCCCTTCTGTTGAAGCAGCTTTAGCACGTAAATGGGGAACATTTGGCCCTCCGTATGCTTTAGACTACAGTTTCCACTATCCCTGGTCATTCTGGCAGATATCCAAAACATCTGGAGTGCCAAAATTTCACCAACCAATTCACAGGTGTGACTTGTTTCAAAAATGTAGAGCTGCTTCCTCATAATTTATACCAGGTTTTTCCTGAGGTTTTTGGATAGCAAATCCCAGGCCCCTTGACCACTGACTGTAGGGAATAGGGTTTCTGGGAGTTGTAAGCCCAAAGTGCCTGGAGGTCCACAGGTGCCTATCCCTTATGTATATAGATAGGCCTCGCCATTTCATCCAACCAGATAGACAGGCTGGAAGCATTTGGTCTACCCACCTTTCTCCAAATTATGAACAGTAGTAGGCAGGGGTGGGCAACCTTCCAGATGGGCTAATTCTTAACTGTGCACATGAACCTGGCTGAAAGGCCAAGGTGCCCAGTTCTGATTTGACTTCTCTTTGCCACCCACCCCATGTAAGTTCAGCACACTTAACGGCTACACTATTCTTACTTTACTACATGCAGTGAGATGGCTCCCAATAGGGAATGGGTTAGAAAGAGCAGAGCTTGGAAAAGTTACTATTTTGGACTCAGGGTCTCCAAGGGGGGAAGCAGACGGGCGGCCATGGGCCGCCCCGGGAAGCTGCGCCGCGGGGCTGAGGTATCCCCACACCTCAGCCCCATGGCGCACCTTCACCGCCCCTGGAAAGAGCGCTAAATTGGTGCTCCTTTCACAAGTCGCCGAAGGTGCGCCGCAAAAGCTTGCGGTGCACCTTCGGCGACTCTTCCGCTGCAGCGTGTATGGATGCTGCAGCGGGAGGTCCTCCTCGGAGCACCAGCCGTGCGGAGGGCCGGCTGCTCTGAGGACGACCTGGGAAGGGGTTGGGGCGCCGAGCGTGTGGCTGCC
The DNA here is from genome assembly GCA_020142125.1 of Phrynosoma platyrhinos. Classification (NCBI taxonomy): domain Eukaryota; kingdom Metazoa; phylum Chordata; class Lepidosauria; order Squamata; family Phrynosomatidae; genus Phrynosoma; species Phrynosoma platyrhinos. The sequence goes on from CM034703.1 coordinate 181,858,184, forward strand.
CCTCCCCTTCCCTGCCCCCAAAATGGCTCTTTAAGCCATCTGCTTCCCCCCTATATCTCCCAGCCAGCTTGGCCAATCAAGCTCTTAGCAACCTGCCCTGCCCTTTCACTTATGTATGCCGTGACCCCTCCACATTCACTGGGGTTGGAGACCCAAGACCCCCATGAAAGTGGGAAAAAACACAAACTTTTTTTTAAACCTGAGAGAATACCTCTCTAGGAATTTCTAGGTGCTCCATCATAACTCTATGGCCAACATCTGGCAGAAATTGACCATAGAATTGTATTGGAGGAACTACAAATGCCCAGAGAAGAGTTTTCTCTAGGAATTTATAGGTCCTTCAGTGTGACTCTATGGTCACCTTCTGGCAGAGGACCTAGAGATTCCTAGAGAGAACACATTAATCTGATCACTGAATAATCAAATCCACGAAAGCCAAAGCTGCAAATTGTGGAGGGCCAACTGTATATCCAGAAATTCTTGCACTTGGAAGCTTTTTCTCCACTTGTTTTTCTGCTGTTCTGTTTATGACTGACCTGTGATCGTAATAAAGGTGATAGATATATTGACTGAGTAACCTTCCATGGTTGTAATTCTATTTCTAGTAGCCCATTAGCTTCCATGCCTGATTCAAAATGTTGATTGTAAGAGTTAGCTCAGGAACTTCTCATAGAGGATCTATCTCTACATGAGCCCATATTATTTTCACGTATCCACATTCACATTTACACACAGCCAATACAGGTTCCATTAGGACATGGGTGGAAAATGTGCTGCCCTACAGATGTTGTTGGACTGTAGCACCCAGCATTCCTCACCATTGGCCATGCTGGTTAGGGCTGCTGGAATTTGAAATTCAGCAGCATTAGTTTGCTCTTGATCTAACAATAATTCCTGCCCCTACTTTGGGATCTTGGAACCTAAAGTCATGGCATGGAATGAGGAGGTTACACTTTTTTTTTTTACACTGATACTAAGGAGAAGAATGCTTCACAACTTTCTGCAGGGTAATTTTGTGGTTTGGGGTGAAGTGAAGTGTCAGAGCACCAGGCAATTGCTGTTCTTCTCATAAGCCCACATGATTTGCTGAATCTTTGGGAAGAAGCAAGAAGCATCAGCCATTGAGATCTGAATGCATTGGCTGATGAGTAGGACTAGAGTGGCAGGGATGAAGGCTTCATTCTGTTCAGATGGATTATTTAAACCTACTCCCCAATGTTCCAGTTTCAGTTGGCTTTGGAGCTTTGTCCCAGCCTACCTCCTTGAGCCTTTCATATATTTAGTGTATAGTGTTCATATCCAATGGAGTATTGCATATTGCATGCTTTTGTCACAATTTTTGGCATGAGATCTGGATCCAGAAGGAAGGCGCTCAGGGTTTACAGGCTCACTGAGTGGCAAAGCAACCATGCAGTGGCATCCCCCTCATATCTGTCATTTTGGGGATCACTTAGGCAAGTGGATGTGATTTTACAGTTCATCTATTGAAAGGCTAGTGGGTCAATGCCTGGATCTGAATCAATATGGGCACCAAGACTATGTACAACTGTAATGTATAAAAGTTGTGGCCAACTTTGTTTCAAAGAAACAATGTCTCTGTGTATTCTTTGAAGTAGAGCAGTATTTGCTGCTGGATTTGCAAATTAACAATGGGCACAAATCAAGACTTGGGGTGCTGCTTGCTTAACACTCATGGCTCCATCCTATGGAATCCTGAGATTTGTAGTTTGTTGTGGTGCCAGAGCTTTCTAACAAAGAAGGCTAAATATCTCACAAAACTACAAATCCCAGAATTCCATAGCACTGCACTAATTTTGCAGTGTAGAGGCAGCCTTAAAGGATATAGGCTTTCTTACAAAATACAGAAAGATACATTTGGTACAGAATGAAACCAATGGTTACATAAGCAGCACTCAACCTGTTTTGTAAGTTGTACATTGCTTTGAATTGATCTTGAAGAAAACTAGGGGAAAATTTAGTAAATGAGAAACTAAATACATAATTCAGCTATCCATAGGATGATTGCAGTTGCACTTGGTCCGTCAGCATTACCTCAGCTGCCAATCAGCACATGTTACAAGTGCAATGATCCTGGGGATTTGTGAAGCTACCTTTTAACTTTGCAAATTATAGGCAATTCAGCCACTTGAAGCTTCATGGAGCAAGAATAAAGTGATATTAGGGCTAAACAAGTAATCTTGGGTATCTTGTTTTTATTCTAATTATTTAGTATGGTCCTAGAAGATAGGGCATGGGTGCAAAATTTTCCCTCATTTTTAAAAACATAACAATGTACGTTTCCAGAGTTAACACGACAAGCAAAATAATGCAGCACTATCTATAAATCATCTCCACCCAAAACACACTTACTATAATTTTTGGTGGGAGTAGAGATTTCACAAGCTGGCTATTGCTCTATAATAAAAAGTAACGGGACAACAAGGCTCAGAGATACATACCTGCTTTTGAAATAAAAGTTCTCCAGTTCATTCCTGGGCACTGTCAGTTATAGGAACCGATGGTGTTAGCCTGGGTAAGATCTGGTAGGGCTCCTGCCCGTCAGAATTGGCAATAACAGGCTAGGTGGATCAGTGATCTAATTCAGTGTGATCATAAGATTTCTGCTTATCTTGCTCAAAGTGTCTGGAGCATGGTCAACCCATAAAAGGTATGAGTAGTTATGGAAATTCCAAGGGGGAGGCAGTTCAAAACAGTATGCGCTTCCCTCAATTTTCCATAAACTGCAACATTCAAAGGCCTAAATCCAATTGCCAGTCCCAACTAGAGGTGTTAATTTACCATCCAGCACTTGATTCAATGGGCTTGCTGTATTTAGGATTAGCAACTGGATTTAGGCTAGAGTAGGAGCAGAAAAATGATGTTGAACTGCAGCTCCCAGCAGCTCTAGACAATGCTAGGAGGTGCAAGCCCTACAGATCAGTAGTGTAATCTATAAATATAATCTATATGCTTCCACATTCCTGCTGGAGGTTTCCACTAGGAGGTGGAAGACCTCCTGCATGATGACACTGGTCAATTCTACCATGCCTACAGTCTTCCCTCAGCTTGGTTCCTTCCAGCCCATGAAGCCTGTCATCAAGGCCACTGGATGATGAGAATTGCAGTTTGTCCCATCTGGAGAGCACCAGGATGGTAACACCACATGACCTCTGTCTTCACTTACAGAAATCAAGGAACTTTTTTGTAACTTAATCTCAAGTTTACACCATTTGAATTTCCACAAGTACAGAGACAAAGGTTTAATATTTTGAAGCATGCAAACTGGGGGTGTGGGTGGGGGGAGAAAGGGAGAAAATGACATCTGCTAATCCCCCCAGAAGACCTTTGCAAGCAAATAACTGCTAATGGTTCCAGTCCTTGCTTTTCTCCTCTTGGCAAGTCTGGTTCTTGCACTTAAAAATCAATACTTCATGAAATATAAACATACAATTAATGGGTACCTATTGAGAAGCACAGAAGGGGGTATAATTAGTTGAACTTTAGCAGCTGTGTGTGTGACATGCAATTATGTTTCTCTCCTGGAGTAAAAGCTAAATGAGACGTCTTAAGCCAAATCCTTGCCCCTTTGCTCTCACTTTCACTAAATTAATGACCTGCAGTGCCATTCTCTCAGTATTTGCAAATATTCTTTTAGACAGGTCCAATTCATTAAATGACTTAAACACACGCTGAAAGATAAGTGCCTGTCCAAGAGAGCAATAAGCAATCCACTTACTCTGGAATAGTCTCATCGACATTTACGTTTCATGTAAACAACTTGGATGCTCTAATATTTGACTCCTCATACAATCCTTTCTGCACTTACCTGGGAGTGATCTCCAGTTGAATACAATTGATTTTACTTCTGAGTATGCACACACAAGATCACATGGTTACATTGTGATCAGAGAAGCTCCTGCAATTGTAGAATGGTTTTGGGTTTACTAACCTTATATCAGGGTGGGCAAATGCAAATGTAGCCCCTCTTCATGCACACACCTGCAGCAGACTGCCCTGCCCCACCTTTGGCCAAGAATCAGAATGGGAATTACCTTCTCATTGTGACTTTTGGGTGCATCAAGGCTGCAGGACCATTTAAAGGTCTTTTGTGGTGGATGGGAAAGCCTTTGGAGGGTATTTTTGCATGAAGATTTTTTGGGGGAGGGGATTTCAGGGTCTTTGGGAGGGTTGGGGTGCTAGAAAAAAGGGATAAGGGGCCACATGTGGTCTTCAGGCTGCACTTCCCCCTACTTCTACTCCAACTAAATATCTTTGGAGAACTCATAAAAGATCTTTCAGACTGTTCTCCTGGAGGAATGCAAGTGGACTGGGCTTGAATGCTGTGAAATGAAAAGAAAAGGTAAAGGTTAATGAACTCCATGAGGCTAAACTTGAAATAATTGGCCATAAGGAAGAACTGAGATCCACTCTTATCTGTTATGGTTCAATTTGTAATGAATTGTTATATGCAAACAGGCTGGTGTTTTATATTGCAGTTGCTGATTCACAATCTAGAGCAGGGGTAGGCAACCTAAGGCCCGGGGGCCGGATGCGGCCCCTCGAGGCCTTTGGACCAGCCCCAGGCCAGTTCTGCCGCCGCTGCCACTGCCCGCCATGATGATATTGATTATTGTTGTTATTACTTGTTCTTGGGGTTTTCTTGGCAAAATCTCCACAGGGGTTTTGCCATGGCTTTTCTGGGGCTGAGAGAGTGTGCATGCATATTTTTTAAATTAAAAAAATATTTTTATTTATTTATTTATTTATTTATTTGGTGCTTCGACCCCCCAATTATCTGAGGGACAGCAACCTGGCCCCAGGCTCAAAAAGGTTGCCTATCCCTGATCTAGAGTTATGGATCTGTAAGTGCTTTCTATTCACTAAATTCACAATCTAGAGTTATGGATTTTAAGTGCTCTATATTCACTAAACGTGCCCACCAAGCTCATTTTAACAGCTAACAGCTGTATCAGATGAAGGAGGTCTGACTGGGATGCAAGGAAGAGGATGTTTTCAGTTCCTTCCCACCAGTGAACGAGGCTAAGTCAAGGAATCGTGGCTGGAGTCCTACTTCTGATGGTCACAGCCTCACTCACTGGTGGAAGAGCAGAAACATTATCCTCATTGAGCCCTGACTGGCACTTGGCAAACTTCCTTCACTCGATCTGGCTGCTGGCTCTTAAGGAGGACTTGGGGGTATTGGAACAGGTATGTTACTCAGTTATGCATACATAACTGAGAAGCCAATGTAGAATTATAAGTGAAGATTAATAAAGCAATCAATATGCCAAATAAACATGTTTATACAGTCATCCCTCTATATCCATGGATTCTTTATCCACAGTCAACCATCCATGGCTACAAAATATTCCAAAATATATGAATTCCAAATGGCAAACACTGATTTTTGCCATTTTGTATAAGGAATACCATTTTACTATACCATTGTATAATGAAACTTGAGCATCAATGGATTTTGGTATCCATGGGGGGGGGGTGTCCTGGAACCAAATCTCAGCAGATACCAAGACCCC
>CM034703.1:181874772-181890942 GCA_020142125.1 Phrynosoma platyrhinos
AGCCATGAAAGCCTACAACTTCACACTAAATGGAGCTTATTGAGTCAACACAGGAGTTCAAGCATGCCTGTGTGAAAGGATGTTACACAATGTTATTTCTTGGCGCACTGCATCCTGTGTTTGCTTGATGTTTTGAATGATACTGGGGAGGAAACTCTTTTGAAATAGTAGCAACAGACACAAACATTTGCTTCTCAACTATTCATGTTTAACGTTGCTGACTCTGCCCCATAGTGGTCAAGATTTTCACTAGACATCAGTGCAAAAAGGAATGGTACAAACATACAGACAAGTGTGTGTGGGTTTGCAGATTCTAGTAAAATGTTAACAGAAACACTGCCACTGGAAGAATACGTTCTGTATATTTCTTTTTTTTTTTTTTTAAAACCAACAAATTCAAATTTCACATTATCAGCATTCATTTCAATGCAGAAAATTCTTGGAAGGGTAACTCTACATCAAGGTTTTGCTCAGAAAGGGAACAATATATCTATGGATATTTTCATTACATCAACTACAAATGAAGACTCAATTCTATCTGTTAGCTATAATTAACACAAAAGGGGAACCAAAATAGTAACTCAAGAAAATCGCACTTGAAAATACAGTGACAAGAAGAGGTATAAAATAGTAAGCACTTAAGTATGACACACTAATGACACCAGTTGATTCTTTAATGTACTCTCCTACTCCTCATCATAGCTTTACTTTAACTATTAGAGAAGCCTCCCAAAGAAAGAATTTTCTTTCATTTGTGAAAGCATAAACATGTACACAAATGTGTGTGCACGCGCGTGCACGCTCACACACGCACATGCACGCACGCACACACACACACACACACACATAGCAATTTTAGCAAATCTTGAAATACACTTCTCCCTTTTGCAAAAAAGGGAAAAAGGACTTTATTTTAATTAGAAAAACAGATAAGGGCATACCAGAAGAAGTATTTCTTGACATAAAGGATAATTAGCATAGGAACATAAAAGGATAGTAGCTATAAGATGTGATACTGGCCACCAGCAGAGATGGCTTTTAAAAAGAACCAGACAACATCATGGAGAATGATAGGTTTGTATATCCTATTCTAGAAGACAGGGAAGGACTCTGGATCAACGGTTATCAGCCATTATTACTAGATGAAACCTCCTTATTCAGAGGCAGAACACCTCTGGGTAGGAGACTGCTTGATTATAGCTTGGGTCTGGCATTGCCAGTTGATACTGAGGACAATAATGCTAGAGCCAATGAACTTTGGCCTCATCCAGCAAGGCGCTTTTTCACAGCATAAAACATTTATCCTTTTGGACTGCAACTCCCAGAATCTCCAGCCAGCTTGCTAGGGAAGTTGGGGAGCTGTAGTTAATCCCCCCTCAACTTCTGTTTTTTTACGTTCTTAAGATGTATCACAACCACCCTAACATCTACTTAAATCACAGTTTGTTTCTTTTCTTTTCCTTTCCTTTCCTTTCCTTTTTTTTTTATTGGAAAGCATCTCTGAGCTGTCAAAATAGCTTAGTCTACCAAAACAAGCACAGCACCGTGAAAGTTTCTAAAATTGCCTCTTTTCAAGTCGGTTTGAATTGTGAAGTAGAAACATAACTCAATGCAAGAGGATTTAAGAGGACCCTAGAAGAACTTTAGGCAATGCACAAGATCTGGATTAACTGGACTGGAATGGGGCCAGTTTCCTGAACAAGGGCTGAGAAATCTCTGGGTCTAAAGGCCAAATGTGGCACCCCTGCTGAATTTAATCTTACCCTCCAACATTTCTAGAGCTACCTGTCTGCACAGGGAGGAATGGCTGACAATGAGAGCAGCTAGTTGGCCGCTGCTGTTAGAAGGTGCTCCAACCATTATTCTTCCCTATTTGGCAGGCAATACTTCCTGGAGGAGTGAGCAGGGAATGTGTCTTTTCACTTGGGACAGTTATAGTTCTCTTCCTTTTAGTCTGGAACACCCAATCCAAGGAGTCAGAGTGTCAAGAAATATCAGTGCCTCAACACTATTTCCCTAGGCATTAGATCTTTATTTTCAGGTGGTATTTATAGTACAATTATGAGCCTACAATATTTTCTGATTTCTTTACAGCAAGTTTTGCACTGGCCCTACAGCTTTGGGTGATATAACACTTGCCCTTTATGATTCCATTCCCAAACAGGGCTCCTCCAGATGTTGTTGGATTTCAGTTCCCAGAAGCCTCAACCAGCATGGCCAATGATGAGAGTTTATGGGAGTTGTACTCCAACAACATCTGGAGGGCCATATTTGGGAACAACTCTCATTGAAGAATCTCTGGAAGCTGGGCTGGGAAAATCTCTGCCCAAGGCACCAAGAAAGATGTGTTTTGGCTTAGGAATAATCAGAATGGTTATATTTTAATTTCATTAACTTTTTGGGATTCTAATTTCATTCTCCTGTAAATACTTAAAATCTGTCATGAGGCATCTGATAGATTTGTTGTTGAACAATGATTGTGGAGTTGTGTTTTGGGATATGTAATACCTTTTCCTATCTCTTCTCTTTTTAAAGTTTTCTTTTAATGTAAGTTAAATTCTCTCCTCCCTGGTTTTGAAGAAGGCAATCCATCTGCATCACTTTCTGGGGTGGGTGATATGCAAATAGAGATTTGTTTATCTAAAAATGGCATTTACTCAATTGGTGTATAGACCAAAAAGTTATTAAAAATTCATGGACACTGTACAGTCTTGTGGACAGAGAGAGCAAAATGCTCCCCATAACAGAGCATTGGGGCAGGAGAGCAAAATGCTTCCCGTAACAGAACAACTGAGTAAAATACTATTTGGTCTCATACTAAACAAGGATTCCATATAGAGATAAACAGTTTCATTAAGAACACAGACTATGCTCGCCTTCACAAGTATGCACAAGTCCCAACAGCAGAACCTGATTCAAATGAATCATTGGTTTCCCCATTCCATTTCATTTTCTTGTCAAGAGTTTGCAAAACTTGAGTCATCCAAAATGAAATGATCTACTACCATTCCCCAATAGTTTGCCTCTTGCTCTAAGAAGAGGTGATTGCTTCTGGAGAAAGAACCACTCTTTCTTTCCTCAGTTCCAATGAAACAGGAGTGGATTGGTGACTAGTTTGGGTCTGCACCAAGGAACAGCATTATAGAAAAAAAGAGCCAACATTGAAAAATTTAAAAACCTATCTTAGCTAAAATGTTTTCATTGTCACAAGTTACACTATACATACTACAAAAGTGCTGGGATACGAGCTGCTGATTTTAATTTTTTTCTTTATGCATGTGTGAGACACTGAGAATTTCAATTAAACAAATTTTTAAAGAGCTTATAAAAAACAGCTAAAAATGTATAGTTCTGCATTTTTAGGTATTTTCAGTATTTCAGCATCTCTGTCTGCAACCTCTTTCTGTGATTTTTATTTTGAGGTATGCAAGATCATTTTCACCCCCCTCCCCTTTTCACATATAAAAGATCTGAATTTTGCTCTTTTTGTTTGTTTGTTAAAGAAGAGCCAGCAAATCCCTTCAAACAGGTGTTGTTCTCCTGTTGACCATGTTGATATGAAGTCCTTCCTTGAATTCCTTTTGAAGGAAATTGTGAACTTGAAGGAAACCAGCATCTTGTTCCATGTTGTAACTCGGAGCAGTGGTGACTTTTAAAGGTTCCCTGGAGAGCGTGTACATGGAGAATTCATTCATGGGAATGGAACTTGCCATTTTCAGGCCAACTGGAGAAACATCCCTGGATGGAGAAGGCTCTGTAGAGCGAGAACTTGATCTGGACCTCCTTCTCCTATACCTATAGCTTGGCATTCTGGCATATGGGGAAGAAGAAGAAGTCTTAAGGAATTCCCTCTTGGTTTTAAACCTCAGTTCTTTGTTTTTTTCAATATAAATGTTCACAGCTAGAACTCCGACTGTTTCTGCCACAATGAAAGACAACGCTCCAAAATAAAAAGACCAGCCATAATTGTATTGGTTCTTTTTGTCCTCATCTCGCTTATCACTAGGATCACCTGCATTGCTGGATATGTAGACGATTATTCCAATTATGTTACTTAATCCTGGAACATAGGGGAGAGAAATAGTCTGGTTAGAGGAATCATTTCAACATGCAATTATCACAATCACAATCCTCATATCTGGATCAGATATGCTTTAACCACACTCACTTGATAGGAATGGCCACCTGCTGTAAACCTGCTTAGGCATTACACCTAAGGAATCAGGCAGAGCCACCTTGCTCCCCCCAGGCTAAATCTAATTGCTAATCCCCACTAAAGTCAATCAACTGTTCCACAAATTGTATGTGTAAATCCTATTGAATCAATCCTTCTATTCTAGTTGGCATGAGGAATTGGATTTAACCCAGATGTTTTAGATGGCAATTCTTTGCCACTTCAGCCAGTAAACATCCTTAGGGTAGTGAAAGTTAAAACTTGTGGAAGTTCAAAGGTTCCTGACCCCCTGCAATAAGGCTGGCCACAAAACTGTTTTGAGGCAGGTGCCAGGTGAGTCCCTCTGTGGAGGTATTCCACAGACAGATGCCACCATTGAGAATTCCCTTTCCCAGTAGCCTCATCTCACATTGCACCAAAGCAGGGGCCTCAAAAGATCTTTGGGGCTATGTTGATCCATGTAGGCAAACAATCAGGTATTCTGGTCTCAAAATATGAAGGAATTTATAGTCCCGAGCCCAGCGAAACACCACTGATGGTCTACTTCTTCCTCTCCACACTCACCACTTCTCTTTTCAGTCCCCTGACTCTTCTGTCTTTCCCCTCAAATGTCTTATCTTTGCTCCAAATTCCTAACTTCCACTCCACTAACTAATCTGGAGTCTCTTTTTACCCGCCTTGCCTCTGGTTCCCTGCTTCACTGCTCAGAACTTAGCCCAACAAGTAATGAGCCATGGAAGGAAAGGAGAAAGGGGTGCAAAACAACAAAAAGGAGAGAGGAGGTGGAGGTGGAGGATTCCAGAAGAAGGGAAGGATACCAGGGCAGAAGAAGGACCAGAAGGAAGGAGTGACAGCAATTCTGATGAGAAGCTGCAACCCCTTGTGGCACCTCTCTTTCAGCCTTAGGGGATAAAAGAGCTCCTGCATAACACTTGAAAAATGCCACTCCAAATGCTGCTTTTAGAATTAATGAGAAGTAACCAACCCCCACAAGAAAATTATATCAGCTTATATCACTACAGGGTAATGAATTACAAGTACAGAGCCAGAGTAGTACAGTGATTTGAGTATTGGACTATAACTCTAGAGACCAAGGTTTGATTCCCTCTTGGCCATAAACCCACTGGATGACCTTGGCCAAGTCACATGCTCTCACATGCTTCAGGGGAAGGCAATAGCAAACCTCCTCTGAAGAAACCTTGCCAAGAAAACCCCATGAGGTGCACCTTAGGATCACCATAAGTCAGAAATGACTTCAAGGCACAGAACAAAAACAACAAGTATTACCTTTAACACATTACATCTAATATCTGGCTGTAGAATATGTTATAGATCTGTGCTCCTTAAAGTGGTGGTCCCTTGACCAGTGCTGGTCCAAAAGCCTTGGGCTGCCAGTCCCTGGCAAGTTTCCAGGACAGAAATGATTGTAGCCAATGGACACAAATATGTGCCAGTCCCAGGATAATGGGTAAACAAAAATTGCTGGTCCTCCACATCTGATAGCCAATAAGGATTGTTCTAAAGTATACCATGGCTTAGATCTAACTGCTACTGCCAACTAGAGTAAACCCTTTAAATTGGGTGGGGTTTACACAAGTGTTGATTGGCTACATTCCCATTAATCTCCTGGGTTTGTTCTGTCTGGGACTAATAATTGGATTTAGGTTTACAAATCCTCATTGTGAGGCCCTGCATAGAGCTTCATGTGAACTGAATGTGCACTTTTTAATTATATTTTGTTCTAAGACATTTATAGTGCACAGTTTAAGGAATCATTGGACAGCTTACAAAAAATTTTAAACATAAAAAACACACATTGTCAACAACTATATCTACAAACACACACATATATACTATACATACACACACAGTGTGAAATCATATGACAGAGATAAAAATCAGGTCTGAAATTAATAGAAAAAGCCTGGGAAAAATGAAAAGTTCTTTGTCTAGTGCCACTTTCAGCTGCTATGCTGGTGGGTGGCACATCTGTTCCAGATTTTCGTCCAAACTTTAAAGAAGATATCCAAGATACTGTATTTTATTCCCCTACATAGCCCCTCTGAAGTTCAGAATAAAAACCAGAGTGGATTGGCCACCCCATGGACATGGAAGCCAATAGCCACTGTTACCCAGTATCAGAATGATGTTAAGGTAGGCAGCTGGTGAACTTTTCTAGAGAGAACCACAAGGTTGGGGAACCTCCAGTGCTAAGGCTCTTTACTTGAGTATGTCCCAGAATTCTCTGCAAGGTCGCTTGACAAAAGTGCAAAAGATTCAATAAGGAAGAATGAAGAGCGTGACCAAACAGTAATCATTCTCCACTGCCTAAATCCTTCAACCACTGTCCTCAAAATTTCATGTCCCTTCTAAGACATTCCTGACAACAAAGTGTTACTGGATCTGAGGTGGACAATGGTACCAATACAAAAGAAGTTTCCCAGGATAAATTCTCAATGGCTTTGTTTGTTTACATATGGAGCCTGGTCTGCATCCTATTTGCTCATGCTTTTTGTAAGCGAGGATGGAATAGGGGAAGACCAGCAAGACATTTTGACCCTTAGAGGAAGTTACACAATAGAAACTTTGCAAACTAGACTCTTCTGCAGAAAATACAAAGCAAAGAAAAAATAAAAATGGGGAGTGGTGGTGGATCAAGTGAGGCAAATCCATGACAATATATGATAAGATTGTTTGATAAACAGTGAGCCATCTGCTCCATTTGAAAAGTGTGCCGTGGCAAATCACAGAGGAGAAAGCCAAGCCCAGATGCGCAGGCACCTTGTTGGGTAATGACAAGAAATAACACATCCCCCTTTTTATGTGTGTCAGTAACTACTGCTGAAGAGCCAGGAGTTATGTAATTATCCAGGGAGATTTCTCAAGCCCCCGGCAGCTGGAGGAGAAGCTCATACACCCACGCTATGTTTGTAAGAAGCCCTGTACTCTGGAAAAAACAAAACAAAAATAATCCACTGATCTGTTCCTAGAATAATAAGCACCTTCATATTTAGGGTCACATCTAGCGTGAGTGAGGTATGTTTTTATTTTCAATCTCTCTTGTGGTCTCCTTGTTATAACAGATATTAATGCTTCCAGGCCTGCATTCAGATCTCTTGGGGATCTGCTGAATCATCACCATCATCATCACCACCACCACCACCACCAATCTTGGCTTTCAGAATGGGGGGGGGACAATTAGTTTTCATATTACATGCATCAAATTTGTTATTAGTTTTCTCTGATTTTTCTCTCAACTTCCTTCATTACAAAGGAAACACTGGGATATTTGAGGTGCTTGCCTTTGAGGAAAGGAAGCTCTGTGTGCTATGTGTGTAGGTTCGGCCTCAAGTAGCCCTCCCAACCTGGTGTTCCCTAGATATGTTGGACTATAAGACCTGGCTAGGGATGATGGAAGCTATAACCTAAGACAGCTGGATGATATGAGGTTGATGAAAGACTGGCCTCAAATATTATTGAACAATAATCAAGGTAGCTGTCCCCATTCAGATATGTGCATGTGAAAAGCATGTGTGTGTGTGTGGTCATAAAATTCCTGAACACGCCAGGCTTTCTCTACCACCTCAACACTGAGGATGGCTCCATGCAGATATTCATAATTAATCTGAAATGAATGTGGATGTCTCTTAATAGCATAGCCCCATGGGAACACTGAGGCCTCATTGCCACTTACAGTTAAACCGGTTTGTGATTCGCCTTCGCTCCGTGTCAGTGAATCAATTCCAAAAGGTCCATCGTTCCCACTATGAAAGCAGATCTTTTCAATATTCCCTTGTAATTGCTTCTTTTTTGGCACGACTGTCATTCCCACTAGTTTGCGCTGCTTCAAAATGCATGTCAGTCATTTACGTGTCATTGGTGATGCAAGTGGCAACACGGTGAGGATGGGGCCAGGGCAAGGTGTCTTTAGCAGGTTGCTCAAAAGTACACCATTTCCCCTTTGAGCAGCCTGACTTGGGCACTAAATTTTAAAAAAAATTGACAGAAGATTCGATCCCTTGGTTTTGCAATTACCTGTCTCGCTGAGCTGCTGTTGGCCCAATCACCTGGCGTGCCACCAAGTTGCAAAAACAACGGATCATATATTTGGTAATTTTTATATATATTGCGCCCATAGGTCACGCAAGCACAAAGGCAGCACTGGGGGGAATGGAGGATCTCCCAAAAACTGAGGCGTAATGGTAAACACCCCTCTGCCATTAGTCCCTCCCCTCCAGTATGATCCGATCCAGATCCATCGTTCCCACTTGTTGAACATGTTTCGGAATCAATTCTTTTCAAAAGAACTGCCAGAGAACTAGTGTCAGGAAACAGCAGGTTTTTTTGCGTTGCCTTGCTTCATTGCGATTGCAGCTGAGCTCAATAGGATTGGAACAGGTTTCAAGTGGGAATGACAGTCATATAACCCGATCTGCAATTCCCTTGAATCATAGTGGGAATGAGGCATGAATCACCAAAAGAGGACAGACCAATTGCAAAACTGCTGAAGATGAAGATGAAGATTTCCCTTGCACACTGATTTCTACCAGTTCTGGTCTCCCCCTTCACACCATCTTCCCATACCTTTCTTGCAACTGAGTGAATATAGAAGTTATGTGGTGGGTCTGTCCTTTCTGCACAGGCAAGTGGCTCCAACAGGGCCAGGGCTAAAGGTCACTGGGGCTTCAGATGTGTCCAGCATTTTCTGGACAATGACACACAAAGAAAAAATGACCTACAAAAGTTAGGAAGCCATTTGTCCTTGCTGGTGCCAGCAAGAAAATCTCAGCCAAACAACTGCTGCAGGGCAAATTAACACTTTTGTAGGTCCCACTGATACAGTGGGTCTACTTAAGTTGGGGCAAGCAATTGTATTTATGCTCATGCCTCCCAAAGCTGATGCATTTAATTCAGGCTCCTCTTGTATTTTCATCTGTTGAAACTCCATTCATGCTTTTTGGGGATTTTCAGTGGGTGATGTGTTAGCTCTCTGTCATAAAAGCTCATACTAAAATAATTTGGGGGCAGAATGTTCCTGAGGCTAAAATTGTGCTCATAAAACTACCAAAGAGGAGCGTATGAGTTAGTGAATGGCTGTGGGCTTTGTCCTAGCTTCTAGATATCAGTTGTTAGAAAGCATGTGGCATTTGCTAGTTCAGCATTTGCCTGAGCTCAGAAACACCCAGGGCTTATCAGGATTCAGGCTCAGAATCAATCTTGCATTCCTTCTGCCATTCAGAAAGAAGTAATGGTGGCTGGTGGCTTCCATGTCTCTGGACTAGTGAATTTGTTTTCAAATTTAACTGAACTTTAAAGGCGATATCCCAAGTGGGATATTGAGGATAGGATTTAGCAGAATGAATAGCTCCTTTAAAGTTCAGACCTCTAGTAGATTTACTGTCACCGTGACAATGGAACCCACCAGCTGCCAGGGAAAGATCTAATGAAGATACTGGCTAGCATTCAGGATCAGGCTTACTAGAGTAATCTGGAGTTACATATCCATAGGAGATCTGGATTCACAGTCCTTACATATTCATGACTGTGGTGCTATTGCTGTGATTGCAACACTTCCCCTCCCAAACCTATTTTATCAAGCATCAGCTGTGCTGGGAAAGGGGGTCCATTCTGCTGGTGACTGGGCATAGGCAGATGACATTTCACCCTCACCTGCAACAGAGGTTGCAATGATCAGAAGCAGAGCCCCTGTTGGACTTCCCTGTTGCAACCTCACTGACTAATGAGAGGAGGATGAAAATGTTTCCTGACATTTCAGGACAAGTAGGGAAAAATCTGAGGAATTTTCAGGTTGGTACCCTTACTTTTAAATACGACATGGCTTCTTTAAAAAAAAAATTGTCAGGGGGAGGAAGAGGAAATTTTTCTAGCAGTGACTGGCTGTTATGAGCAATCTAGCCAAGTTCCTGAGACTAAGCACTCCCTGAAATCTCACTACATGGTTGCAGCATTGCCCTCTGGGAATAAAAACACAGCTGCATCACTGGCCACAGCAGCAGACTCATAATAGAGGTTTTGGGGCAGTAGTCTCATATCTAGGGTGTTTCAAAGCCCTTAACATAAATAACCTTGAAGAAGTAAAACCCACTGGGTCTGTATTTTTACTGTCTTTTTATTTTTACTGAATGCATTATTATTTTATATTGTACTGTGCTTTCTAATTACTGTGAGGTACTCTGCATTGTGTATGGGCTTCTTTCTATACAGGTGGCTCTTTTGTTCCATGGATTTGCCATCCGTGGATTGGAGCATCTGTGTTTGGCTCTGTCCTATTCTCCCCAATGGCAGCACATTATACGCATTCTGCCAACATAGTTATGTGCACGTTGCACCGCCATTGAGGAAAAGGAGACATGGAATTCCCCATCTTCAGGGGGTGTCTGGAACAGTACAAACTGTTCCACACAAATGGCACACAACTCCCTTGTTGCAACAGTTCCACTGGTTGCCAGTCTGTTTCCAGTTGTAATTCAAGGTGCTAATGATAACTTATAATGCCCTATACAGCTTGGGTCCAGGTTATTAGAAGGACCATATCTCCCTGTATGAGTCATTAGTGCTCTAAGAACTTCTGGAGAGGACCTTCTCTCTTCCACACCACCTTCTCTGACTTGTTTAGTGGGAACAAGAAAGAGGGCCTTCTCAGTAGCTGTTCCTTAGACTTTGGAACTACTTCCACAGAGTGGTCAGGATGGCTTTACACTTGCTCTCCTTCCATTTTTTTACCATCATGCTTTTAGAAATTGACTAGGATGGGCTTTTAATGCTGAGTGGTGCTGCTTTTGTGGTTTGTGTACGGTCTTTTAATGAATTTTAATGTTTTAACATTATAAATTGTTTAATTGTTTTAAAATAACCTTTATATTTATGCTTTTATTGATGTTTTAGTATAGTTTGCAATCTGTATCGTTTTTAAATATGTTGAGTCTCATTACTGGGAGAGAGACAGGACATAAAGGAAATCATCATCATCATCATCATCATCTTGTAATTTATGAACATCACCAGAGGCTTTCTTATTTGGCTTACTAAGAACATAATTTTTTTTTTTGTTCTCATATGCAAGTATGAAGAATTTCAAAAGTCCTCCTCCCTCTAGGTGGGGTTATGTACATTTTTCACATTTCAGAACCTAGTTTGTGATTCTTTCATTTGTGTGACAAAAAGTAGGGTGAACAAAAAACAAAGCTGGAATCCTATTGGTTAGCTCAAACTAGAGTAGACCTATTCAATCAATTGTTGAATGGTGAGTCAACACATAGGTAAATTCCAATCATTCTATGAATCTACTCTAGCTGGACCAGCAAATTTAGCCTAATCCTTTTTTGCATCAATATATATATATTTGAAGTAAGTCTTGAAATGAGAAGTATCTTATAGCACTTTTAAAAATACTCTCCCAATAATCTGAAGACTTTTAAAATAAATCAAAATGTTTTTAATTAATTAAACTGAATGAAGTATTGACTCATGCAGGGTGATTAAATAGAAAGCCTGGGGAGCTTATTATTCCATTCCAAACATGTTACTGTGTTGTCATCAGGAGCAGGACATTAACGTGGTGTGGTAGAACTCAATTTTTACAAGAGCTGACTCAGCAATAGCCGATAATATGGCTCAGCTTCAACCTCCACTTAAAAGTCCTTTAAAATTAACAATACAGGTGACATGGAGCGTGGAATTGACAGGAGCAGCCTGCAGTCACTAAGGCATGTAAAATGGCACACAAAAATTGCAGTGTGACATATTGGCAAATTAGGCATAGAATGGAAAGCAGTGGTTTATGCCACTGAGGGAGGTTTGAATAGCAGGGATGTTTTTGTAGGTGACACATAGAGAAGGTAAATGTTTTGAAGTTTTGGAGGGTAAACACAGACATGTGAGAGGATGGTCTAGGTCTAGGATATGGGGAGTTAGAAACAGCAGGGTGTGTGTTCAAGTACAGGTGTAGGGACCCAGTTTGACGGGGGCTGGCATCCTGTTAGTGACATGCACAAGTGTAATTTCACCTTATGCCTATATATGTTTTTTTTTGAGGATTGTCACACAGATTATTTTTTCCACCCTCTGCAATGACCACCCCTAGATTCTGTGTCATTATGCTACCCCCCCCCATCCCCCTATCCAGCCATTCTGTTGCTAGTGGAGAGCAGAGGGGATTGAAGAAGGATCTGGCTATGTTCTTGTAGCCATCCATGTACCAATGACATCATCTGCTGAGCACTCTGAAAGACCCCAGTAAATCTTATTAGGTCATAGAAGCATAGAGTTTGAAGGAATATCTAGTCCAATCCCCTGTCATATAGGAATACACAATCAAACTCATCCAACCTCTGTTTAAAAACCTCCAAAGAAGGAAACTCCACCACATTGTGAGACAACATATTCCACTATTGAACAGCTATTGCCATCAGGACGTTCTTCCTGATGTTGAGGTGAAGTCTCTTTTCCTTTAGTTTGAATCAATTCCCCCATGTCCTAATCTCTGGATCAGCAGAAAACAAGCTTGCTCCATCCTCAACAGGAAATCTCTTTAAATATTTAAACATGGCCATCATGTTAACCTATCCTCCCCCAGGCTAAAGACATCCGGCTCCTTAAGCCATTCCTCATAGGGCATGGTTTCCTCTTCTAGACATGTTCCACCTCATCAACATTCTTCTTGAATTGTGGTGCCCAGAACTGCACACAATATTCCAGGTGAGGTCTGACCATGCAGAATAAAGTGGTACTATTACTTTCCTCAATCTACAGTAAACTCCTATTGAGCCAATCCGTGTCTGGATATGAGGACACAGACAGATGCTTCTCTGATCTCCTTTGCTCTCTGCAGCTGTGGAATAGTCATTAGGGGTGGCTATCACAGTGACACAGTGAGTTGGTTACAGGGGAGCTATAGTGGACTTCTGGCCCTCCATTTTTATGGGGGATCTGTTCCGGACCCTCCCTCCCGCAAAAAAGGCAATTAGTGAATATTCAACCATAGGCTTGAATGAGGTGCACCCTCAGGGGGGCACCACATTGATTTAAATTGAGGTCACCCCTCTATGAATATGTAAAACTGTGGACAAGAATGAAGAGGTGACTGTACATGCAACTATGTAGCATCTTGGAGTGGTTATGGGGTGATGGCATGTTGGGAATGGGTGTTAGAGGAACTATTGTTTTTACTACTTACTATGTATTATCTCTGCCCCACCTATGAAAACTAGTGTTTTTCAGTGTAACAACAACAACAACAACAGAATAGGAGTCTGGTTTTTCCACCCATATGAATTTGATGTCACTTGAATTCAGAATGGAACACAAGTTTCTACCACTTGAAAATATTTTATTTCAGAATTTAGTTGCTATCTGCAACTAAGAGTTAATTTGTGGGGCATTCTGTTCCTGAGAATGAACAGGACTTTAAGCCACTCACCTTTGATAAACAACAATAACAAAGTTACAAGACACATAATACATCTCTGAACACAATAACTGTGTTTTGATGGTAACTCATATTGACCATTGTGAAATAAGCACAGGAAGGTATTAGGAGTAGAAAAGCAAGCAGGAAGTTCAGATATATAGAAAAAGTCCTTCTGCTTCCATCTGGATAATTTCAAAATGTCTTTGTAATACAAGTCAGCAAAGGCAGCTGGTGTGAAGCATGCCTAGAGGAGCTTCCTCATATCCAAGCTATTTCAAAGGCCCAATTGTCACATGATGAGAACCCCACAGAGCTGTTCTTTCACAGAAGAAATAAACTTAGTGGCAGAAGAAATGTTTTAAAAATTCTACATTCAATCCCTGCCATTTCCAGGTAGGTCTGGGAACTGAAGCCTGCGAGATCTGTTACCAACCAGCACAGACCAGAGATAGGCAACGTGTGGCCCTTCAGATATTGTTCAGCCCTAGCAGCACAGAGAGGTATCATGGGTATTTCGGTCCAACTCTGGAAGGACAAAGTTGCCCAATGTCAGTTTAATGGTCCTCCACAGAAACTAATGCTCTGATTGAGTCCTCTGGAAAAATATGGCTTTGAGGCTATTTGTCACAGTCATTCTGGATTCTTGCTGCTATAAGATTCTTTTCAAAGAAGCAATTTAAGTAGGGTCGTTGATAAAAAATATCCTTTCAAAGTCAATAATCAAAGATTTATTTTAAATTAAAATATTTTTCAAATAAAGTTGTAACATCAAACCTGATGCATTTCTAGCCATGGTTATATTCCCTGGCTAGTTCAGTTTAGGTCATGGGTTTGTGAAACTGTGTAATTCCATTCTCCATTGGAAGAACAGCTTCGTTTTATTTAAATGCAAACTACAACTGATATGCCATATTCCCAATGAGAACAGGAACAGGACAGGGTCCACTCACACCTCTCAACCGCTCCATGTTCCCAAACTCCCATCCCCATAACCTCTTACCTGGTGGTAACTGTGGCTAACCAGATATGAAAACCAGAAGAACTTAGAATGGGTAGCAGGAGTGGCACAATACTTCTATTTTCTCAATAAAGTACAATTTCCCAGTGTCTGGGCTCATCTACACTGGTTCACACCGCTCCTGGGGTATTCTAGCCTCAGAGCCTCCCTGGATTTCCCCTGTTACCTCTGCATGCTGGAGAGATGGTGGATGGCTGTCTACACATGCATCCTGCTGTGCTACTTAGCAGTGCTGCCGCTGGCACAAATTGCTCTCTCTCAGGTCAGAAACAAGGCACACAGCATTGATCACCTCGTTGTGACCTCAGGGGGAGTGACTTGCACCAGCCGTGGTGGTGTCAGGCAGCACAGTGGGATGCATGTGTAAACTGCCACCTGGCATTGCTATGGAGTGCTCCAGATTTTCCTGCAAAATGTAGAGCAAAATGTGATTGTTTAAAAACAAACAGATTTAGGCATGGATAGAGTGGATACAGTGAGTAACTGGCTGTATGTTATGACGACAGTCCACACTTGAATCAGAGTCTTTAGTCCTGCATTGTGCAGACAGGTTGCAGTGGGTGGTTGGGATATCAGTACAATTGGCTGATGTAGACATGCTCTCTGTCTTCTGGACAGGGGGACAGTAAAATTTGCCAACATGGTGTTTCTTTATTGTTTGACTCAAATGGATTTTCTGTCAATGGCTGCTAGCTATGATGACCATATATGATCACAAGTATCAGAGGCTCAGATCCTGTATAAAGGTGGGAAATCATGAAGTTCCACCAGTATACTTCAGTCCAGGCTGTTAGGGAGATTTAGTAGCTGAACCCTGATTATAGCTGCATAAAGCCCAAATGGGATTCTGAGGGGAGGCAGTGTGTCTCTGCATACTAGTTGTTGGGGAACACAAGCAGGAGCTGAGTAAGCTCACACCATTCTTGTGGAGCTCCCATAGCTTTTCCACTGGGATACTCATTGTGAGAAACAGGATGCTGGACTTGATAGCGAGATGCAGGAGAGCTCTTGTTATATTATTCTAAATCTACCTTTTAAAAATGCAGGTTTGGGTCCAGGCTGACAGACCATATCTGCCCATAAGAGCCTTCCCAGACTCAGATTCTCAGAAGAGGCCATTCTTTTAGTCTCACCATCTTCCCAGGTATTGTTGGCGGGGTTACAAGATAGGGCATTCTAACTCGAGGTAGACTAGAATAGTTCTTCCTTGATGTCCTTCCATTGGCAGGCAGAGATGTTTTATTCCAGCATGCTTTAGAATGGAAGATTTTTAAGGAAAGGGTTGTATTCTTAAAAAACTGTACTGTCTTTAACAATTGTTGATCCTCAAAGTGTATTTTTTAGAAATATTGTTCATAGTTTAATTCCATTTCAACGTGACTTTTTGTATGTTTTTAACTTCATTGTGATCATTTTGATTTGCAGTTTGTTCTGAGACTTAATCTTGGCAAAAAGGATGGTTGTAAATGAAGGTGACAATGTCATGATGATGCTGGTAAAGGTAAAGGTATTCCCCATTAACAAGATTGTCAAGTTGTGTCTGACTAT
>CM034703.1:181896031-181913830 GCA_020142125.1 Phrynosoma platyrhinos
CTACGCTGGCCCAATTGGTTCATACTGCCTACAAATGTGGCAGGCAACGGGTCTCCAAGGGCGTCTTTTCCAGCTCCACCAAGAAAGAAATGGGACCATTCAGGCCATGTTGCTTCATCCATGTACAGCACTGTTCCATTAGCCTTTACCCCTACCCCTATCCCTAATGTTTCCATTTTAGCAATGTGTAAAACTGTTCTGCTACAGCAAACAGTGCCTGAAGTATACCAGAGTTGGAGAAGATTCACATCTGACCTGACTTTGGGTTAATTCCAGCTGTTCGAAAAGCTTAAATGCTTGGAAATACAGTGGTTGGAAAGATGAGTACCCTCAGTGGCATCACTAGTGCTGGCATTACCTGGTGCATTAACGCATGGTGTCACTCCTTACTGATCTCCTCCATCACCACACCATACAGAATCCTTAGTAATGCTTTTTGTACTAATGTTCGAGGGGGTATTGTAAAGTTTTAATTATCACCTTTAAAAAAATTTGACAGAAATTTTGTTTTGATTTGTAGTTGTTAACTTATTTCTACATAGTCAACATTCAGATTTACACATTTCCCCAACATTTTCTGGCCCTCCAAATACCGTTATTGTAGAAGTCTGGAGATTGCGCCTTAAACCACTCTTCCACTTCATGAATAGCATCATCTGTATTGTCAAATCAGTGACTCCGCAACAGATTTTCCATTTTTTGGGGAAAAATAGTCACTTGGTGATGATGACATTGACAAAAATTCATCAATATACCATAATAACCTCTGGGTGATAATTATTACATTACGATACCCACTCATACTTCTCCTTCTTACATTTTAGTCACTTCTGGCACAACCTGTAACAAAAATAAAAGACACAATGTGCTGATTTTCTCAACATCATGCACTTAGGGACCAATGATGACACTGACAAAATTTCATCAATATTCTATAATTACTTCTGGGTGATAATTACTACTTTACGATATCTCCTAATACTCATAAATCATAATTCCCATATATCACTGAATGTAAAGGCAATAGCTGTGACATAAACAAACAGCAAAATTAAAATTATACCTTTTAACTACAATATCATATACATCACCTAAATGTATTTACATGTACATAGCGTCATGTGGTTAAAATGAAAATTTGGTAAGATGTGATGTTTTTAAAGAAAATGTATTAAGAATTAAAAAAAAATCAAAATTTTAAATTTATTTATTTATTTATTTTTTAAAAAACCTGGTCCCTCTTCTTTCTCTTCCCACTCAGCCTTGCCCCATTCATGCCTTTTATACTACTGAGCTCCATTGTTTTAAAGGGACACAAGCAAATGCCTCAGCCTGTTTATGACAAATGCAGATGTTTGGGGAGCAGAGGTGTTGCCCCCCCTTAGGGTGTCACCCCATGCGGCCCTCATCCCCCATTCTTGAGTACCCTGAAGTGAATTTCAGATGTGAATTCACCTCAAGGATGAAGTGTGTGTGTGTGTGTATGAGAGAGAGAGACAGAGACAGAGAGAAATCCTTGTTACTTCTAAGAATTCATCACTCCGTAGGCATGACTGAGATATTTGTAATATGGCATGTTTAAAATCACATTACAAATCTTTTGGAAGCTTTTCTGGCTCTACATTTCAATCTCTTACATGTTTGCTCAGCAGTAAAATCTACTGGGATCAATTCTGCTTATTCCAAGGGAAGCGTTCACAGGAACTCAGCCTAAGCCAGGGATAATGTATTTATACCCCCTGATAGCAACATAATGTACTAGCTGTGGTGAAGGCACAAACATTTAAAATATAAATTTAAATTCTTAATCTGCAAAAATGCCATCAATGTAGCTTCTTATTTTACTGGCTATATGTTGTCTTTTGGAGGATATTTTTAGATTCAAATCTGTACTGAAATTCAGCCTTTCCCAATATAATGCCCACCAGATAGGTTGTAATACAGCTCCCATCATCCTCACTGACCATGCTGTTTGGGTATGATGGGAAGTATATTTCAGCATATTAGAATATTGGTATCAATGCTTGTGGGTAGTTCTATGTTTTCCTTGAGAAGGGGGTGCTCTACACAGGAACACTGATGTATATCTCCATGGTCATTTGGTTAGTGTTGCTTGTGAAGAGGTCACTCCCCAGATTACTCTTCCTGGGAGTAATAAACTTTTACAATTCTTTGATTGGTAGCACACTTTCCTGCCTGCTCCAACCAAGCGTGTACACAAAAACCAGCCTTTGTCACTAAAGATATTTTTCTTCCTACTTGCATACATGGAGGTCAACTATCTAGGGACCTCTGTACCAAAGTATAGTTTTCTCTACTAAGTAGTTATTTTGTAGAACCTAGATGTAGCAATACAGTAAGTTTCTTTTTACCTATTAATATATCCTGTTTATTTACCAAAAGCTCAGATCTAGTTGTTTTTGCCAAATACCTGTGGAGGGCACGTTTGCTGTTGTTGTTGTGCTGCTGTTGCTGCTAAACTGATTTAACCACAAATTAGCCAAAACATAATTTTAACACAGCATACCTGGACACCAGGTTGTTGAAGGATGATCTAAGTATTGTATGGAATTAAACAAATATTCTAAGGTATCATTAGTCCATCTGATGCATTTAGGTTTAAGTATTATAAGGAATTAAATAAATATCCTAAGGTATCATCAGTCTATCTGACACATCTACATTTTGAATGCTGAATTTTTAAACAACCATAGGCTTCTGCCACACTGTAGAATTAATGCAGGTTGACACTCCTTTAACTGCCATGGCTCCATCCTATCCATCTTATGCAATCCTGGGAATTGTACTTTGTTGTGGCACCAGAGCTCTCTGACAGAGAAGGCTAAATATCTCATAAAACTACAAATCTCAGAATCCCATCGCATTGATCCATGGCAGTTAAAGCGGTGTCAAATTTCATTAATTCTGCAGTATAGATGCAGCCTGAGTTCGTTTAGGCACCCTGTTTATGATGGAAAGAGAGTGACCCCCTTTATGATATTTTTCCTATCTCTTGTATGCCAAAAGTCATGGTGCTGGGAATTTCAGCCACATGAAATACACATGCTGGAGCTGCAGGCTCTGTGATCATCATCAGTATTACAAAAGTGTCAATAAAAATGTGTGAGCTGGGGCAAATGTTTCTCTGGATGGTGTGAAAGGTGCATCATGTTTTCTTCTACTACCAATAATGGTTTGTTTACTGTTTGTATTTGTTAGAAATCTGTAAAAGAAGGGGTCTGGTGTGTTTAATATTCCTGTCATGGCAAAATTATACTGAAGAATACAACTGAGGGCCCCAAAGTATTAAAACTGCTGTCAAAATGTTTGTGTAAGAGATGGAAACCTGGATTGTGAGCCTGAAGGCAAGCTCTCTCTGCTTTAATCTTTGTATAGCACCTATCATTTGTAAGTACTTTATAAATAATCATAATAAGAAACCTCTAGTGTTAAGGGTGAAGCAAGATGGAGCAGGTTTCTTCCCTGAAAGTGATCCATGGGTCCTAAGATGTAATCTTTCTTGAGGATGACTGCAGCAATATGACCCACTGCCATAAAACTGCTATCAGTAAATTGGCAGGATTCCCGAAGCCACATGGGCCTGGAACTACAAAAGGTTGCTGTTCTGTCTTGTGATGCATTCTAGCCCCAGCCAGCTTCTTTTGAAAAATACTGCATACATTGGTTTTCTTATACATGCTAGCTTGGCAAATAAAGCAGTATAGGCAAAGGTCCCAATGAAGGGATAAACTATATATCCATGACAGAATGTGGCAGCTGTGTGTTTTCCTCTGTTTTTTTACAGACCACAGCAAACTAGCCAGATTAGTAAAAGTTTTGTTGTTGTTCTTGTTTGCCATCAAGTCATTTCTGACTTACTGTGACCCTAAGGCAAACCTGGCACATGACTTTTTGGGGGCAAGTTTCTTCAGAAGGAGTTTGCCATTGCCATTTGAGGACGAGACTTGCCCAAGATCACCCAGTGGGTTTTCTTGGCCAAGTGGGGATTCAACATCTGGTCACTCAGAGTCATAGTCCAATGCTCAAACCAGTACACCACACTGGCTTTCATAGTGACTAAGGACTGCCATCAACTCAGTCTGCCAGGCCAGGCAAGTGACATAAGCTAACTACAAATTGTGATGCCTCAATATTTGCAGCCAACATCACAAGTGAATGAAGATTGCTTCCAGTGTAGTTGCACCTGCTACAATCAAAATGAGAAATTGGATTCACTTTTCATGATGTCCAGCATCAGCTCTTTTACTCAGGCTGCCTCTGAAATCATACCGCAATCTAATGAATACATTTCAGGATGGTAATAAGTGGTCTAATGCTGGCTGAGCATTTGTGCAGCGAAGGGAAGATCATCTTTTTTTGTAAGGATCACAGGGCATACGTTTAGCATGAAAGATGGAATAGGCCATATTTGTGCTCCAGGACACACAGGAACCTGTCATTTTTGGTTTATGTAGCTAGCAGCACTGATGGTAAAAAGGAAAGACTATTTGAAACCCTTCCCAGAGTATTTTTATTCCCCTAACACAAATATTGAGCAGTAGGTATAGGACTGGAAGAATAAAGAACTGATATGGTCAATAGAGCTGGCTATCTATCTATCTATCTATCTATCTATCTATCTATCTATCTATCTATCTTTTACTGCAAGGAATGGGGTAGTCATGTGTGTATTTTCTGTCTTATGTGTTGTAAAATAATCTGGCTGGTTTTGGGTGCTATGCACCTTGACTTCGCTGGATGTTAGTTGCTGCCCTGACTCAGGCAACAAAACATTGACAGCTAGCCCTACCAATTAACCGATTACTGATTAGTTTCTACTGCTTAAGTAGATTTTGAAAAAGTTAACAGGTCATTTGAATCATGGTATTCCATGAATACATGTCAGATATTTCAGACATTCATAATTTAGTTCAATGAAGTCAACATGGAATGTCTCTACTCTTGCTATGGGGTCTTGTAAGCCTTTATTGGTGTCTATCTATCAAATTCAAATGCTATGTAGAGCATTTGAGGGGTCCTGGAACAGACTCCGGGGATACCAAAATCTGTAGATGCTCGTCCCATTATATGGAGTGGAATAGTAATGGTGTCCCTTACATAAAACGGCAAAACCAATGTTTGCTTTTTGGGTATTTAAAAAAATATTTTCAAGACGTAGATGGTTGAATCCATGGATTAGTGTCTACTCCTTAAGTAGATTTTGAAAAAGTTACTGGGTAGTTTAAATCATGGGCCCAATGTAATGGAGAAGGCTTGTGGGGCAGGTCCAATATATTGTCTGTTGGTATAAATTGTACATTGGTAGCCAATTGTTAGTTAGCAACTGACACAAGAAAGGAATACATTTTCTTTCCTGGCGTGGACGAATCAGAGCAGCAGTTCTGAGATCTTCTGATGTAGCCAGTCATATGTGTTACCCTTACAAATTCTTGCTCAAGGCAGCCTATTAATTAAGCAACTCCCAATTCACCGCTTCTTAAAATTCATTTTATTGTTCCCATTCTGCAACATTTCAAGTTCTACACGTGTGTGTGTTTTTAATGGGGTGACCAAATGTGTAAACTTTGTTTCAAGAACCTTGCAATGTTTGAAGTTTTCTTTTTTATCCCTTTCTTTGCACTCTAATGTTTTTCTCACTGCTGCTGCAAACTGTGGCTTTTTCACTGAATTCTTTACTTTGGCTCCAAATCTCCTTCATAGTGTTGGAAGACACTACAAGGGCCATCCAGCCAAAGAGGAATATATGATCAAAGCACCATCGCTGCATATGTGATTAGCATGTTTTGTCTTGAGCAAGAATCTATTTGAACACTGGCAGAGTGTAAAGCGACCTCAGTGTGTCCAGAGATGTGATGCCAGCTGGAAGGCTCACTGGTGCAGTTTTGCTCCCCCAGCCACTAACTGGCTATGGCATATTGGGCACATGGGAAAGAAAGAGGACCCTTTGCTATCCAAAATCATAAAGAGGGAGAGAATAAATGACAATGTTTTTCTGTTGCTAATGGAGTTGAAATTTTATTGCCTGGATTTTACGACTCTTTGTCTCCAGGTTTCCACATATGGCCAAAGAAGGGAGTGGCATCTGCTTGCATGGATATCTCTCCAGACCATCTTAACTGACAACAACAACAACAACAACAAACAAAATGTAGGCCTGTAACATAAGGGGGCTGCAGACAGGTGGCACAGAGTCGCCCCGGGAAGTGGCGGATCGGGGCCGCAGCTACCCCACGCAGCAGCCCCAATTCTCCCTTTTGCTGCCCTGAAGTGGCAAAATGCCGCTCCTTTCAGGGGTGGCAAAAGGGTGCCCTAAGAGCCAGTGAGCAGCTCATCAGGATGCTACACTGGAAGAGTGTCCTGACGCTGCACACCATGCATAATGGCACGCTGCATCAGGACGCAGTCAGCATGGGGTGGGGTGGGATGGGATCGGGTGGGGGTGGCGGCATGTGGCTGCCCTGTCCCAACTCTGCCTCCAGGCCAGCCCTTTGGGCCGGTCTGTAGAGGTCCATAGTCATTTATTCTTCTTCTCCTGTATGACTAACGTTTTGCCTCATGAAGAAGCCAGTGGAGTTCAAAAGCTTGCATCACATTAAAGACAGTCTTTAAAGGTATGTCTTTTCTTTCCTTTACTCCAAAGTAAAAACAGGGCACCTGATTCAGGGGTCAAACAGATGGATAGGAAAAAGAGGCTCCAACCTGCCTTTTCTGAAAGCAGTTCGAAACCTTGCTGTCCACACTGGCTGCTCCCAAGGTGGCCTGAATGCACAGAGCCCAATTACATAGTGTGGCATTAAGCTGTGCCACTTGGTAATTTTTTTGGTTGCCTCCCCCCATTCATGTGCACTGCCACACAAACGCACTGTAGGCAACTGCCTGCTACATAGATGCCATCTCATTGGTTGCACCTTTGACTTAGCACACAATCGGACTGTCTGGTTTGTGTACGTTGATGTCACACTTTCCCTTTTTTGCATTACTGCCCCGACAACTTGGGTACAGCGGCTCCATCCTTTTTAAATGCACACCTGCAGCAGTGTGTTTGTATGCTGCATTAGGGTTAGGATAGCTCACTCCTTTAGAACTGCTCTGGCATTGGGGTGTTTATATGCAGGGTTGAAGGTTTGCATTTTGCAGGATAAATTAGGATATTCTGGGTTCTTTTTGTTCCAGTTTTTAGCTCTGAAGTTTGAAACCACTTTATTTGGTCCCTGTGTTTCACCCTGGAGATACTAAAGTAGTGGTGGTGGTGGTGTGGGAGGGATTTAACACTCTTCTCGGTCTGGATCAAGTCCATTGTATCTACAGTTCGCATTACCAAAATAAATATAAAAAGACACCCCTGTACCAAGGAACAAGACCATTTTTGGTAATGCAAAGTCCAGATGCAATGGACCTGATTTAAATCAGGACCACACAAGGAGGTCAAATTGTTTAAGCCCCCATGCCTTCCTATCATGGTCCCGATTTGGACTGGGCTGTCCACATTTAATTTTTCATTAAGGAGGGGGAAATATAGCTGTCAGATATATCTTTAAAGCAATATGTAGTGAAGCTTTTGTCTACTCAGTCTGAAGAAATCTTTTTGGAACACTCACAGTCCCCTTGTGTTTCTTTCATTCCAAAAGGATCATCCATAAACTTAGCCACTTGACTCCCTTAACTCCACTCTAAGTAAGCACTTGAGGATCTTTTTATCTCTCTAGATGTTCTTACTGACCCTCATTGCTTTAAGCACATCAAGGGGCAGACAACAGTTCTTACAAGTTGAAGAAGGAAGGAAAAAAGATGCATTGTTTTCCACGATATTCACATTCATTCCTGCTCCCCTCATTGTTGTTTCCCTTGTGTGAAATGAATTTCACAGATTTTTATGCACTACAAAATATTGCAAAACCTGTAAATGTGATGGAACTAGATATTAACATGGGGATGCCTAACAGAATGCCTAGTCCTGCATCAAATTCTTAGTATTCCATAATGCTTAAATGATATGTGGAGAACTCTGCACAAGATTGCCATTTTGGGCACTAGTGTTATGCTAAGCGTATCCTCCAGTTCTGTTCAGTGACAATAATGGGACATTTATTTCTTTGTTAGATAAATATACTGTCACATGTTATCAGAATTTGATAATTTGATTTTTCAGTTTTGACGCCGTGTTTACTAAACAAAAAGCCCCAACTACACTATATCAATCTGACTACAGTCTAAATGTTTAGTATGAAAGGTAACTGTTATGTCCTTGTATACAATGAGCACTATTATCAACTGACAATTGGGTTTCATAGCTGTAGAATGGAATATAAGGCTTATGGAAAGTCTAATTTTCTAAATGTTGTTTTCTGCCTTAAAAGAATAGTATCTTCAGTTTGTGAGTAAATGGCAGATACATTCTCCAGTTCTTGCTACCATTGTTGAGTGGAATATGTAGATGTTATTACAATATATATCCACAGGCAAGAGAATCTGTTCTCTCCCTCATCCCACTTTAAATTACATTTCTCCCTATCCCTTAATCTTGAATCCTGAAGACTCCTAAAAGGATTGAGAGCATAAGGAAGGCACATGGTTCTACTTTAAAGCAATCATAAGGGCCAGTGACCTACTGCAGAACTGGTTGCTAATCTCTGTACTATGTTTCATTACCATAATATCCTCAGTACTGTGACACAGCATGTTACTGTCTGCATGTCATTGGCCGTATACTTAAATATTGATAGACCTATATCAATGCAGAATACAATTTCTATCATAAAGTGTATATCTTCAAGAGAGAACAGTATTGTTAATTATCATCTTGCTCTCAGTTGTTATAATTAAATGATGAGAGACAAGGCAGATAGTGTCACATTTCAACCATTCACATACTTTTAAGCACTTAAGAAGATGGGATGGATTATTTGCTATTATTAGTCACACAATATATCTGCAACTGTCCTAAATTTAATACTCAGTGTTGTCCTGAACATCTTCCAGTTTCATTTTTTATTCTCCATTGGTATAAATGTATGAATGAACTCCCATGGCAATCAGTGTTGTTGGCAGGTTGCAAAATGCACAACTTTCAAACTCACTTTACCCTTTATGCACTTCCAGTATGAATTCAGATGGTTAGAATTTTGAAGACTAAATTAAAATCTCAAAGTAGGTTGGATCCAGATTGTAGATTGAGGATGGCAATTGCAAGCCCCTCAGAAGAATCCTTGCCAAGAAAATCCACCCATCACCCCCAGAAGATGGCAACTGCAAGCCCCTATGAAGAACCCTTGGGTATGTTGTGCCCCTCTGCCCACCCTCTGCCCATTACCCCTCCCTCCTGGGTGCCCTGAATGGGATCAGTAGCACGTTCCCATTGGCTGCTCCCTAAAAAAAAACTGGTGCTTTTGAAAAGATGCAGCAAATGCTTGTTTCAAAAGCACTGGGTTAAGGGGGATTTGTGCCAGCCCCTCCTCCCGAAATTTGGGTAGGTAAAACCGGCGAAAGTATGAACAACCCCCCTTTAAACCGGTTTCCAGACCAATTTATATTGTAGTGTGAATGCAGCCCATGAGTTATCACAGTGTATGATACCAACCCTAGTGATGCCACTGGTATTTGATAAAGACCACAAATACATGTTAAATCCAAGCATCACGTCCAACTGAATAATTCCAAAAAGAAATAAATCCCAAGCAACTCCTGCCCCTGCCTCCAATGCCTGTTTAAAGACGTGTCTGATTATTTCACTTACGAAGAAGATATTCTGAGCTATCATGATCGTAGTCATTGTCTTCAGGGAAGTGGTTGATCCGAAAACAGTGTCCTTTATATATCCCTGGAAAGGAATACAAATAACAGATTAGCACATGCTTGGAAGAAAAGCCTTTCTGATGACTCCTTCTTAATTTGTATGATGATGTGTTTGGTAGTTCCCTCATCTTTAGAAAAATTGCTAAAGACTACTAACTAGAAGAGCAGTGGGGACCAGAGGTTTTTGGACTGAAACTACCATGATACCTCACCATTAAATATGCTGGCTTGGACAGGTAAGACACTGAAGTCCAAAAGCATTCAGAGAGTCATGTGTATAACTAAGGAGATTAACACACTGGCTTTCATTCTCATGCTAGGCATGGGATGTAAACTCAAAGGGACGGATTCTACTGCACAGCTCCTTCCCCTAGCAGTACTTATCCCATACCTGACCTGGGCTTCCAAGAAACTTTATTTAAACTACACTACCCACTAACCTGATGATTCAGCCCATCACTTTCAAGACATCCAACACTTAAAATATAGTCCCTAGAGATGAAGGCAGCCCTGCCTTCAGGAAAAAAAACCTTCCTGAGGGAGAGCAGAATTCCATTTCTAACTCCTTATATTAGTGGAATTATATACAGGTTGAGTCTCCCTTATTCAAAATGCTTGGGACCAGAAGTGTTTTGGATTTTAGATATTTATGGATTTTGGAATATTTGCCAGCTGCCACTTCTGTCTTGTAAACGAGCAACCAGGAGCACCACAACCACCTCCCTGAAGCTAGACATGGATGGCTGCAGGACTCCCTGGAGATCTCCTGTAATCAGGTCCTTTATATAAAATAAAATGGTACAGTATTTGTGAGCTGTAAAAAGACATGGCTGGAGAAAGCAAGTTGACAGCTGCTGCTGAGGCCACTCTTCCTGCATCCTATTGCCTGCCAGCTTCTGGTACCACTTGCTTCCTCCCAGCCTGCCTCCCAGCCTGCCTCCCCTTGCTACCACCGCCACCCTAGTCATCAGGAACCGCACTCTATTTTTCATGCATTTTTTAAAAAGCAGATTTTTGAAATCTCATGTCTCTCTCCAGCTGTGTCTCTTTGCAACATCGCATCTCTTGTGTCTTTCTTCAGTCTGCAAATATACTACACCATTTCATTTTATATAAGGGAGCTGATTACTGTACAGGAGATCTCCAGGGAGCCCTATAGCCACCCCTTTCCTCCTTTGAAGTGGCAGCACTCCTGGTTGTTTGTTCACTTCTATCTCCTGCCTCGCATCCCTCTCCAGCCTCACAAATGTACTTGTATTGTAGCTCTCAAAGTTTCGAATTTTAAGAGCATTTTGGATTTTGGTATTTCAGGTACTGGAGACTCAACCTGTATAGAGTGTTGCTTGGCTGGTATGAAGTTTCTCTTATTCTGCTTCCACAATGGCTTGAGACCCAACTATCTGCAGGAAGTATCTCTTCCTATACTATGTGGCCCATGACTTAAGACTATCAGGGAAGGCTCGTCTCCATGAATCTCAGAGACATGATACACCAACATGAAGGGGAGGGGGCCTTCTCAGTTGTGACACCCCCAGCAGCAGAACACCCTTCCCAAAGGCATGCTACCCGCAAAGATACTGCAATAGTTTCAGCACTAACTCAAAACCTTTTCTGTTTATTCTGGTATTTCAATTGGCCTTTTCTGTATTGGTTTTGATATTGTTGTTTTATGACAACGTGTTGATAGTGGTTTTTATCCTTTCACTTATAACTGTACATTCATCTGGTATCTGCAAGGATGAAGGGCTGTTTTAAAATGTTTAAATAAATAAATAAATGGACAATAATGAAATAAGACAACAGGCTGGAGCAATGGGAGAGGAAGGAGGGTGCTCTTTCTCCTAGATGTCATGAACAGAAGAGGA
Source organism: Phrynosoma platyrhinos (assembly GCA_020142125.1). Lineage (NCBI taxonomy): Eukaryota > Metazoa > Chordata > Lepidosauria > Squamata > Phrynosomatidae > Phrynosoma > Phrynosoma platyrhinos. The sequence continues at coordinate 181,907,710 of CM034703.1, forward strand.
AAATGGAGCAGACCTCATCTGACAGATTCATCTATTGAAGAGAACATTCTATAGCTGGGGCAGCAGAACCCTACATCGCTACAGCAATTTGATAGCACTTTAATGGTCATGGCTCCCTCCTATGGAATCTTGGGGTGGGCAGTTTGATAAGGTCCTTGGATTGCTAGAAAGCTCTCCTCCACTTGTGCGTGTTTGTAGCACTTAAAGGCTCAAGGAGAGAATTCCAAGTACTCTGCACCAAACTACAAATCCCAGGACTACATAGGAAGAAGCCAAGGCAGCTAACGTGCTATTAAACCACTATAGCTCTGTAGATACATTTGTGATGTTAGTCTAAAGTAGAGATGGCTGAAATTCTGTAATTCTTTCTGAATTCTGTACTTCTTTTCCCTGGACAGTAATCTGTGAACCCAGATCAGCAGTCAAACTGTACTTCCATACTAAAAATGGCACAATAGCCACAACTGTATCTAAGGCCCTCAGGTTAGTTTGCAAGGCAGGCTATAAAGTGTACATTACTCCATTTTCCAAGAGATGGGAATGACAAAGGGGCTTTGGAGGGGCTGAACTTGTCCCCCTTGGCCAGCATCTGTCATCATAAGGAGTTGCCTTGCACTGTTTAATGGTAAATCTAGCCCTAGGTTTAGAATCATGAGGTTCCTGCCATAGAACATTACACATGAATCCACAATGAAGACCTAAGATTTTACTGTTTGTTTTGTTGTTGTTGTTGTGTACCTTCAAGTTGTTTCCAAATAATGGTGACCCCAAAGTGTTTTCTGGGGCTGAGAGTATGACTTGTTCAAGGTCACCCTGTGAGTTTCTGTGGCCTATCAGGGAATGAAACCCTGGTCTCCTAGAGTCCTAGTCAATGCTCAAATCACTGCACCACACCACTATTCTTTTACAACTGTTGAAAACAGTTTTAAAAATGAAAATTCAGTGTTGCAATTCATTTTATTTCCATGTTTGAACTGTGCCTCTGATAGTTTCAAGTGCTTGGCACTTTCAGTTCTAGCTTAAGATGTGAACTCAGTCGATGCCATGACTGCTTTATGTGGATTTTAGGTGCACATGGTCAGGCTACAGCTGTGGATTTACTTTACTGCTTGCAATAATGGTTGTGAGAAGCTGCTAATCCCAGGGATTTCCAAAGTCCTTTGTGGGCTTACTAAACATGGCCTCTGATTGGCATGTGGTTTCTTTATCTCTGCTGCTGCCAGGCTTTATTCATGGCCATGTGTTCCTGGCTCTCTACACACTTGTATAGCAAATACTGTCAGCCAAGTAACACCAGTAGGGTGTGTAAAATGAGGCACCAGGTATTATCAGAAAATATAGCAAGAGTAGCACAAATGAACAGAGTAAGCTTTGAGTCACAGGATCTTTAGCCTGATGTCTCCCCCAATCTGCAATTCAGGAGATAAAAGCCACCCCTCCCAATTCGTGGTGGATCCGTTCCAGACCCCCTCCCACCGTAAAAATGGGAACTCGCAAATATTGGAGCCCCACTGAAAAGAATGATGTGTGGGCCCATGGCACAATGTGGGGCTGCGCACTGGCATGCACTCCCTCCCCATTTGCTGTTCTGCAAACAGCAAAACTGAGGACTCCAAGACCATGGACTCTAAGTCCGTGAATTGGGAGAGACGACTGTACTACATACTGCTTTTAAAGCTTTAAAAAAACTTTTTTAAAAAGATGCCTTGGGTCCACCCTGGGAGAAAGCCAGCATATAAATAAAGTAAATAAATGAAATCATGATTATAGCTAGAAAAAAAAGTGGCCATCGAATGATAACGCCTCTGACCTAGAGCTGCTATGTTCCCAAGGCATGCTAAGGGCATCCCTTTTCACTGATGGGGAAAACCTGTCAATGAGCTCACATTTGTGAAAGTCCCCAGGTGTGCAACACTGCTGCTGATATTGGCATTCACATGGTCTCATAACGCCTCCTCTCCTCCTGTTCTACTCTCCCCTCACACGGAGAAATGTAAGGTACTGCACTTAGGGCGGAAAAACGAAAAGCACAGATATACGATGGGGGACACCTGGCTGAATGAGACTACGTGTGAAAGTGACCTAGGAATCCAGGTGGACTACAAGTTGAACATGAGTCAACAGTGCGATGCAGCAGCTAAAAAGGCCAATGCAATTTTAGGCTGCATCAGTAGAAGTATAGTGTCTAGATCAAGAGAAGTAATAGTGCCACTTTATTCTGCTTTGGTCAGGCCTCACCTGGAATACTGTGTCCAGTTCTGGGCACCACAATTCAAAAAGGATGTGGAGAAACTGGAGTGTGTCCAAAGGAGGGCAACTAAAATGGTGAAGGGTCTGGAAACCAAGGAATGACTTAGGGAGTTGGGGATGTTTAGGCTAGAGAAGAGAAGGCTGAGAGGTGATATGATAGCCGTGTTTAAATATTTGAAGGGATGTCATATCGAGGAGGGAACAAGCTTGTTTTCTGCTGCTCCAGAGAACAGGACCTAGAACAACGGATGCAAGCTACAGGAAAAGAGATTCCACCTCAACATTAGGAGGAACTTCCTGACAGTAAGGGCGGTTTGACAGTGGAACACATTCCCTCGGAGAGTGGTGGAGTCTCCTTCCTTGGAGGTCTTTAAGCAGAGGCTGGATGGCCATCTGTCAGTGGTGCTTTGATTGGGAGTTCCTGCATGGTAGGGGGTTGGACTGGATGGCCCTTCCAACTCTATGATTCTATGATTCTATTCCCAAGCAACCTGATTGCTCTATTTTCTATTTTCTTTTCTTTCCCCCCCAAAAAATTCAGCCGCAGTAGCAGAGCTCTGGAATTGTGTAAAATAGTTAAAATACAAAAATAATTTAAAATGAAATAAAATAACCAAAATGCATGCTGGGTAGGGGATAAGGCAGGAAGGCAGGGTTAAGGGGGAATCAGGAAGAGAGTGCAATGGCAAAAGTAGCATCAGTCGTGTGACATGCGATAATGGCTACTCAGAAATTGATATATTTCTGCTTTCTAAACTGATGTGATTGCTGTAAGAACAGGGCTCATGTGCAGTGGCATTACTAGAGGGTATGTGGGCTGCACCAGGTGACACCCCTGCTCCTCAGATATCTGTATCTGTGGCATTCTCTTGCTTCCTTTTAAAATGCTTTAAGAGATGATTTGAGTGGGGCTAAGCTCAGTGGGAGGAGAAAGGAGGGCCCCCAATATAAAAAGATTTTAATTTTTTTAAAAGTCTTTTAAAATTTTCTTTAAAAACATTACATTTTAACAAATCTTCACTTTGAGCACATGAAACTGTGTATATGTAAATACATTTAGGTTGTGCATATGATATTGTAATTTAAACATATCATTTAAATAATTGAAAGGTATAATTTTAATTTTGCTAGTTGTTTATGTCACAACTATTGCCATTACATTCAGTGATATACAGGAACTACAACTTATGAGTAACATTAGTGCCAAAAACATTACTAAGGATTCTGTATGGTGTGGTAATGGGAGGAGGTCAATGGGGGTGGGAGGGTAACACCATCAGTTACTGCCAACCCTAGTGATGCCATTGCTCATGTGGTAATATTCTGTGTCTCACCATTCAGTGCACTTCTGAGTTGTAGTGTGGTAGATTCCAGAACCATGATTTTTGCTTGTGCCAATGAGTGAAATTTTCCCTTGTTGATATTTGATGTTTCCCCCCAGTGATAAAATAAGCACATTCCTAGAACAGGGGTGGGCAAAGGATGTGGTAGTCATTTTTTCCCCATTTAAAAAAACAGCAACAATTGTTTTGCCCCAAATGCCCTCTCAGAGGCATGAGGGAAGCAATTTTGACTCTGTACGTGTAGATTAAGGAATATTTGGCCCTTTAAGATATATTTTCATTTCAGCTCCCAGAAGCTCCAGTTAGCATGGCCAACAGTAAAGAATTACAAGAGCTGCTATAGTCCAAAATATTTGGACAACCAAAGACTCCCTATTCTGATTTTAATGTGATGAAAGACACAATGTTGCTAATGAAATGACATTCTCACACTGAGGAGTTCCTCCTCCCCATAGAATATATCACTGCCTTGGCACAAATACAGCTTGGCTCTATTTCACATCAATGATTGGTTGATTGGGAAAATGCCTGAAGTGATGATGCCATGGGGTTATGGAGGGCATGTACAAGGCATATTACAAAAAGGGGAGAATTGGACTGAAATGCATTTTTTTTCTGTTTCTGTTTAATGATAAAAGTGAAGTACAAGAAAGTAAATTAATATCTTTTTTAATGGCTTGCTTTTCCCTCTCCACAAGTCACTTAAAATATTCGGAGGCCTGCGGTCACAGCTTTTGAATGGCTGGTATTGTGGCCATCAGGTGTTCATAACATTCCCTCCCCTCACATCCTAAAACAAAAAAAGCAGAGATTCATTTTTTATCCTCTGCTTCTCTTCACTAGATTTACTGTATGGACTCTGGTCCATACTGTACTTTCAAACATTTTCTTGTACTTTTTTCCATGTTCAAGTTACTTTCATGCTTTATTTGGAAAAAACACTCGTTCCCTACCCTTTTTGATAAGTCTTAGCATAGAATTGGCCATTTTCAGATGTCTTACAGAGAATCTTTTACAAGAAGACAGTGCAATATACACACCATATGATGTTTCAGTGGGATTGTACTTGGTATTTCTGATCACATGCCTACCTTCTTGTTCTCTTGCTCTCTTATATGAGTATAATGTCTAAGAAAATGTAAGTTTTTAAATTAATTAAAAACATTACAAATTTTAACCACAATCTGGACAGTTAGAAATCTAATTTAAAGAATATCAATTCATTTGAAATGTGTGCTGAAGAAGAGGGCTGAGGATATTGTGGAGTGGACAGCCCAAAAGACAAACAAATGGGTCATAGAACAGATCAAGCCTGAGCTCTCCCTGGAAGTCAAGATGATTAAATTGAGACTGTCATACTTCGGCCACATCATGAGAAGACAGGATTCACTAGAAAAGACAATTGTTCTGAGAAAGGTGGAGGACAGTAGAAAAAGAGGAAGACCATGTGCCAGATGGATAGATTCAATCAAGGAAGCCATGGCCATGAGTCTGCAGGATCTGAGCAGAGTGGTTGAAGAAAGGCAATCTTGGAGGTGTCTCATTTGTAGGGATGCCATGACTCAAGGCTGACTCAAAGGCAGTCAACAATACAACAACATCAAGGGAATAGACCAGTACATCCACTTGTTCAAGTAGCATTTTCAGATTCAAGACATACCACTCAAACAGGGGTTTAGAAATTTGCTAGTCTATTTGTTTTAATAAACAGCTTGTAAAAGCTGAGCCCAAGTCCTTAACTGAACATATTTCTCCACAAGCAAGATTGTCTTGCAGGAAGTCCACGCATTATTCCTGCTGAAATAAACAATGGCTGCCATCCTGTTGAGCAGTTACAAATGCATACACTAGATTTACACATTTGTAACTGGTCAGTATTCATGTTTATGATCATGGCTATGATCACAAAGCCCCTCTCCCCAATCCTACCTTAACAACCAGCAGCTGCAGAAGTCTGTTCTGCTGGTGATTGGGATGCAGCAGGATGATGTTTCCATTCCCCTCCCACCAGTGATCTCTAGCGTGAGGGGGAGTTTCTGCTTCTCACACTGCATATCACTGGTTGAAGGAGGGACATCAGTAGGGGGGTGGGTGCAGGCTGCACCAGGTGACAGCCTAAAGGTGTCTTCAAACATCTTCCTTTGGGTAGAAACAGGCTGTTGTGTTTGCCCATGTCCCTCTAAAATTCCATTGTGTGTGTGTGTGTGTGATAGGTAACACCTGGGTCTCAATCCTACACCCCCTCAGTGTGCTAATATATCTGCATGCTGACCTATGCTACTTTGAACCATATATACTACCTCAAACTTACTGAAAGCCCCCAAATGACCATTCTGTACTTCACAGTCATCAGGCAGGCTTGGAGAAGCATCTGGCTATGTCCCTGTAGGTAGACACAAAATGATCAGAGCAGTGCTGAAACCTTTGGAGGACCCTTGCAGACCTCACCAATGAAATCATAATTTAGCATCTGGCTTTGGGGACACAGTCAGATACTTTTTCAAGACTACTTAGGGGTTTTGCAGATG
>CM034703.1:181918002-181942431 GCA_020142125.1 Phrynosoma platyrhinos
GCCATATTCTGTACTAGCTGTAATTTCCGAACCAGGGACAAGGGAAGCAAACAAATTAATAATGGGTTTATTTTTTGCAACTTTGCAATGGAATGGTGTATTATGGGAGAGGGAAAAAATAGTTTGTTTTTAGCAAAAAGGTAATAGTGATTTATCACTGCGGTGGGTTGGTGGAAAGGGCTAAGCTGCTCCGCTCCTTCAATGAACCCCTTACAAATTGCTCCTTTGTCACTGCTAATAGTAATGAGAAATATAATGTGCATCAAGACAGCCAGGTATGTGAAAAAGGTTAAACCTTTCCAACCAGCCACCTCAGTGAATTCCCATAGAGACCACTATTTCCTCCTTTTTAGCACCAGTGAAACATTAATCTATTCCCTGTCCCTTATTTTGCAGGGTGGGCACCCCAGGGCTCTACAGGGCACCTCAGGGCTCCACAAGTGGCTCTTATGTGCTCTGTGATCTCACAACCCTGAATACCTTTGGGGGTGCAGAGGTAGTGTTCAGAATGGCTTTTTGAAGCTATAGCATCTGGTTATAGCTCTGTTGCTTATGTTATGTTAAGGCAGTTTTCCATTCGTCTCGTGCAGGAGTAGTAGACAATATAGAGCCATTTGCTTGATTCAACAATATGAGATTTTACTGCCTGAAGTGAAAATTGGTAGTGGAGCCATCACTCTGGTGTCACAAATCTCTTACAAACACACAATGCATTTCTCCCCCCATCCCAGCCCACACAACTTGGTTTTACACAATGAGGATGTCTGATAACCTTTTACAGATAAAAGTAGCTCATTGACATCTTCCTTTGTTCCACAGATCTGGGCCTTTGTGATGTATCTTTATTAGTGTTCCAGATCCGTGTGGTGATTTCACAAGCTACAAGAATAACAATTTAAAGCAAGTACTCCAGTGCTAAGTAATGCCCTTTCATAACCCTGACGATGTAACACTTACATGTCACAAACAATTAAATTTCTTTGTTGCAAGTACACAGTTGTCATACTGGATCTTCTATCAACAGTTAACACAAGTATTTCCAAATACACACTTTTCTGTTTTTGTCCACCAACCCCTTCTCTTAACAAAAGCATGGCATTCTCCAACCACTTTGTGTTCATGCAAAGAGATACACAGCTTGTGCACAGGCTAACCCGCTACACCTCTTGTCTGGCCTCCTGCCATCAGGCTGCAAAGGCACAATAAATAAATATATGTGCGGTGTCCTGAGCTTACGGGCTTGTTCATGTACTTCCATAAACTGATTTATGAAACCTGAAAACTGCTAAGACCTATTACAACAGGAAACAAAATATGACCCTTAGCAAAATAAAATAAGAGCTCCTCCTGGTGAAAGCAAAAACAGACCCCTCCAAACTATTAACAAGTTAACATGGGGATTGTAAGGAAATGTAGTGGTCTGGAATAAGTCCCTGTTCACTTTTTCAGCCAGCCAAGCCCTCTCCCAGGAGATTTCATTCAATACTCCTACCTGTTTTTTTGTCTCCTCCTCCAACAATCAGTTAGCATTCGATGGCTACCAAGCATGCCCAGTGCTCACGGGGCTGTTTTGGAAACCCTTCTCTAGGGTTTTCCCCTACCAAAAAGATTTTGTGGACTTCTGCAAGTGTGGGGTTTCACTCAGATCTGCTGATATTCCCCTCTTATACATGGATGTCACCATTTTGACTACCTAAGCACTAATATTCAGCTCTGAACATCAGTAGCAGAAGAAACAAGCAGGACCTGCAGCAAAATTTTGCTCTCTGGTATTCTGCCCAAAATTCATACCTGTCTGAAATGTTGTCCTTTTCCAAGAACCTCTATTTCAGGGTGGGCAAATTTAATGGAACACTTCCCACCCTGCTGTGGGGCTGCTAGACCTGCAAAATGAAAGTGGAAATGACCAGGGGTTCACTTCCAGATTCATAAAATACTGTTGTTGTTTTTTAAAAGAGATATGGGGGTGTTTTAGAGGAGAATTACATTATCTGGAGGCTTCCCCAAACATGAATCACTTTTGGAGAGCCAGTGTGCATAGTGGTTTGTGTGTTGGACTACAACTCTAGAGAGCAGAGTTCAATCCCAGCTTGACCATGAAACCCACTGTGTGGCCTTGGGCAAGTCCCATGCTCTCAGCCTCATAGGAAGGCAAGAAAACCCCATGGGCCTTAGGGTTGCCTGAAGTTGGAAATGACTTAAGGAACACAACAGCAACAACAAAGCTTCTGTGGCCCACATATTTCTTTATCTTCCTTTATTCCATTCCACCTCAATACTTAATTTTCCATTTTGCACCCCCTTCATTGATCATTATACATACTGGGCATACTTCATCTTCACTGGGCTACATGTGGTGGGTTGTCTCCCTGTTTAATTCTCTGAAAAAGATTTAAACTTCTGCAAACCTCAAGGTTCCACTGAGTCAGCTGGGTGTACCATTTCAGCCATGAACAAGCAGTCATTTGGAGAAGTGAAATCACCATCTTTTTAGCTGAATTTATCAATCTCCCTGATTATGAAGCAAAACTGGCATTGAGCCACATTAATCCATAAGATCTTTTTGTAATAACTACTGTAAAACACTTGCTTTCTAGCTTCAGATTAGAGGCTGATTTTCCTTAACTACTGGGTGGCTGCCATCTGCCTGGCAATTTTAACAGAAACTGAGAGAAGTACTTTGTCTCTGTTGGTTATCATGAGCACAGAGAACCTAAAGCTTTCCTGTTCTTTCACTAGTCAAACCAATTACAGCTTCTAATGTCCTCTTGAAAAAGTGCCACTGTGTCTTTGCATGGAAAAAGGAGAAAGGATCATTATATGCATCTAACACTTGATCATCCTAGCAACCTCAGATTAAGAGTGTGTGATCTACTAAACGAACTGGTCCCTTTCATGTGTGATCTACTACAGTTTTTATTCATCACCATCTTCGGCTGCTCCCAGGCAGTGAGCAAATCTGGATCTTTCTGAAAAGTTCCTCATCTATCAAGGAAACTTTCAATTCAGTGAAATTTATTTGCAGCATTTTACTGTGATGACTTTGTTCACTGGCTAGTACATTATCTGGGTTTCCATTTGGTGAACACATATCAAGAAACTCTGGCTTCTATGGGGTAACCAGTCAACAGCTCATAGGACGTCAGGAGAGTACTGACTACAATCTTAAAACTAAGCTTGTGTCTCCGATTATTTTGCAAGTTTTATTTACATAGAATAATAGAATCATATTGTTAGAAGAGGCCTCAAGGGCCATCCAGTCCAACCCCCTGCCATGCAAGAATACACAATCAAAGCATCCCTGAGAGATGGCCATCCAGCCTCTGTTTAAAAACCTACACAGAAGGAGACTCCACAAGTATCTGAGGTAGCGTGTTCCAATGTCAAATATCTCTTGCTATCAGGAAGTTCTTCCTAATGTTTAGGTGGAATCTCTTTTCCAGAAGCTTGAATCCAGTGCTCTGTGTCCTAGTCTCTGGAGCAGCAGAAAATAAGCTTGCTCCATCCTGAATATAACATCCCTTCAAGTATTTAAATATGGCTATCATGGGGATGAGGATGGACTAAAGGAGGGAGGACACAAGGGAAGGGAAGGTGGGAAACCCAGGGAGGCGTAAGGGGGTGGGTAAGAAAGTAAACAAACAACAGGAAGAATAATATAGGGAGACAAACAGCTACTGGGCAGCAGCAGTAGTGGTGGATGTCACTGACAGGAATGAATTGTAGTGACACGATAGATAACATTGGTTGGCACTGCACACAGGATGTTGTAGGTGGCCCTCCTTATGTAACCCCAGCACCTAGTAAATCCTATGATGAGACACCCCAAGGGAGACACAGGCAGGATCAGAGCATTACTAGAAAGGGAAGGAGGGGAGACAGAGGGATATCACATTTGCAAGATTAGCCAAGGGCACAAGAAAGATGCCAAGATAAACAGCAGACACCCTTAGGAAGGCAAATGGCATCCAAAGCATCATTACACATAAAGTAGGGATGTGGAATGTGAGAAGCATGAGCCAAGGGAAGCTGGACATAGTAAAAATGGAAATGGAATGCATGAACATAGCAGTATTGGGGTGAGTGAGTTAAAATGGACAGGAATGGGCCACTTTGAATAAAAAACCACACAGTGTTCTACTCAGGCAATTAAAAGAGAAGAAGAAATGGGGTAGTTTTCATACTAAGAAAAGATGTGGCAAAAGCAGTCAGAGGATATAATGCAAAATCAGACTGAATCATTTCAGTAAGACTTCATGGTAAACCTATGAATATCAATATAATTCAAGTATATGCACTAACCACAGAGGCAGAACAGAAAGAAATTGATAGATTCTACGAGTACAGGAAGACATTGACAGCACACCAACACAGGATGTCAAGCTGATTACTGGAGATTGGTACGCAAAAGTAGATAGATTTGGATTAGGCAAAAGAAATTAAGCAGGTGAGTGTCTGATAGATTTTTGTGAAGCCAACAACCTATTAATTGCAAACACATTTTTCAAACAACCAGAAAGACTATACACATGGACATCACCAAATGGTCAACACAAAAATCAAATAGATGATATAATCAGAAGTAAAAGATGGCCGAACTCTATACTAGTGGCCAAGACTAGACCAGTCTGTGCACTGACTGTGGCACAGATCATGAATTACTCTTAACAAAAATAAGAGTAAGACTCAAGAAGAAAACAAAACCAGTGATTATACCAAAATATTATCTATATAATATCTCAACAGAATTTATTGACAACATAAGAAACAGATTCACACTACTAAACATAATAGACTGAGAACCAGAGGAACTATGGTCTGAAGCCAGGGACATAATAAAAGAAGAATGCTGACAGACACTTTCAATAAACAAAAAGAAACAGAAAAAAACATGGATGATAGAAAATTTACTACAAGCAATAAAGAAAAGAAGAGAAGAAAAACAAAAGGGAGATAGGTACAAACTAAGAATTATGAATGCAACAGTACAACAGCTTGTGCGGAAATATAAAGAAAATTACTACAATCACCAATGCAGAGAAATAGAAGACAACAACAAAAAGGGAAGAACAAGAGATCTATTTCACAATATCTGGGAAATCAAAGGAAAATTCAAACCAAGTTCTGGGATGATCTATGACAATAAAAATAACATAATTCAAGATTAGGAAGGAATAAAAAGACATTGGATGCAATACACAAAGAATTATATGAAAGAGATGACAAAATGAAGGACACAGGGAATGAAGAGTCATATGAAGATGAACCCCAAATCCTTAAAAGTGAGGTGAAAACTGCAATAAGAGAAATAGCGAAAAACAAATAACCAGGAACAGATGATATTCCAATTGAACTGCTGCAGTCCACATTGACAGAGTCAACTCTAGTGCTAAGCAACATACGTCAACAGATTTGGAAAACAAAACGATGCCCAACAGATTGGAAATGATCAATATACATCCCCATTGACAAAAAGGGAGACACAAGAGACTGCAGCAACTATAGGACCATACCACTGATCTCCCATGCAAACAAAATCATGCTCAAAATTCTGCAACATAGACTCCAACCATACATAGAGAGAGAAATTCCAGAGGTCCAAGCGGGGTTCAGGAAAGGAAGAGGCACTAGGGACCACACTGCAAACATACGATGGCTAATGGAGTGCACCAGGGAATTCCAAAAGAAAATCAGCATGTGCTTTATAGACTATAACAAAGTCTTTGTTATAGTCTATAACAAAGATCATGATCAAAGATCATTTATAGACTATAACAAAGATCATGAAAGGCTATGGAATGCCCTTAAAGACATGGGAGTGCCAACACATCTCATAGTCCTGATGAGGAATCTGGATTCAGGACAAGAGGCTACTGTCAGAACAGAACATGGAGAAACAGAATGGTTCCCAACTGGCAAAGGGGTCAGACAAGGCTGCATCTTTGACCCTATTTGTTTAACTTATATGCAGAATATATAATAAGAAAATCAATTTTGGACACAGAAGAAGGAGGACTGAAAATAGGAGGAAGGAATATCAATAATCTAAGATATGCAGATGACACCATAATATTAGCAGAAAACCTCACATACCTGGAACATCTACTAAGGAAGATCAAAGAAGAAGGTAGGCTTAATGCTGAACATAAAGAAAACAAAAATAATGACCACTGAGGACCTTCACAAGTTCAACATAGACAATGAAGAAATAGAAATAATGAAAGAATGCCCATAACTGGGATCAAACATTGATAGAAATTAGGACTGCAGTCAGGAAATCAGAAGGAGACAAAAAGAATAGGGAGGGTGGTTATGAAAGAACTAGGAAAGATTTGAAAATGAAAAGATATACAACTCAGCTCAAAAGTTAAAATCATATATGCCATTGTATTCCCTATTACCATGTATGGATGTGAGAGCTGGACAGTTAAGAAATATGATAGGAAGAAAATCGATTCATTTGAGATGTGGCACTGAAGCTCTTCTGTTGAGGATCCCATGGACAGCCAAAAGGACAAACAGGTGGGTCCTAGAGTAAATCAAACCGGAAACCTCCCTGGAAGCCAAGATGACCAAACTGAAACTGTCATATCATGAGAAGAGGGGACTCTTTGGAAGAAACAATAACACTGGGGAAGGTAGAGGGACGTTGAAAGAGAGGAAAGCCACGTGCTAGATGGATGGATTCTATTAAGGAGATCATGGGTATAGGTTTGGAGGATTCAAGCAGAGCAGTGGAGGACAGAGGGTCTTGGAGATTTCTCATCCATAGGGTTGCCATGAGTTGAGATTGACGCAAGGGCAGTTAACAACAACAACAAATCATGTTACCCCTTAATTTTCTCTTCTGCAGGCTAAACATACTTAGCTCCCTAAGCCACTTCTCATAGGGCATGGTTTCAAGACCTTTCACCATTTTAGTTGTCCTCCAGAAGACAGCCAGGCCCCTACAGCTTGTCCACATCCTTTTTGAATTTTGGTGACCTGGTGAACAGAACTGGACACAGTATTTCAGATGAGGTCTAACCAAGCAGAACAGAGAGGTACTATTATTGCCCTCAGTCTAGACACTGCAGCCTAAAATTGAATTGGCTTTCTTAGCTGCCACATAACATTGCTTACTCCTAGATTCCTTTCACAGATACTGCCATCAAGCCAGGTGTCACTCATTCTATATCTGAGCATTTCATTTTTACTGCCCAAGTGTAGTATCCTACATTTCCCTCTGATGGAATTATTTGGTTAGTTTTGGCCCAGCTTTCTAATCTGTTAAGGCCCCTATAGCTCCCCACTCCTCTAAAAATTTAAATTTGTGTGAAGACACACCCAAACTAAAGGCGGTGGCAAATATGGGTGTGCAACGCCAGTACCCTGGTGAGATCAATCTCTAACCCAAAAAAGGCTCCAAAGCTGAGTGTAAAATCCAAAAAGAGGGAAATTTATTAAAGAAAAACAAAAAAGGGGTTTCTCCTCCCAAGCTCTAATAGGCTTAAAATAAAAGGTACTTTACAGTTCAGGTTTAATGATCTTCAGTGTTGTCATCTCTCTGGGTTTGTTCCTGGATTGATCTCCTTCTCAATGAAGTTGGTGCAGGGTCTTTCAGCTTCTGGTGCTCTTGTTTTCTTTGATGTTGATGTTTATTGGAATTAACTGCTACAGGTAACTAAATTGGCTATATGGTAAATAATTTGGCTGCAGTGGTAAATAAGTAGGCTGATGGTAAATGAATAGGCTAAAGGTGTAAGAAATGCCCTTTCCCTCTGTCTGAGCCTGTTGCCACCAAACAAATCAAGCCAAGCCTGCCTAAGAAAAACTAAAAAATCCCCAGCTAAAGCAGAGCTTGCTGGGAAGGGGCAAACCAAAACTAGAAAAAGATTCTTACAGCTCCTCCCACAAACTAATACAGTGGAACATTCCTATGCTCAAACTAAACTGAAAATGAAGGAAAATGCAGGGGAGAATTTAAACAGTCCAAGCTGGACATCACAATTTGGGTAATTTTGTTAAGGCCATTTTGAATTCTGATCCTGTCCTTTGAAGTATTGGATACCCCTCCTAATTTAGTGTCATCTGCAAATCTGATAAGCATGCCCCCTATTCCATCATCCAAGTCATTGATAAAGATGTTGAATAGCACTGGGCCCAGAACAGAACCCTGTTAGTCACTTCTCTCCAGGATGAGGATGAGACTCATCCCACCAGATGATGCCTATTATATCATATTTACTTTGCTGTGCTAAGAGTTCAAGTTCGTCTTGTTTATTTCCTGTGTTCTGTACAATAGTATAGAGACATTTAAGGCCTTGGGACATTTCCTCTATCTGCATTTCAAATTTTTTTTTATCCACTGTTGGGTTCTTTTAGTATTTGCCTTGTTCTTTGTCTAACATTTTGGCTATTATTTCCAGAACTTGATGAACTCCTGCCCTCAAGAATAATGTGGCAGAGTGGTTTGAATGTTGGACTACAACTCTGGAGACCAGGTATGATTTCCAGCTTGACCATGAAATCCACTGGGTGACCTTGGGTGACTCACATGCTCTCAGACTCAGGGAAAGGCAATGGCAAACCTCCTCTGAACAAATCTTGCCAGGAAAAAACCATGATAGATTCTGCCTTAGGATTTCATAAGTCAGAAATGACTTGAAGGTACACTGCAACAACCCCCCACATAACTCAGTAAGAGTCTTATCAAAAATGCTCCTGCCAACTACTGTGAGGTGCAGCCCATTCCGCACAGGAAGCCAAATAGTTCCCAGCAGCACCATCTGCAAAGCCAGTTACTTACCTCCACTATTTTTCTTTCTTTTCCTGGGCTGTGCCCTTCCACTGGAAGGACAGACAAAATAATTACCTGTGCATCCAGATCCTTCAGCTTTCTACCCAGAGCCTTATAATCCCTTTTGATATTCTGAAGGCTGGGCATTGCAGTATCATTGGTTTCCACTTGTACCAAAAGGAAGAGATAATGCTCAGTGGGCTTGATGAGTCTTATCAACCTTTGTTACATAATGGATTTTTGCCCCAGGAAGACAACACACCTCTTGAGGAATCTTGTCAGGCCTATAAATTACTGCTTCTGTACCCTTCAGCAGGGAGTCTCCTACCACCACCACACACCTCATCTGAGGTCTAGAAGAGGCCCATTCCATGTGCTGAATCTTCCAAGGTCTCATGCACATTCTCTGAGGATTGACACTGCCACTCTTCTTGCTTACCCTCATCATTATTGATAAGGGAGAGAGCTTCAATTTGATTCTGCAACTCTAAACTCACAGAATGATCCCTGGTATTTCTACTCATACCTGTCACATGCGTCCAACTGTCTATCTCCTGTGTATGGGAAATGACCTCCTCCCCAGAGACATCCCCTGTGTTTCTCAACCAGGACAGTCTGCTCCACTTTGTCCAAGAAATCCTCATGCTCTCTAATATGCTTCAGAGTGGGTAAATAGATCTCAAATTTTTGGACCTTCTCTTTCAACAGGGGAACCAACTTGCATTTGGAGTAGGTGAAGTTGAACACAAACATACACAAACAGGTGACTACAGCAGCTCTCTCACTGTCCATTTTCAGTAGTCGTAAGTAGGCATTGAAACAGAACTCAGGGCCTCCTCCCTCAAAACTCCACCCCACTAAACACCCATGCAAAACACCCTATTTGGTGAGCTACCCTTGTTAGCCTTTTTAATGTCTTTCAGAATTTATCTAAAGATGCCAGCCACAGATGCTGGCGAAACGTCAGAAAGAAACTCTTCTAGAACATGGCCACACAGCCTGAAAAACCCACCAAAAACTATCTTTCAGAATTTTTTTGCACCCTTTATAAAAGCAAAACAAACAAACAAAAGAGTAAATTATGGGATTGGTAATATTTCAGTGGAAAGAACTGGGAAAACTACGTGTGACTATTCATTGCCTATGGAAACCCTGTGAAATTCATGGGGCTGTCATAAATTAATTGGCAAATTGAACCCCCCCAAGAGGGTAGCTGATGACATCATAGAGACCACAAGGGTCATTTGTGCAACCCCCTGAAATGCAAATTTACTGACCATGTTTGCTGAGGACACCACATTACTTAAGATAATTAAAAAATAAAAATAAAAAAAGCCAAAAGAGTATCTTCAAATCAAGGGGAAAGATCATATTATGGCAAATATGGATGAATGTGTCCAAGCATAAATGATGCACCCTAAGGCACATTTAAAAAATAAATAAACCCCAGCTTCACAGATAGGCTGATGGGATTTGAGGTGGCACTGACTGATCAGGAAAGGGATCTCTGAATAGTGGTGGGCAGCAAAATGAAAACACTGACCTGAATTCCATTAGTTTGTCCTTATTAGAGTAGACCCAGTGAATCTATTGACAACTGGTGAGTAAACACATGAAGCTGACCCTTCTTTACTAAACAAATTGAGACCACTTTAACTGTCCTGACTCAGTGCTAGGGAATCATGGGAACTGTAGTTTATTGTGGCACCAGAGCTCTCTGACAGAGAAGGCTCAATGTCTCAGAAAAAAATACAATTCCCATGATTCCCTAGTACTGAGCCAGGGCAGTTAAAGTGGACTCAATTTGCACTATTTCTAGCAGTCTGCAATGGCCCTAAGTCCCAGGGCTGACCCTTCTTAGCATCAGATCAGATGGGATCTGGTGCCTTCATGGTATTTATATCTTTGTTATTGGTAAAAGGGGTAACTGACAAGACACTGGTTATTTTTATCCAATTAACCCAACACTCATCGAATCACAGAGTTGGAAGAGCCATCCAGTCCAACCCCCTGCCATGCAAGAACACACAGTCAAAGCACTCCCAATAGATTTAAAAACCTCCAAGGAAGGAGACTCCACCACACTCTGAGGGAATGTGTTCCACTGTTGAACACTCTTAGTGTCAGGAATTCTTCCTAATGTTGAAGTGGAATCTCTTTTCCTGTTGTCTGAATCAATTGCTGCAGGTCCTAATCTCTGGAGCTGCAGAAAACAAGCCTGCTCCATCCTCAAGATGTCACCCCTTATCAAATATTTAAACAGGGCTATCATATCACCTCTTATATTTAAACGACTTTGTTGTTGCTGTATTCTTTTTTGCTTGAAGTTGGTTTAAAGCTACTGTGAGCCACTGAAAGTCTACTTTTCATTCAGTGCCTTGTTTTGAGGTAAATTTTGATCAGGAGCCACATGTTTGATGAAGTATGGTTACAGATGCTGATGTGATTGATGTTCAGATGTTATTGTTTTAGTAAACCCAATATTATTCCCTCCATGGTCTCATAATAACCTTTTATTAATAATATGGAATTGGCTGGCTGTCCTCTCCATCTGGTTTTGTGAAACTCCACATCTGAATTCAGACTCTCAGAACCCAGCTGCATCTTCTCTCTTTCCCTTCTCTCCTTTCTCAGAAAATGCATTCCTCATTTTAATGTTGGAATTCTGACCCCAAACTGTCTGACCTACCTTGTATACCCATTTATAATTCTGATATGCTCCTTTCTGAGATCTTTTATTCCCCAGATCTATCAGATCTTTGCAAAGGAGGTGGGAAGGAAGTCTCCTCTAATTTTCTAGAATGAAATTTTCTTCAGAACCTTTCCTGCATTCTAGCCTCACTGACAGAAACTGTTTTATCTTCATTCCTATTCACACTTGCTTCCCTCCCTTTTTAAAATACCCATACACTTCAAACACTTTTTAAACAACTTCCTTTGACTTTGTCTGTACTGTTTGCATTGTAGAATGATGAAACAGAACTTCAAGATGTCTCTTGTCCTGCATACATGCTTACAGCTGCCTGTCATCTCACCACCGCCCAGCTTTCCAAACCGTAAATTGGCTGGAGCTAGCAGGGGGTGATCATTTTTACATTTTTTAAAAACATCTCTCAACTTACGTTGGTTGCTAGGAGTGCTTCACTGTCAGTCTATCTGCTCTGTCTAAACCAGTTTCCCTCCCTCTGTTGGTTTTAATTCCCACAAACACAATTTCACCTCCTTGGGCTAAATACTATGTGACCCATCTCACTCACAGGAACAATTCACCATCTGGCAACATGTCACAGGGAACAAAGAGTGATATGGACAGCTGGCTTCTGCACCAGAGGTGGTCAAATTGCACCCTCAGCTTCTTAAAAAAGAAGAAGCTGGAATCTTTCTTCAGAGCTTGGAAATGCAATGTCAGTATTGCATTTCTCAAAAAGCAATGGTGTGTTCTGCACCAAGAGAAAGAGAAAGGGCCTTTGCAGACTGCCAGAAATAGTGCAAATTGAGTCCACTTTAAGGGTTAGGGTTAGTGCTAGGGAATCATGGGAATTGATTTTTTTCTGAGACATTGAGCTTTCTCTGTCAGAGAGCTCTGGTGCCACAATAAAATACGGTTCCCATGATTTCCTAACCCTAACCCTAACCCTAACCCTTAATTTGCACTATTTCTGGCAGTTTGCAAAGGCCCAAAGAGAAAGAGAAAGAGAAAATGCCCTCCTTCCTTCTCCTTGAAGATGGGACAATGTCACCAGAGGTTTACAGGGAGAATAATTGGGAAGGATTGCCTGGCGGGGTGGATTAACATGGTACTGCTTCTCCATCATGGATTAAAACTCAAGGGAAATAAGAATACCTACCTTTCTCACCCAACTAAATTACCATGTGATCTAGGGGTCACCTTGTTTACCCTGTCACAAGCCACATAGTTCAATAAGCCCAATGTCATTTCTAATCACATGAAAGCTGCCTCCGCATTTCATGTATTTCCTTTATAGGTGGGACTCTAAGGTAGCTGGCAGACCTATTCAGGCTAAAATGGTTTCTGTTTTAAAGGACAGAGTTTGTTTGTTTTTAAATTAACCCAGCACTTTTACTTACATTCCAAAACAGTTATTTTAACTCTTAATGTGATTGCCAGTTATTTGAGACCTACATTGGATTGCTACTCACATCTAGAATATCAGTGGAACTTACATAAATTATGAATTACTGCACAAACTGAAGATTCAGTGGGTCTAGAGAGGGCAACTGGATTTAGGCCTTAGAATGTGAAATGACTGAATTTTGTATTTTTCAAGTGTTTAATGACTTATATCCTGCCTTTCTCCCAAAATGGGATCCAAAGTAGCTATTATGTATTTGAATGTGCACCTTTCAGTCATGAACAGCAGCATTCTGTGGCTGAAATCTTACAGATGCACACTTGGGAACAACGAAAGCTCAAAAAATTACTTTGTTTGGATTGTCAGTCTGCAAAAGGATCTTGTAGCATCTTTTGAGACTGTGTAGAAGATGTTGTAGCATAAGCTTTCATAGACTGGGTCTACTCTCTCTCAGAATCCTCCAGCCAGCATGTGGCAACTGATGGCTTCTTTGTCAGTGGGAGAATCCAGCCTTGCTGATGCAGAAACCCCCAGATAATGCTGCCTGAAAAATAACTTTTCTGAGCCCTGAGAAAAACTATCATTAAAATAACTGCATTCATTTCTGTTGCCACAAAAGTAATAGCCAGAGATGTCATACATTTTCATGATTAATATTTAAAAAGTCTTCATGTTTTCATTTGGGAAAGTCCCACTGAGGTAAATGATGCCTGCTTCCAAGTAAATATGCAAAGGACTCAACTGGACATCCACATTTGGCTAGCTTGTTTTTCATTTTCCTAAGCACCTTATTCTCTAATTTTTTAAGCCTTGTGAGCCTGAAATATTTTCACATGTCCATTTCTGATGTCTAGGCTGTGCCCATTTACTGTTTAGCAGATAGTCCAAATATTTACAGAAAACTTTAATGTTTACTCGTTTTTTCAAACTTGTGTAAAAATTGACCTTAAAATGTTGTTGTTCTTATATGCCTAAGTCATTTGCAACTTATGGTGGCCCTATCATGATATTTTCTTGGCAGGATTTGTTCAGAGGGGGGTTGCCTTTATCTTCCTCTGAACCAGAGAGAGTGCAACTTGCCCAGTGGGTTTCCATGGCTAAACAGAGATTTGAATCCTGGTCTCCCAGAGTCCTAAACCACTATGCCATGTTGGCTCTCTGACCTCAAAATATTGCCAATGAAAACTGACTCCAGCACACCATAGGACACTGCAAACAGGTCTCCAAACCCATTTTTATTTCCTCAAATCTTGTTTCTTACCACTAAAGGTACCCAGATGTCTCTCCTCTGTAGAAGAAAAGCAGTTTCTGTCAGTCTATTTGATATTTTGAGAACCCAGAAACATCCAACTTTGTCTGATTAAACTTTTGTAAGTGGGTAGTCACCCTGCTTGATGAAGCATTCATGTGCTCTGAGTGACAATCCATGTTTATTTTCATGTTGTCAAACTGTCCACTGAGACAGCAATTGTTTCTCCCTTTGGGGTAGACTGTCATACATTTGGTTTCATATCCTCCAGTTTCCATCCACTCTTTCTCATTAACATGGTGATCACCCATGATTTGATGTGCTCATCTCTACAGCCTGCATCAAGAGCCATCATTTTCTTTAGGAGAAAAGATGAATGAATTGACAGATATGCCATTCCAAAAGTTCTTGTTATTTTATATACTCAGACACCAGTATGGCAATATTTAGCTCCTGGCTTGTCACCTTCTGAGAAAGCTGGAATGTGTTGTTATTTTCAAGTTTCCTTACTGTCTTTTATTTTCAACTATATCTTAATCCAGCTGCCTTCACAGCTCACATGGTGATTTCTGGAAAATATTCTGGCCATGCTGACTTCTTGGCCAGCAGCATGTTCTGAACAGGATGTGACTAGTGCCTGCCATTGTCTACAAAGTTCAGAGTGTCCAAGCTATTGTGTGTGTCTCTCTCTCTTCATGTCACCTTTCCATCGACGGTGACCCCATCAATTTCATAAGAGTTTTATTTGGCAAGGAATACTCACAGGGGTTTTAGCTGGTTCCTTCATCTGAAATATCACCTACAACACCTGGTATTTGTTGGCAGTCTCTCATCCAAGTACTAAGGAGGACCCTGATTAGCTTCCAAGATCAGATGGGATCTGATACATTTAAGATATTTAGGCCCCTTATATAACAATCTAATTGGAAGCAGTGTACAACAGCCTATCTGCCTCTACTAATATCAATATGTGACAGCAGGCAGTAGTGACAGGGCTCCATGCTGGAGGACTAAAAATTCTTATTTCTTTTGAGTAGCTAGTAATGTCTCCCAGAGCCATCCCCCCAAATAGTAGAGGTTCTGTTCTGGCCTGTCTTAATACATTTCTGATAAATTTTGCTGACATTACGGAACATCCCTAAGGTAAGTAACAGAGTGGTTGTGGGGATGGGGGCGTCTTACTCTCCTTGGCTACCAGCATCATGACATTGGATTTAAGATTTTAAAAAAGGTCAACTTCAAGAGAAATGAACAGTTATTTAGGATATGCAGTAGGACTAGTACATGTATGATTAACTAAAAGACCTAGCTATACAAAGACCTAGCTATACAAAGTTACAAAGACAGCATCTTCTGACATAAATTAAACTATATTGTAGAGGTTTGTGAGATAGTACAGTAGGTATACAGTAGTATACTAAATGTATGGCATTGATATGTGGTTAACTGCTGTTAACTAATCTTTGACTTAATAGCAACCCTATCAATGAAAGACTCCAAGTCCACCTATCATCAATGGCTCCACTTGGGTCATGCTGACTCAGGGCCGTGGCTTTCTTGATTGAGTCTATCCATCTGGAATGTGGTGCTCCTCTTTTCTTACTGCCTTCTCCCTTACCAGGTGTTACTGTTCTTTCTAGTGAGTCATGTTGTGTCATGATATCAGGCAAAAGTACAACAGTCTCAGTTTAGTCATCTGGACTTCTAGAGTGAGTTCAAGCTTGAATTGCTCTAAGATCCATTTATCAGTCTTTTTAGCAATTCATGGTATCCACAGAACTCTTCTCCAGCAACAGTTTTCAAATGAGTTGATTTTCTTTCATCAGCTTTCTTCATTCTCCATTGTTATACATAAGCATATTCATTACCAGATTAAGTTGGATATTCTTGAATTCCTATAAAACTTCTCTTGTCAGGTAATCCATCATCACATACCAGCCCTTTTTTGAAAGGTTTATTTCACTTGAGAGGTGAGAGGAAATTGTCATACCATAAATCATTTTAATTGAAAGGATTACTTTCAATATGCTGCCTGGATTCATAAAAGAATGACCTTGATTTGGGTCCATTACCTCTGTTTCTGTGGCTTCTGGTTGCCACACTCTTTAAATGACATACAACACAAGATGACTGGTGAATAAAAGATTAAAGGGAAAGAGAGGATGCTAAGGGTTCCAAATCTGGCAGTCAGACTTTGAGGACATTATTGCAGACTCCTAAAGAGCTTACTTAAGTTCCAAATAAAATCATCAGTGCTCAGGGTGAGTGAAGCCAGGAATTTTATTCCATAGTATCTGCTCTATAAAATAGCCTTCTCAATTTTGTTCCTCTGGATTTGTCTTATACTCCTATCATCCCCAACCAGTATAGCAAAAGCCAGGGATGATAGGAGCTGAAGTCCAAATGACACAGGTTAGCAAAAGCTGCTATAAAAGTCAAGATTTCCCCATCAATCTGATACTCCAATCACCATCTTTGAGAATTCAAAGAAGTGGCCATATTAGCCCCTTGCAGTATAAAAAAAGGGAGAAAGGAAAAAAGGAATGTGGCAGCACCTTTAGGATTAGCTGGTTTATATTTTAGCATGAGCTTTTGAGGATATAAATCCACTTCTTCAAATGAAATCCAGAGTGATATTAAAGCTTCAAGTATAAAGCATATTCATATAGTTGTGGGCATGGGACAGAATGTAATAGGATCTGGAAAGATGCAAATCTTGTCCCTTACTCTAATTTGTTCAAAGGGCTGGTTGAGGTCTTCCAGATTTTTATAGTGGTCATTTATTGATATGTGAAAGCAATAAATCTGCTTAGCAAAAGTCAGTTTCTCTGGATTCAAAATTCTCTCTGAGAAGATTCCTTTTGTTATATGTGCATTAGAAAGACCTCTTGTATTAATATACACAGTATGCCATCAATCCATTGTCTTTGTTTATATCTCTGCTAATGGATTGGAATTTGTGAATATAACTCAATTCAGTTGTTTCTACTCTTTCTTTGTCATTTCCTTGTTCAAGGACCATGACCTGTAAATCCCTTACTGAATGTCCCAGTAGACTGAAATGTCTGACAACTGGTTTTTTTTGTATTGCCATTTCTAATATCATATTTGTGCCCATTTATCCTCCTGTGTAAAGACTCTCCTATATGTTCAATGTAGAGTTTAGAAGGGGTTTGCTGGCATAGCATGGCATATATCACGTTTGAGGAAGAGCAACCTCTGATGTTGTGGGTGATGTTATTGGCCCCTGTAATATTGCTCGCAGATGTGGGAACAGAGTTGGCATCTGGGTTTCTGGCAGGGTATTGTGTATAGGGATTCACATCCATAGGATGGTGTTCTCTGGGAAGTTATGGATAGATTGTGTTTTTATCAGAAAATCAATTGTATCCTTCATGTTAGCTTGAAGTGTTGATGGCATGTAGTCTTTGAACTGAGTCCCTATATCCAGATAGCCCAACAATGAAGCTTCTAATGCTTGAGAAAATAGGTCTTCCTATCAAAGTTCTGCATCTGACAAGAAGAAGGAAAACAAATTATATTACATTAAACAACTAGATTTTTTAAAGCATCTTCTAGGTAGGGATGATGTATGCTCAGATTTTATCCACAGATGTTAGTCTGTGTGCTGCTCATTGTGCATTTAACAGGCTAGGTAACCCATGTTCATAAATGCACCAGGAGCTTGAAGAAGACGTCTAAGAGAAAAGCTCACAATGGGCAGGGAGAGGAGACATGGCAGATTGGCACTGCTTGTGGAGAGAGCACCAGATGGCAGCCTTTGGTCCCTGGATTTCTCTTTATCCCACTTCATGACATGCATGTGTGTATGGAAATCTGCATGAATATCTTCCACCGCTGTTCAGCAATCATTCCTATGTTCTTATAGCCCCATGAATCACTAGATATAACTGGCTGCATTACCATTCCTGAGCTAATTAACAGTCTGAAACTGAAGCATTTAATTCCCCAAGCCTGACAGTTAAATTAAACCATTAAAGCTAACAAGTGAAACAACAGTTGACCGCATGCTGCCAGCAAGTCCTGTTTTGCAGAATAGCATACACTGGAATCTTTGGTATGGAAAGCTGCCTTTAATGCAAGCTCGAATGCTCAATAGATGAACAAAAGACAGCAAAAAGGCAGTATGTGCCCTTTTAGCTTTAATTATTCATTAGATGAGTTCATTTTTTCCCCTGCAGAGATTCTGAGCAACGTTTTTAACCATACTGTTTCTGGGTCCACATGCTGGGTTGTGCTAACCATCGAATAAATGCAACAGTACACAATAATCTAATTTTGTTTGCAGAAGCCCTTCCAATTGCAGTTAATGCCTCTGAAATGAGATAATCTGTCTGCTTCAGTTTCAAGTAAACAGTGCATGAAAAGAAAAGTGTAATTACATACGACATAGCAGGTGTGAAATCATGGATGGATAGATGTTCCTCCTTCTCAACATTACTTTTGCAAGGTATTGTTTCAACTATCAGGTGCTTCCAAATTGAAAAAAGGAAAAGTAACTAGGGTGATATGTTGTTGACAGCCTTTGAATTAAAATGGCAATTTAAAGGAGTTCTGATCTTTCTTAGTATCTTTTCCATACTTCAGATTAAAAACAAGGTGGTGCTACGTTATCAACACTATCACTCACAAGAAACTATCCCATTTAAGAATTCAACAAAAAGCACTATTGAATCACATTATTGGTCCAATTGACTTTGGGGACCAGGCCAATTTCCCCCCAGAACCCACTGTGAGCAAGATCTTCCCAGCAAGCACATATGCATCTATATCCCTCTGCAAAGTCTCTCAAAATAACAGCCATTTTGAGAGACTTTGCAGAGGAATATGAGAGCCATCGATAGCCATTTTGAGAGGAATTGCAGAGGAAAACAGAGGTGTTAGGGGAATAGTATGGCATTCTAGGGTGCTTATGAAGGTATTTTTCATGTTTTCATGCAGTTGGAGGGATTTCTGCATGTTTGGGGCATAAAAATTGGTCCCAAATTTAATTTTGTAGAGGAATGGGGAGCAATAGGGGCCACAAAGGTAAGGTCCAGGAAGTTCCAACAATAATGCAAGAAAGAGAAATCTCAGATATTCAAATAAATAGATAGTTCAACACAGTCTGAGAAGAAATTGATTAAAATACAACTATGGTATAAAATTTTTGTAACCTTAAGTCATATATTTGATTGATAAGCAATGTGAAATACGATAAACTGATGCAGTATATGATTGTAATTACTGATTCATTGTTATGTTATCAAAAAACGATAAACAGAATGGACATTTTAATTTAATATTTTTAAAAGGTTTGGGACAAGGGGATCACAAAGACTTGTGCCCCCCTTCAGCAACTCTCAGGGGCCCCATGGGGCCCCACTGAGAACCACTGCCCTAAGTGTTCAGATATTGAATTCAAACTAGTATGCACATTAGGATAATCACTAAAAATGAACAAAATTACATCAATACCATCAAAAACTGGTAATAAAATAAGATTTAGAGCAGCAACAATTTATCAAAGAAACTTATTAAATGCAGAAAGAAACAATACACAGCAAGGGAGCTATTTGAACCTTCCATGACAGTGATTTCAAAAGTGAGGAAGACTCCCACCATTTTCTTATACCCACCATTTTGATGAAAATATACTAGTAGACTAGTATATGCTTTTCTCTCTCTCTTTAGAATTGCTCCCCCCTCCCCTTATGGGAAAATGCATGCAGACTTAATAGATTCATTGACTGATCAGTGAAAAGTAAAATGATTGATTGCCTAAGATTTCCTAGGCATGTATGTGATCAGAGTCCTGGGAGAGTTGTAATGACAGATGTAGTGATTACGTGGTGAGCCAAATCTTGTAACCACCAAACAGAATCAGATATTACATATTCATGATGAATTAATTCAGAATGGTGGGATTCAGTTTTACTGGATGTTAACCATTGTACATGAAATGGGAAAGCTAACCAGTTCCTAGTAGTCACAGAATTATTTTATACACTTATTATGGCAAATGTACAAAACAATGGCTACCAGGTGATGAAAAACTGGTCACAAACCCTGCATAACCATTGCACAGATCCAGTCACTGCCACAGTGCTCTGTTTTTGCTCCTTAGTTTAATGAATACAGGTTGTCCTTGAATCTTTGAGAAAGGAAAAGGAAACCTATTCATTTTCAGAAGAAAAGCCAAATCAAATACCTCAGGGGATATCGTAGATGTTTTCCACAGCTTGGGGCCCACCTCAATTTGTGCAGAATGCCATTTCAAAATTAATAATGGCACCATTTTCCAAAGTGTGCTCCACTGCCTTCTTCCCAAGCAAAGCTTGCTTATTTTGGTTCTAGATAGTAGATAGTCTAGTAGACCAGAGCCAGGGCAATAGGATACGAAGGATGTTGCACACAGGAAATTAAAGTGTGAATGCCTCCTCCTCCAAGCCTTCCTCCAAGTTCACGGCCCTCTTAGTTTCACATACATCCCATTTGTCTTGCTCTGAGAGAAAGGCTGTGGGCACACAGGACATTCAGGTTTCCACATGCTGAGACTAAGAGCAGTATGAATACTATTCCCAGGGCACATCTCCCTCATTTTATCATTCCATAATTGTTTTGACAAGACAGCCTTACTGGGAACAGTCAGCAGAAGGGCAGGCTACCAAATTTCCATCCCAGTCAAAGGAGACACAGTCTTCAGGCTGTATTGCTATTGGTACTCAAATGATAGCCCATCAGTATTTTACTGACACAAGTTTCAGGCAAAAGATATTTATCTGTTCCTTCCAAGATATATGTGTGCATTTTATTAATCCCATGTATGGGTTTGGAGTGGATATATGAAACAAATGCTTTATTAAGATTATAGCACAACATAGCATAGCACAGAACATCAATCATAAAAGGAAAGCTAAATCTGAGGTCAATCTGGTCAATTTTTCCAGCAGTAGTAGCCCAGCCAGAATTCTGTGGGGAGTTCAGCCCAATCTACTGGACTAGACTGATCTATGGTTTAATTCAGGAAGGTTATTTTTATCAGTTTACAGTGAGGGGATGAAGGTAGCAATCTTTCTTCATGAGCTGTTGTACCCAAAATTAAACTATTCTTTATTTCAATTTTTGCAGAAGTAAAAAACCAAACCAACTAGTATAATTGTTTTCATGGCTTAAGGACAATGCATTATCTCAGCATGCTTCAGCTAATACTTAATATTCTAGTACAGTGGTTATTATGTTGTGGTCTGTGGACCCCTGGGGGATGATGTCCTCACAGATGGTCCACAGCTGCCTTTATGAGCAGCAGCGCAATCCCCACTTTCAGTCCTGTGGCAGCCAATGGTTTCTCAGAGATGAGACTTCCACCTGGAATGAAGGAGGTGGTGCAGGCTAACACAGTGTGTAGTTTGAGAAAGAGGAGAGCAGGGAAGGGAAGGAGGTAGGCAGGGGGGTTAGGGAACCTCCATGATTTAGGGGAGGGACAGGGCTGGGATGCCCTGCTCTGAGTCCTGGGATCCTCCCTGGGCAGAGGAGTGGCAAGCAGATTTTGCCCTCCTGATGGGCTCAGCAGAAGGGTCCAGCAGCCAGGCACAGGGACATATACTGGGCTGCTGGCTCTGGGCTGAAAAGCATAGAAAGGAGGGAAACAGTCATCAGTGGGACAGGCACTTGTAGTCAAGGGTTGGTGGGTGAGTGGGTGGTGGTGCATGTTGAGAGGCAGGAGTCACCTGAAGGCCATGAAGCAGCGGTGGAGGGTTGGGTGGTGCAGAGACGAGAAAGGAAGACTCCTCTTTCTCCTTCTGCACAAGCCTTCCCAGGCCACCATGCTGCCATTGCTTCTGCTTTCTCCCCCCAGGGAAGAAAAAAGGTTTCTGAGGGTGCGCACTGAAGCACCGAGGTGGAGGGAGACAGCAGTGAGTGTTAGGATCTGGTTGGGGGAGAGAGTTTCCTAAAGGAGTATGTGAATGGTGGGTGAGCTAAGATCATGGGGGGCTAGTGAAGTGACATGTTGTGTATGGAGCGGGGACACTGAGACTTACCCCCTAAGCAGACGGGCGGCCGTGGGCCGCCCTGGGAAGGTGCGCTGTGGGACCGAGGCATCCCCACGCCTTGATCCAATGGCGCACCGTCGGCGCCTCTGGAAAGGAGCGCTAAAATAGGCCCTAAGACTGAGACTTCCAAGGGAGAATTCCTGAAGGAAAAAGTTTTGGGCAGAGAAAGACTGGTAATATCTGTGTCCAGCTGAAAGGATGCTTCACAAAGGGCCTAAGCAGACGGCTAATTCAGCCATCTTCGGCGCAGGGAAGGGGAGGGGCAGCCGCACGCTCGGCGCCCCATCCCCTCCCGAGGTCGTCCTCGGGGCCGCCAGCCCTCCGCACAGCTGGCGCTCCGAGGAGGACCTCCCGCCACAGTGTCCGGACATGCTGAGGCGGAAGGGTCGCTGAAAGTGCGCCGCAACCTTTTGCGGCACACTTTCGGCGACATATGACAGGAGCGCTATTTTAGCGCTCCTTTCCAGGGGCGCTGACGGTGCGCCGCTGGATCGAGGCATGGGGATGCCTCGGTCCCGTGGTGCACCTTCTCAGGGTGGCCCACGGCCGCCCATCTGCTTAGGCCCAAAGTTTCCCAGATGTCTCCCTGAGGTAGAAGGCAGGTAGTTCAGGATCCGATAGGCCGGATCTGGGTGTGGTGGACTTCAGGAAAGAGCCTTTAAAGGTGAGCTTAAAGAGAGTAGAAGGGACCCCTACTGGAGAAGTGGCTATTTATTATAAAGGGAAGGCTCTTAATCTTGTGGGAAGGATGCCTCATTTGTCGCTTGTCTCCTGGATTGGTGGGATAATGGTTTCAGCATAGAGGCAAACAGACAGGATGGGTTTCCACCACCCTCTTTAACAGACAGAGCTGCTGAATCATCAACAATGGGACTAGTGTGTCCACCTGGCTACCAATGTGTCCTTTAGCAAGAAGAAAGAGAAAAATTATGTTGTTTCCTGGGAATAATTCACAGCTCTTACATTAACTGAGCACATGCCTTGTACTGATGGGTTCTAAAGTTCTTTTGCAGGATGTACCCATTTGAAGAGGCTGCTGTTGTTGTTGACAAGCATTGCTTAATAGTAATTCAGAACTACTCCATTATGCCCCCAGCATATTTGATAGAAACAATCTCAGCTATGAGTTGAAGCAGAACGTGTAACAATATAACAAGGCTTATAAGGGAAATGCAACACCACCCTTCTCTTAATTAATTAATTATAATTAACAAGTAATATTAGACAATGGTTTGGTAATCAACTGGTGATGGTGGTATTATTATTATTGAAATTAAGGTAAAAAAAGTAAAGGTATTCCCCATTGACAAGGTTGTCAAGTCGTGTCCAACCATGGGGGTGGTGCTCATTTCCATTACTAAACCAAAGAGATAGCATTGTCAGAGGCTATTCTGTGATCATGATTGCACAGAACGCTGTTTACCTTCCCACCAAAGTGGTACCTATTTATCTACTTGCATTTGCATGCTTTTGAACTGCTAGGTTGGCAGAAGCTGGGACTAGTGACGAGAGTTCACCCCATCATGTAGCACCCAGGCCTCGAACTGCCAACCTGCCAATTTTGCAATCAATAGAGTCAGTGTCTTAACCACTTGAGCAATTGCATACAATATTATAAATAGGAATGCCAAAAATCAATGAAATCAAAGAAATCTCATCATCTCACCCAGTGAAGAGTAAGCTTCTGAAATTTTTTGGCTATGCATGCTAGAATGAAGTTTTTCCTCAGTCCCCTGAAAGGGTGAAAAAGAATGGGTAATCAAGGAGCCTGAGAAACAACACACACATATATCACCATTAGTCATAGTCTATGTGCCCTTCTCGATTGAAGATGAGCTGGATATTTCTGTGTGAGAAGCCGTTCAATTGACAAGTATTTTCTGCCCAAATAATTTACAAATTAAAATAAAGGAAAGCAGGAAGGAAGTGCCTATAGTGAAAATATGATTTGACCAAGCTTGTCCATGCAACGACAAAGAAAAAAGAAAAAACCACAAAGAACTAAGGTACACATGCTGAGTGGACAACCAAGAAAAGCTGATTCCCCTCCCAAAGGCCTAGATGGTCCAACTTCAGCTTATAATTTTGTTGATGTGTGCCTTCAAGTACTTTCTGATTTATGACGACCTTACATCCTATTAAATTTTAATCTAAATATAGTACTTTTTATCAAACTTCCAAGAATTTAAATACAAACGTCTCCAAAGAAAGAGGAACTTCCTTACTGAAATGAGGCATCACTCTTTGGATTAT
>CM034703.1:181970891-181997459 GCA_020142125.1 Phrynosoma platyrhinos
TGGGCTGTGGAACGGATTAATTTTGTAAGTAGAGGTACCACTGTACTATACGGGCTGCAGTAATCATGTAAATAATTACCCCTATCTCATCTTTACTTAACTTCCCCATCAAATCCTCAGTTATATTTAATAGGTATAGTTTTGGATTTAGTTCATAATAAATTCAGAAAGTTCTTTATTGCCTCCCAGAACTTTGTTGCTTCTTTGCAATCCCACATGTGGAATAAATTGGCATTCTTTTGACCACACTTCCAGCAATTATCTTCATTATTGTTTTTAATCTTGACAAGTTTTGCAGGGGATAGATGCCACTTATAAAGCATTTTATAATAGTTTTCTATCAAATTAGCGCTTTTGGTAAATTTTAGATTTTTGAACCATACTTTTTCCCAAGTGTTCAGTGGTATTTGTTCATTTAAATCTTGCATCCATTTTATCATGCTTTATTTAATAGTTTCTTCTTTTAGTTCTATATCTAATAACATCTTATATACTCAGGATATCATCTGCTTTTCACCCTTATCAAATATTTTTTCTAAATCTTTTTTTCCTGTTTCTATTCCCTTACTGTTCTGGTCTTTTTTGTATCTTTCTTTTAGTTGGAGATATAACCACTATGGTATTTCTATTCCTTCTTTTTGAAGTTCCTCTCTTGGCTTGAAATTCTTCCTTTTTCTTGTTATAGATATATCTTCATAGGTGATCCATTTTCCTATTTGGGTTTTTTCACTTTTATGAAAGGCTTCTTAGGTCGAGATCCACCTTGGAATTTTGGTGTATAAAATGTTTTATATGTTTTCCAAGTTTTTAGAAAAGCTTTCCTTACTACATGGTTGTTAAACCCTTTGTATTATATTCCATTCTCGTAACATAAGTATCTATGCCATCCTTCCTCTAAATCTATCCCTTCCAATAACAGCAGTCTTATTTTTGAGATTAATCCAATCCTTTAACCATGTGAATGATGCAGCATTATAGTATATTTGTAGATTTGGTAACCCTAAGCCTCCTTTTCTTTTGGAATCTTGCAGTACTGTGGTTTTTATCCTTGGTTTCCCCCCCCAGCCAAATGAAATGCCTTATATCTATTGACCATATTTTAAAGACACTATTAGAGGTTATAACAGGTATGGTTTGGAATAAAAACAACATCTTTGGCAGCACGTACATTTGTATTAATGCAATTCTTCCAGGTAGAGATAGATGCAATGATTTCCATCTTTTCAAATCATCTTTGGTATTGAAAACAAGATATCTAGGTATAACTATTACAAATCAAAATTTGGACCTTCTGATTAATAACTATACCATCAAACAAATTTCTTTATTACGACCATTCGGTCAGCACAAGAAATAACTATACCATCACCTGGAATAGAATACTCTTCCTAGGTTCTTGATCCATTTGATGAACACATGTGTATAACTATTACAAATCAAAATTTGGACCTTCTGATTAATAACTATACCATCACCTGGAATAAAATACTCTTCCTAGGTTCTTGATCCATTTGATGAACACATGTGTATATATATATATATAAAAAAAATCACTTCCTTACTATCATTACCTTTACTACTTATGTGTAAAAAAAAAAAAGATCACTATTACCTTACCTTACTACCACTTACTCCTGTTCATTAACCTGCAGGTACTTAATGACATGTTTGATGCATACTGAATATAATGCCTATTTTAAGAGAGGGCTTTAAAGACAACTTCTGAGTGAAATTCTGCAGTGGCTGGCTGCTAAAACAGGTATTCTCTTAGTATTACCAAAACACCTTGCTGCGAATGACAAATATGCACCAAGATACCCCAAACAGCCTGGGCCCTTATCCTGGTTTGGGGTATCTTGGTGCATATTTATCATTCACAGCAAGATGAGAAATGACCAGTGGGTGTGATTTGTGCTCTAAACTGCTTTTGATCCCCACATGCACATTTCCTCTGTGCCTCCAGCTGCAAAATAGCCCCAGGAGAATGCACACTCCTACATAAACTCTTAAATCTTCAGGGAGGCTGAGAGATAACTTGGCATTTATGACTGTGGTGTTGCCTTCTCTGCTGATGTTATCTGGTGCCAAAACCAGCCACATGTAAACCTTTCATGGGAGTTATTTGCATGCTCAAGAGTTAAGTATACACCTAAAACCTTGCCAAAAATGCCACAGAGGAGAAGGAAGCAACTACAGAGGAAGTTTAAAAGCGAGGTGGGCTTGTGTTCACTTTGGCTCTGAATTTGTTCAGGGTAGCTGGATGTTTCATTATACCTGTCACAAAACTAAAATGTAAGGCTCAGTTTAAGAAAGTACTTTTGGTGTAGTGGAATTCCATATGGTTCCATATGTGATTCCAACAGTTTCAGGTTGTGGCTCTGAACCAAATAGATAGTTCCAAAGAGAATGGTTTAGTTCCTAGAATACTGTGGTTACTTTCAGGTCAACTGATAATGTTCACATAATACAAGCTACACAAATGAGTATCTTATAATTTAATAAGACTATGAATCCTGCAGTAAAAATCTCTGGTCGTTGCCCAGATTGAAGTATTCAAAATTTTGAGATAAAGGTGCAATATCTCTCATTAATGTTCAATACAATGGCTTGTACAGAAAGATAAATAAAACTACTATAACGACCAATGCAGAGAAATAGAAGACAACAACAAAAAAGGGAAGAACAAGAGATCTATTTCACAAGATCTGAGAAATCAAAGAAAAATTCAAACCAAGGACCGGGATGCTCTATGACAATGAAAAACATAATTCAAGACCAGGAAGGAATAAAAAGATACTGGATGCAATACGCAGAATTATACAAAAGAGATGACAAAATGAAGGACACATGTAATGAAGAGCCATATGAAAATGAATCCCAAATTCTAAAAAATGAGGTGGAAACTGCAATAAGAGAAATAGTAAAAAACAAATAACCAGGAACAGATGATATTCCAACTGAACTGCTGACTGACAGAATCAACTTTAGTGCTGACCAACATATGTCAACAGATATGGAAAACAAAACAATGGCCAACAGATTGGAAGCAGTCAATATACATCCCCAGCCATCAAAAAAAAAAAAAAAAAAAAAAAAAAAAAAAAAAAAAAAAAAAGACACAAGAGAATGCAGCAACTATAGAACCATAGCATTGATCTCCCATGCAAGCAAAATTATGCTCAGAATTCTGCAACATGACTCCAACTACGGTATATATGGAGAGAGAAATCCCAGAGGTCCAAGTGGGGTTCAGGAAAGGAAGAGACACTAGGGACCACACTGCAAACATATGATGGCTAATAAAGCATAGCAAGGAGCTCCAAAACAAAATCAGTATGTGCTTTATAGATTGCAGCAAAGCCTTTGACTGCATAGATCATGAACACCTATGGAACACCCTTAAAGACATGGGAGTGCCAACACATCTGATACTCCTAATGAGGAATCTGCACTCAGGACAAGAGGCTACTGTCAGGAGAGCACACAGAGAAACAGAATGGTTCCCATTTGGCAAAGTAGTCAGAGAAGGCTGCATCCTATCACCCTACTTATTCAATTTATATTCAGAACATAATGTAAGGAAAGCAGGCTTGAACATGGAAGAGGGCGGAGTGAAAATAGGAGGAAGAAATATCAACAATCTGAGATATGCTGACGACACCATAATACTAGCAAAGATCCTCACAGACCTGGAACAACTACTAAGGAAGATTAAAGAAGAAAGTGCAAAGGCAGGCTTACTGTTAAACATAAAGAAAACAAAAATAATGACTACTGAGGGCCTTCACAAGTTCAACTTAGACAACGAAGAAATCGAAATAGTAAAAGAATTCCCATACCTGGGATCAAACATTGAGAGAAACGGGGACTGCAGTCATTAAATCAGATAAAGATTAAGAATGGGGAGGGTGGCTATGAAAGAACTAGAAAAGATTCTAAAATGCAAAAATATACAACTCAGCACAAAAGTTAGAATCATACAAGCCATTGTATTCCCTATTACCATGTATGGATATGAGAGCTGGACAGTTAAGAAAGATGATAGGAAGAAAATCAACTCCTTTGAGATATGGTGCTGGAGAAGAGTGTTGAGGATCCTGTAAATAGCCTACGAGACAAACAAATGGGTCCTAGAGCAGATCAAGCTGGAAACCTCCCTGGAAGCCAAAATGACCAAACTGAGGCTGTCGTTCTTTGGACATATCATGAGAAGAGAGGACTCTTTGGAAAAGACAATAATACTAGAAAAGGTGGAGAGAAGAGAGGAAGGCCATATACCAGGTGGATGGACTCTTTTAAGGAGGTCATGGGTATGGGTTTGCAGGATTTAAGCAGGGCAGTGGAGGACAGGGGGTCTTGGAAATGTTTATCCATAGGGTCGCCATGGGTTGAGATTGACTCAAGGGCAGTTAACAACAACAACATCCCTCATCCAGAATTCTGAAATCCAAAATATTCAAAAATCCAAAACTGTCCACAGGGGTGGCTGAGACAGTGACGTTTTCCCTTTTGGATGGTTCAGTGTATACAGACTTTGGTTCATGCACAAAATTATTTAAAATATTATGTATAAAATTACCTTCAAGTTATGTGTATAAGGTATATATGAAAAATAAATGAACTTCATGTTTAGTCATCTCGAAGATCTCTCATTATGTATATAAAAAAAGACAAATAAATGGGTCCTAGAGCAAATCAAGCCTGAACTCTCTTCTTAGAAGCAAAATGACTAAACTGAGGCTGTCATACTTTGGTCATATCATGAGAAGACATGACGACCATGTTCCAGATGGATAGACTCAATCAGGGAAGCCACCGCTGAGTCTGCAAGAACTGAACAAGGTTATTGATAAGATGTCTTGAAGATGTCTCATTCATAGCCCATAGGTCCAGGCCATTCATAGTCCATAAGTCCAGTTAACAGGCAGTCAACAACAACAACAATATGCAAACATTCCACAATCCAAAAAACAACAACAACCCCAATCCCAAACACTTTTGGTCCCAAGCATTTCAGAGAAGGGAGACTCATCATGTACTACTTTAAAATGTTGACACCAAGTAAACATGTATCAATTTTATACTTATTAATAACCCTGGTTTACAAAAATGAATCCTAGGAACTGTAGTTCAGCAAACACCCAGATATGTCTGCTAGAAATCCCTTCAGTTATCTCCAGAAGTAAAGCTCAAATCGGACTTAATGGCAAACCATGGCTGTACTTCCCCTGATGCTTTTCATGCAACAATCCATTTGCAAATATAATTTGTGCAAACCACAATTTCCCACACTGAGATAAAGTAGCAAACTATGGTTTGTCATAAATAAGAAGAAGAATACGAAGGAGGGGAAGTTGAAGACATAAATGCGGCATTCATTGTAGCATCTCTGTGTTGCCAAAATGATAGTTCAATGGGTTTAAATTTGTTTGTGTCCCATGAAAGAAAAGAGGAGATATTTAATGACTTTTACTAGAGAGGAGGCAAATTTTTACTGTTTTCACAGAAGAGAGTGGCTTACTATTTCAAAGAAAGCACTTTATCTGGTCTTCTTAAAAACATGATTTTTTTTTACTTTGCTACCATGTTGCAAAGCACTCATCAGAGCAGCCTGGTGGAGCTCCTTTCTTTCACAATGCCTCACTGCACACAAAATTATTCCACAGTGAGCCCCAAAGGCATGGCACTGGGGAAGGGGATGACCAATGCAGTCAGTTATCTTCCCACCCCAAGAATTCTTTCCATTCCACATGGTCAATATAAAAACTACTATTGAACTTTAACAACTCGGGCCTGTTCCCTTCTTCCTTTCTTGCCATCCCATTTCTTTTTGTTTTCATGCTGTGACATTAAGTAATCCTGGGGGTAAGGATTGTCTTTTATTTTGGCTGTATTTACTCCTGGGATGGGGAAAGTGTGCTCCATGTGCCCCCTGGAGGTGTTTTCAAGAGCCCAGAGCCCCAAACACTACCAAAGATAGATAGATAGATAGATAGATAGATAGATAGATAGATAGATAGATAGATAGATAGATAGATTTGGTGGTGCTGGGTACACATACAAACTCAAGCTTTCAGTTCACTTCCTAGTTTAAAAAAGGCATCTCCTCAGCTTCAAATGCTCCCAAATGGGAGCAAAATGTGGAAAAATTAACTCCATGCCCTTAAGGGGCAAAAATGTTAGCTATGGAGCTTGCATATTTCATATTTTCCTCCTCCATATTTTACCTCACGGGTTCAGCATTACCAGTGATATTCGAAATGTAAGTAATGGTATTCCCCGTTGACAAGGTTGTCAAATCATGTCTGATCATAGGGGGGCAGTGTTCATCTCTACTACTAAGCTGAAGAGCCAGCGTTGTCAGAGACTACTCTGTGATCATGGGGCCAGCATGATTGCACAGAACGTTGTTTACCTTTCCACCAAAGTGGTACCTATTTATCTACTTGCATTTGCATGCTTGTAAACTGCTAGGTTGGCAGAAGCTGGGACTAGTGATGGGAACTCACTGTATCATGCAGCACCCGAGCCTCAAACTGCCAACTTGCTGATCTTGCAATCAACAGTCAGCATCTTAACCACTTGCGCCACTGTGTCCCTAGTGGTATTCTAGCCAACTCCTATTTTCCTGCCTCCCCTCCCCCTACCTCAGATGACTTAGCACCAATTCCTCAGAAAGCCTTCTTCTGTTTTATAGCCTTAAAAATCACTAATAGGTTATGGCTGAACCCCTTTTTCTTTAAGGAAAAAAATTTGAAATTTCCATGCATTTGAAATTTCAACTTGAAACTAGCCATTTATAACTGAGGGTAATAATAAAAAAACAAACGTCAAATTCTGAGGTATCTTAACATGATTTTCTAACGAGTTTTGTTTTTCAGAAGCCTCTATTTTTGTTTTTCAGAAGCCTCAGTTTGGAATTCCAGCTTGAAACTGTGCACTGTGACTTTTGGGGTGATAACATAACAACAAAAACCTCTCTCAAACTTTGAAGCATGTTCACAATTGAGTTTGATGTCCTTGTTGTTATTGTCTTTTCCAGTGAGTCACATCTCTCATAATATGTCATGAGAGATGTGACTCACTGGAAAAGAGAATAATGCCTGGGAAAAGAAGGCAGCAGTAGGAAAAACCACTGCGAGTAGATTGCTTCCAGCAAGGAAGAAATGGCCCTGAGTTTGCAAGACCTGGGCCAAACAGCTGTTAACAGTACTATGGCGGCTTTTCAATCATAGGGTTGCTATAAATCAAAGGTGACTTGATGGCAAGCAACCACAAATCTATCAAGATCTCCTGATGAGTTATGGTTCTAGCAAGACCCTTTTTGGAATTTTGACTTAAAATTGGGCAGTGCAATTTGAATAACAATATCAACAACAAAAATACTGAGTCAAATTTTGAGTCATCCAGCAGAATGTCCCAGTGAATTATGGCTGGCACAGACAGACATGTAAAAAATCTGATTTACTATTACAGATGGGAGGCACTTTGGAAGTCATTTTGGCTGAGGACAGATATAAAATTGTTTTCAATAAGTAAACAAAAAGTAATCAATATCAATGACCAATGAAGGAAGAAAGTGAAGACCCCAGATCTATTTGAACTGTTTTGCATAGAATGCTATACCACTAGCCCTCCTTTCCCTATCTTAAATATATTACATACATCTCCTACACACACACACACACACACACACACACAAAATGGTTGTAACCATTAGCATCAGAATTTAGAGATATAATAGTAGTCTAGAAAGAATGGGTATGACTTAAAATACTTAAAACCTAGGAAGAGGTTAGTTGAAAATAATCAACAGTAAGAAACAGCCCATACAAAAATGTCTAGGACTTTGCTGGCAACAAGACCTAATGTATTCCACAGTACCATAAAACATGTATGTGGCATGTTTCATGCTAGATTTAATTCCACTTTAAGGATTACACCTGTGTAAAATATCCTGCTTTGCATTTTAATTGTAACATGGCACAGTTTCTGTTAAGTAACACAGTAATTCAAAAGCTATGCCTTTGGGAATCCAAGATGATGTAAATGCTAACTTAACTTTACTGAATGTTACAATTTGGGACAAGAGCAAATGTTCAACCATCTGCATCTTTAGCAAAGAATTTTATTTAAGCCTTATGAACAGAAAAGAACAGATCAGAAATCATTATTATTGGTCAACTATAGTCCAAAACACACTGCAGAAATAAACCATTTTCTGAGACATTGAGCCTTCGCTGTCAGAGAGCTCTGGTGCCACAATAAACTACAGTTTCCAGATTCCCTGCACTGAGCCAGGGCAGTTAAAACGGTCTCAAACTGAATGATTTCTGTGGTGTGCTTTGGACCTATGAAAAACTAAGTGAAAGTAATTCAGAAGACAGGCACAGGCTTCTGAGCAGCTCAGAAATGCCCCTTACTACAATTTTAATAAAAGAAAAGAAATGGGAGAAATTCAAAGGGCATTACTGAGTGAAATGTGTAAATAGTTAAATTAAATAGAACAGCAGTGGAAATTGAAAAGTGTACCAGTAGTCTTGGCAGAGAGTGAATATTTCCTTTATTCCTTCACATGTCTCTCTCATCTACTCTTCTTTACGTCTTCTTCCACTTTAGAAGACAGTGACTGAAATTCATTTGGCTATGAAAATGCATGCACAAAATCAGATTCCTTATAGTCCAAGACAACACCAGTTTCCTCAGAAGTGAGTGTGGAGGACTTATTCCTAGGTTATGCATAGGATTTTCAACTTTATAGCGCCCTTTTTTTTTCTTTTTTTTTCCCCTCAAGTAGATCTGCAGGGGATTGTTGTTTCATCGACTGCTGTATCGCTTGCTGTGCTGTGTGTTGTAGTTGATGTTGTTATATATATTTGGTTTTAGTTTAAGTACTGCTTAACTGCAGTTGTTTTAATTGTACTTGATTTAATAATGTTTTAAGGGGGGGTGGAGGGATGTTGCTGTTTTAACTTGTTGTAATTTACAATTTTTATTGTTCACCGCCTAGATTGGTTTTCCACTAGGGCGGTATACAAATAAAATATATTATTTATTATTATTATTATTATTATTAGGATTTAGCTTTCATTTATTTAATCTGGGGTGAGGGGAGTATCATCTCATTAACAAGATTAGAATCACAGGCTTTAAAAACATTCTTGAGACTATCCTAAATTGATGAAGCAAATTGTTGAACAGCGTCCACATCATACTTCAGAGAAGTGAAAGGAGAACCACGTTTTGACCATGCTCCAGTCTTCACAAAACCCCAGGGAATGTATTTTAGTAGTCTGTGTTCAAAATGGAGGTATTTAAACTGGAACAGGTACAAAGAGCAACTAGAATACCTGCAGGTGTAGAAAGAATGTTATTCAAAGATGAAAACAATGTGGTTCAGTAGACTTAGAAAAGTTAGCTTGACAATGAGGAATATAACTTTTTTGGATTTTTTAAAAAAATCTGGATTTTTTTTAAAAAAAGATTAAAGGCCAAGCTCTTTAAACATGAAATGTTTTCATTTGATTAAACATGAAAGGGCAAGGAAATGGCCATCAGAAAATGTAGGCTGAATATGAAATAATGCCTTACATCTACCATGTATGAACTGTAAATTCTAGTAGAGAATACCTGGAACAGTTGCAAAGGAAATACTCTCACTAGTTGAAGGACAAACATCTTCTTAATGCATCTGCATTTCTACACAGTTAGGAGGCAACAGGAATGAATCATTTCTGGTGGTACCTCCTTCACCATGTTTTAGTTGATTCCACTCTAACTGATCTACACCCAGTGAAAACTATGTCAGTGTGGACAGACTCAATTGACAGCTTCTATCATACAGTAGTTACAAACACACACACACACACACACACACACACACTTTTTCTAGCCAATAAAATACTAGCAATTCTGTGTCTGTTGTATGGAAGTCCCATTATACATGGTGTTCATATACGCTAAAGGTAAAGGTGTTTCTCATTGACAAGGTTGTCAAGTCATGTCTGACCATAGGGGCCGGGGCTCATCTCCGTTACTAAGCCAAAGAGCCAGCATTGTCAGAGACTACTCTGTGATCATCATTGCACAGAATGCTGTTTACCTTCCCACAGAAGTGGTACCTATTTATCTACTTGCATTTGCATGCTTTCAAACTGCTAGGTTGGCAGAAGCTGGAACTAGTGGTGGGAGCTCACCCCATCATGCAGCACCTGGGCCTCGAAGTGCCAACCTGCCAATCTTGCAATCAATAGAGTCAGCGTCTTAACCACTTGAGCCACTGCATCCCCTTCATATACACTATGAGTCTGTGAAACTAAAACACAAGAACGGGATACACTGCCATTTATGCTGTTTATTCCAAACCTATAGTTATTGGCCATTTGATTCAGAAAGCAGGTTGAGAAGACACCCAGTTTTTGTACAGTGTCATGAACATCTATTGTGCTATATAAATAACAGTACAAACAAACAATAGTATCCTCATATTTTGAAGTCTGAAGAAAAAATCTGGAACAGTGACCAGTACCAGAATGGTAGAGAGCTTCACTCTTTTTCTTAGCAGCTTTGTGTCCACAAGCATTTGGCAACCATGCAAGCCACACTTTCACTTTGGTAACTGGCACTATCCTTTCAAATGAGATGTTAGGATCAAGTAAAAGGGAATGTGGCACCAAGTGCAGCATTTCTGTCTCATAAACACTGACTGACCATTTTTTTTCACAATGTAAGCCACCAACATAGTCATATTGGGAGAAGCCACCTTTGGCATCAGGTACTGATAGTATGAAAAGCCTTTATACAACACAATAATGGATAGAATAAGCATGGCATGTGATGTGTGCAGTAAAACTGGAGGCCATAGTGTGGGAACATATGACAATGAAACCCCAAGTCCATAGTTTTCGTTCCAAGAACTTGTTACTGAATGGGACAGGGAGTGAGAAATGATGTCAACATGAAATGACAAGAGAAAATACAAAGCTGGCTAGCGTATCCTCAAAATTGGTTGCATGAAAATTAGGGCAAAATTAAGTTATAGAAATTATGTATAATTTTGTTGAATTTGATTCAGTTAATCCAAAGTGTGCTATGGCTGGCAGGAAAGCAACCAGCAGACATATAAAAAAGGAGCAATAAACATATATTCATAGATTCCCTGGGTCCAGAGTAGACCAGCAACAGTCACTTGATATAATTCAGAATGCCATTCTGAATTAAAAACACAGACTACAGCCATCTGTTTGCTTTTTATTCTTTTGTCAAGCAGAAATAAACAGGTGTATTTTGGGAAAACAGGGCAAAATACAGGCCAGCATATGTAGCAGCCAAGGAAGCCTGGGAAATGAAGACACCAAACTACAGAAACCATAGCAGGGTAAATGAAAATATAGATTTGACATAAATAATCTTGAAGAGATGAAGAACATTTATGATCTTACACAGTAACCCAAAGACAGAAGATCAGTTTGTGGATTAACCCAGACAAGAACACTAGAGAGACCCTTCTCTCACAACTGCATACAATATTGCTAAACATCATCTATGTTTCTTCCTGTGATGACAGCAACTAACAGATTTAAGTCTTGCTGGTATCCTGCATTACAAACATATAGCTCAGCTATAGCTGAGCTACACTCACAGTCAGACCCATGATAAATCTCAGGTATGTAAGATGGAGGTGCCATTCTATAGCTGGTGGAGAATGGGCAGTAGGGATCGAAGATGTGTTTGGCATGATCCCACAGACAGATGCAGAATGATTACATCATCAGTGTAACTTCCAGAGAACTCTGGAGGATCTCAGCAGGTGATGTAATCATTCTACATCTGGCTACAGAGACATAGCCAGGTACTTCTCCAATTCTACACCACTTTCCTCCAGCCACAGAATGGCCATGAGGAAGTCTGAAGTGGCTAAATAGTGAGTGGAGAGAACATATGTTAGTTAGTTAGTGCAGAATTACATTTCCATGACTTCCAAGGAAAACACCAAGCAGTGATCAAAGAAACTGCAAGGTACTATACATTTATCGTTCACTGTCAACGAGTAATGACAAAAGAGGGAAGGGACACAGTTCAGTTGCACAGGGACAGATGTTGATCAAGTGTGTGCAGACTATTCCATTGGCTTGCACAGATGAACAGAGATCTCCAACCCAATATGTTGCATCACAACGCTTGCACTATATTAAACATGCCCTGCTATCTACCTCCAGCCATGTATAAATGCACCCATCCAGCTGTTGAGAAATGTGACATGTCCCTCTAATATAGGCCCTGTGCCTTGCCTTACAAATACTGCTGCCAGTGTAGCCACACAAGCCCTTTCAGATATCCCAGAAACACACATGCTGTGCATAAGAAATGTGGCCACAATAATTTTGGCTCTCCTTCTTGATACATATGTTTAAAAGCAAGTTACTTTCCCCAGAATAATCTATATATCATTTTTATTCATTTCAATCAAGGCAATCACCATTCACACTCCAGGCCTATTTTATACATTAGGAGGTGACCCTGGAAGGAAAGACTACTAGGGGGAAAAGGAGGGGGCACTGGGGGCTTCCTGTCTAAAGAGCCCAAAAACAAACATTATCTTCTGAGCATATAATGTGGGAAGACGGGTATCCTATTTGAACCTGAAGGTACTGTTGCTTAAATGTCCTGCTCCAGGCATTCATGATTCTGAAGTGAAAACAATTATTGTATGATTATTGTATCTCTTTCCACAACACTTCTGCATTTCCTGTCTTTTTCACCCTATCAGCTACAAAAAACAACCATCAGAAAGTTTCCCCAGAGCTTGGGAAAGTTACTTTTTTGGGACAACTCTCAGAATTCCACAACAGCCTGAGGGATTCTGGGAGCTGTACTCCAAAAAAATAATGTTTTCGAGCACTCCTCAGATCTCTTGCTATTCTTGATGTAAGTGGAGGCTGGCTAAGTGCCTTGCAGTAAAACTGGGACACGAAACACCATTCATTCTCACATAACTTTTAGCAGCAGTCCAAATGTATTGAAAGTGAAATACCTTTCATGTGAACCAAACTCCAGGAATATTACCTTGTCCACATGACATGTCCAGAAATTTTTTTGGAGATTGCATTTTCCAAAGCTTCCAGGCCAAGTTTGTCAGTCAAAAAAAAAATCTCTGTTAAAAAACATTCCAATGCATTCCTGTGGAACATTTTAAAGAAAAGAGCTCCATCACCACAATTCAGTTCTACCTGCCAAAGGTTCCATGCTCAGCTGAGTAAATTTGTATTGGAATGAGGAGGAGCTAGCAAGGAGGGCTGTTGACAAACCTAATATGAACTCTGCCACAACTTGTGGACTCATCTCACAATCATTGGTGTGGTGATAAATTTGGAACTGTAGTCCCTCATCATGACAATCTCAATACCACCTCCCCAAGGAGAATTCAAAGTTCTAGCAATTTGCATCTCTATTAGGATCAGGTATTATGTAAAATTAATACCATAGGTCTTGCCCACTCAAGACCAAGATTGTAACAATATGTTGTTTCTGGGAAAATTCATTTCTCCTTCAGTTTCCATGGGGGTTTTAGATAAACTCTGAGGAAACAGGGGTGGTCTGGGGGTGGTGGTAGCGGATGATTCTATAATCTACTACATTAGCAGTCTGCTACACTAGCTCACTAGTCCACCCTGGCTCTACTACATCAATGCTCATGATGAACTTAAGGAGTTTTTTTTTTAATGAGTTACCCCATTCTAAAATGTGGATTTTTTTTTTTAACTTGAGCCTTAAACATAGAGGTTTAAAAGCCACATAAGAAACTGCAAGGCTCAGTTTACAGTCACCCCTCCAAAACCACAGACTTGGGATCTGCAGTTTTGATTATTCACAGAGGAGTGACCTCCATTTTAATGAATGTGGCGTGTGCCAGGGAGCGTGCACCATTCAAGCCTATGGAGCTTGAATACACATGTTTTTCTTTTTTGCAGGGGGGGGGGTCCAGAAAGGATCCCTCACGTAAAGGAGGGGTGACTGTATATTCATTTTCTGAATACAAACTCAGAAAAACCTAAATACACTAATGGAGGAAAATATTGACAAATGTGTGTGTGTGTGGTGTGTCCTTCAAGTCATTTCCAACTTAGGGCAACCCTATCATGAGGTTTTCATGACAGGATTTGTTCAGAGGTTGACCACTGCTTTCCCCTGAGGCTGAGAGCATGTGACTTGCCCAAGGTCACCTAGTGGGTTTCATGGCAAAATCTCCAGAATCGTAGTCCAATACTCAAACCACTATGCCATGCTACTCTTCAAGAATGACTGCGCATGCATATACAGCTGCCTGGAATCCCAGGCCAAAACCACAGGAGCACAATTTTCAAGTGTTTAAATGGAGTTCGTTTCT
Organism: Phrynosoma platyrhinos; assembly: GCA_020142125.1. Lineage (NCBI taxonomy): Eukaryota > Metazoa > Chordata > Lepidosauria > Squamata > Phrynosomatidae > Phrynosoma > Phrynosoma platyrhinos. Next base: position 181,985,278 of record CM034703.1, read on the forward strand.
TCAAAGCCTGAATGTAAGGTCAAATTACCATGCAAGCAAAGATGGAAAGAGCCTTTTAAAATCCATTCACTGTTAAATCATATATGATATACTCTCAAACTGCAGTCCTAATACGATAATGTACCCTTTGATCCTAGAATGCTACTGTGGTACCGTGATTACTGTCAGGGTTGGCTAGGAATGGTCCTGCTTTATATGCTGATTAAGCGACAAAATTCACTGGGTGACACAGTACCAATCAGTGGCCTGGAACATATTGTTAGTTCCAATGAGAGTAGAGCCACTGAATCAACTGGATTTACTTATGTGTTGACTCACCATTGAACAATGGTGATTCAATGCATTTACTCTAGCTGAGACTAACCAACAGGAATACAGACATTATTTCTTAGCCTAACCAACTCCAGAAGTTTGCTAAAAAGAGAACATAATGAGTGGGTGGAGGAAGAAACAGCTTGGTATTCTTCAGCAGAAAAGCAGAATATAAATGTAAGAAATAAATAGCAGTTAAAAGACCAAAGTACTTATACCATCTAGCCAAAACAGACTTTTTCCCCAACTGCTGTTTTGTAGATAGTCTTATAAGCACTCATAAGTGTATATCCACAAGGGCTGAGTAAGTTCTCAGAATTTATTTGGCTAAACAAATCCACAAGCTTGCTTTGATGGCATCACCTTTACTGCTAATTCCATTTCATTAGCTTGTCACAAACATTTGTTCAAGCAATTACTTTCAGTTAACTAGAACATCTGTGGAAGCAGAATGTTATGCCAATACCTACCTTGCTCCCTCGTAGCAGTAATTACTCATAGGCATACGAGAACTGCCATGCCACATCAAGCCAAACATGCACCTGTGTGCCAGTCTTATCACTCAAACTGTGGCAGTTACCAACTCTCTATTTGTGTTCCTAAGTGCAGCAGTGTAGGGGGCCACCAACATTTCATCACCATTCTAGTATTACCTCCTAAGAACCGAAACATATCACAACTTGGTTAATACTCTGTACACTAATTCGTTTAAATGACTTCTTTTCAACATAAACACATAGCAATTCACAAGACAAGGACAGACTTCTGAATTACAGCCAACCTTTCTGTTCTGAGAAATGAAAAGCAACCACTGATTCTTATAGTTTACCTACAACTAGACAGTTACAGCAGTTTCATACCACTATAGTTGCCATGGCTCTAGTCTAAAGAATCCTGGGATCTGTCGTTTGCTTGCAGTATTCTTTGCTAAAGCTCTCTAGTAGTGCTACAGTACAGATGAAGTGAACTAGATGGAGCCATGACAGTTAAGACCAGGGGTAGGCAACCTTTCCCCTTTAAGGGCCGAGGGACTTCAGCTCCCAGAATCCCAGGAGCTATTGGCCAACATGGGACTATTGGCCAACATGGCTGAGGCTTCTGGGAGCTGAAGTCCCTCGGCCCTTAAAGGGGAAAGGTTGCCTACCCCTGGTTAAGACAGTATCAAACCAATGCAATTATTTTGTATAGCTATTTCAGGGGTAGGCAACCTTTCCCCTTTAAGGGTCGAGGGACTTCAGCTCCCAGAATCCCAGGAGCTATTGGCCAACATGGGACAATTGGCCAACATGGCTGAGGCTTCTGGGAGCTGAAGTCCCTCGGCCCTTAAAGGGGAAAGGATGCCTACCCCTGAGCTATTTAATAAGAATATGCAGTGCTAAGGTAAGCTGATACCATACATGCATACCTATGTATATTTGGTGGAGTTGGTTTTTTTGGTTTTAAAAAAACCAAACCCGGGGGAAGGGTTGTTTGTTTAAACCAATTTTTTTGTTTAACCGGGGTTTTTTCTTTTGTTTTTTTTGTATTAATGTGTAGGATTACACCAATATAGGACTAAATCAGAAAATTAAGTAGCAAAATACAGCTCAGATATTATGACCACTACCTTAAATAATAATTGTTTTAAAAAGTGTTCTTTTAAAGCAAGTTGTTTTGGTTGAACTTACATTAACTGAAGAGTTGTTTGTTTGTTTTTTTTAATGGTATTTCTTGCACTATAAAATAAAGTGATTAAAAAAGAAGCAACTGGCACTGGATATTGGTCTAACAATGAAAAACAGTCAATAAACAGTTAAAAGTTAAAATGTTTAAATTCAAACAGTCATTGTTGTTCTAGTAAGTGGCTCAGAAAATAGCAATAATAGCTAGACTATATTATATATATATGTATATGGTTAACTTGGCAGTATGTCAAATTTTAGGATCATACAACAAGGTTGATTTTATCCTGTTGCTTTGTCCTGTCATTTGCTTTTTAAATTATTGCTGCACATATTTTCGCTGTGTTGCTAAACATTTTCCAGTGAATGCACGAGCTACTTTCCAACTGTAAATTCTTCTTCTTACTTCAACTGCAAATGTAAAAGAATGAATAGAGGCAATTGCTTAGCTGGAATATAATCCATTCTTTCTCTGTGTATGTATGCTTTCAAGTCGCATGTCGACTTACGGTGAATTTGTGAATTTCATAGGTTTTCTTAGGCAAGGAATACTCAACAAGTGTTTTGCCATTTGCCTCTCCTGAAATATAGCCTACAGCACCTGGTTTTCATTGCTGGTCCCCATCCATGTACTAACCAGGGCTGACTTTGCTTAGCTTCCAGGATCAGACAGGTTCTGGAGCCTTTAGGGCAGTGATTCCCAAAGTGGGCAGTATTTCCCCATAGGGAGTAGTGGAAAGATTCAAGGGGGTAATGAGAGGAAAGGGGGGCAGCAGGAGGGTGAGGGGGGCTTCAGTCAAAGTATTACTGTGCAAGAAAGACAAGGGAAAGAGCAGCTTCTAGGGCCATGGTAGCGATGCAGGTTTCACAAAGCTTTTTTTCAGGGTCCTCACTAATCATTTTGTGTGGTGAGTCTCCTGCTCTCTGTCATGAGCTCACTCCCTTAACCACATCTTTCACTGGTGGTGGCAGTTGCGAAACATTTGCAAGGCTTGGGTGCAGGGCATCGTTTCTATGGCTTAGAGTAGTGGTCCCCAACCCCCGGTCCGTGGCCCGGTACCGGTCCGCAGAACAAATGGTACCGGGCCGCAGACCAGGGGGTGGGGACCACTGATCTGTTTTGATTTAATAATCAACGTGACACTGCAACCCCCCCCCCAGTGGGCCGCGGAAAAATTATCAAATGTTGACCAGTCCACGGCAATAAAAAGGTTGGGGACCACTGGCTTAGAGCAGCACCATTTTGATATGGATTGACTGGAGCTAGGTATTAGAGCTTGCTTTGTGAGTCTTGTTGGGACTTGGCTGGCAGATTGGAGCTGCTCTGCTGCTTTCTTTAACCAGACAGGCCAAGAGAAGAGGTAACAGAAGAAATAATGCTTGTGTAAATCTGTGTACAGGGAAATCATGAAGCTGTGTGGGGATGATATGTCTCTGGGGAAGGAGAAGGAGGAGTATCTAGAGTCAGTTCTTGGAAACAGTCGTTCACATCAGTCTCCAGTCCAGAGCATGTGGCTTCTATAAACCCCCCTACACACACACACACACCGACTGCACCCCTCTTTATTCCAACAAAGAAGGATTGAGAGTCCTTCCTCACCAAGGACAAACTTCTCCTTTTGCACCTGATCACCTTTGGAGCAGTAAATGAGCAACTGGCTGAGCAACAATCAAGAGGCTTCTTGCCCACAGTGGCCTTAGCTGGAGGGATGACAAAGGTGAGAAGTTCTCAGTTGTTGTTCAGCCAGGTGCTTGGTTGCTGCTCCCAGAGTGACTGGGTGCAAAGAAAGCAGCAAGCAAGATTGGTTGTTTGGAATTTAGAACAATAAACCTAATATTGAGAAATATGCTGGGGGCAGGGGTGCTAGGATTGTTGGCCCAGATGAAAGGGGGAGGTAGCCGAAAAATGTTTGGGGACCACTGCTTTAGGGTATTTTACTAGATTTTAATTTCTCATCTGATTTAGCATAAACACGTAGCTAATTTTAGAGAGAAATCCAAATTGCAAAGTTTTAGTTTTTTCTAATCAAGGCTGTCTATTGCTTCTGTTAGTGAAGCAACACTGTTTAACAAAGGGATTGCCAGGAAAGTATGTCAAAGATACTGGAAAGCAGCCAGGAGAAGCCCAATTGTCACTAACTAAGGGGTGACACAGTCCACTGTACCTGAATTTGCCTCCTCCCAAATCAGTAGTGAATACATCAAGTTAGCACTCTGTTAGTGAGAAGCTATTGAAGAAAGTACATAAGATCACAATGCACCTGGGGACAGCATGGGCAGTGTTTTTGTCAGTTACTTTTACTTCTCTCCTAAAACATCCTTCAAGGGGGAAGTGAGTTTATAATCCAGTAAAATGTATCATTAACTAAGGAGCAGATCTGGGGGTGAATATATCTGAATTACATTCATTGTTTTGATAGCAGTAGCATTAGTTTTAGATGAAACTAGTGAGATTAAGCATATGATTCCAGTGTTTCTCTGCTCTGGTGATCACATTTTGGTAGCACTGATGAACTATCTGGTGAGATGTCACATCAAATCCTTCACTTTTGGAATACATTTCTTACTGCTGTAATTACTTCATACTGTGTATTCTTTATTCATTGCTATTTCTGAGAGGATAACTTATTAAATGTTGGTTACTCACTTATGAAGTGATTACATTTAGTGCAATAAATGACAGCAGTAAGTGCCTTCTGATTCATTACTGAAAGAAACATCACTGTGAAATTATAAATAAAAATAGTTTACCATAAAATAATTGTTCTCTTTTTCATTTCCATGGGGAGCGGGTTCCCTCTCCCCAATACTGGGCACCAAAAGTGGACAGAAAGTAGACAAATGATGTATTGAGAAGGGGTTGTAGTGAATCTTTACAACACTAACTGTTGTGTGCCATTTAATGTCCAGCTTTCATTTCAACCTGAACAGAAAGTAAATATGGCTATAATACTTATTTAATTTTTTACGGCTGCGTAAAAACCAGCAGGTTGGATGTTAGAAAACAAAATTAGAATTTTATAGTGATGTGGTATCATCTCTTAGTAAAACATTTGGGGCTCCTTATTTTAATTTTATGCAACAGTTTTCAAACCAATATTTTATAAATGAGGATAAGAAGCACTTAAACACAACATGTCAGTTGTCCTGAAATGAACTCACATTTCCTGCTGTTATTCAAGTCAATATCAATTTAACATGCAACTTGAGAAATTCTCAGCCTTTAAATTGTATTTTCTTTATCTTTTAGATGCATTTTACAATTCTAAACTCAACAGCTAGTCCCATTACAATCAAAAGATCTTACTTCTGAGTAAAAACATTAGGACTAGGCTAAAAGACTAATAGCTCCTACAAAGAAAGATCAGATATGTGGAAAGCAGTTCTCAAATGCATAATTTAATAACCATCTAGTGTTAGAAATCTGAGTTCTAAATATACATTTTTAAAGAATTCCATTACTGAAAGGTTTTTCACTATTTCACATTTACACTATTAAGTTGAATATGTTTAAGTATTACACATAAGCACGGAGTGAATAGATAACTTTTTTTAAAAAACACCACACCACACCACCATTTAAAACCATACAACAATTTTTGATTCATTGCTATTTCAGTGAAAGTATAATTTATTAAATGTTGGTTACTCACAATGTACTATCTCATTTTAGAAAATATGTGGTCGTATGGGCATATCCTGTGAGCCAATGTGATAGTTTGAGTTTTTGACTAGGACTCCAGTAGACTCCAGGTTCAAATTCCCACTCGGCTATGAAAACTGCCTAGGTGATCTCTATGTGGGAAAGTCACAATCTCAGCCTCAAAGTAACACAGTGGCAAACCCCTCTGAACAAATCTTGCCAAGAAAACCCCAGTTCACCTCATGGTCATAATATGTTAGAAATGACTTGAAGGCATGTGCGCACGCACACACACACGGGGGGAGACTTGAAATCATATTCAGTTTGCTTTCACTGCAATTGTTACAATTTAAGAGGGCACACGATGCCTGTGGTTTAAAGGAGACATATTCAAGACCAGGAGACTGAGGTTTCAGAATTTGTGATTTGATTTTCTAGCCATTCTCTGCAAGTAATGACTCTTAAACAGTATGAATTAGGAACATCTGCCTAGGAGATCTCAGGTCCTCATATCTCTTGGAACCTAAGTTTGATACAGAACTCTGCAGAATTTTATTTTATTTATTTAAAATATTTATGTATCGCTATAATCACTATGTCCCATAATGGCTCTTTAGATGATAAACAAATAAAAACCAATTAAAACAATGTAAAGATTAATTTTTAAAATATTTTAAAACATCTAAAAGCAGTTTAAAAACAATCTTAGAATCCAGTTTTATAACAGTTTCAAACACTGAATGCTACATGGAACAGCACTGTTGGCTGCTCATTGGAAGTTTAAAAGAGATAAGCCAGCCTAACCTCCTTGGGAAGGAGTTCTCTCTGCTAGAGAGGAAATCCTGCTAACTTCACAAGGTGTTGGGGTGCACAACAGGGCCTCCTCTGAAGACCTAAATTTTGGGCAGGCTCATATGGGAGGAGGCCTATCTGAAGATGAAAGGTGAATTTTACTAGGCTCCAAACCAAGGAGCAGTGATTCAGATATCTCAGAGACTCAGGGGGTATACAGACTGGCCAAAAGGGCCAGCCTGGGGTGGAGTCAGGGTGTGGTGACCGCATGCTGGCCGCCCCGACGCCACCATCATGCCGCACACCCGACCAGATGGCGGGCAGTGTTGCGGCGCTCTGGCAGTGTGGCAACTACACACTGCACACAAAAAGGAGTGCCAAAACATGCCGCTGCAGTGGCAAGGGCAGCTTTTTTCAGTTCCTAAAAGGAATGGCATTTTGCTGCTTCTTTTAGGGGCAGAAAAACGCCAGATTGGGGCTGCGGCATGCAGTTGCCATGGCCCCAATCTGGCAAGCAAAGGAGCGGCTCTTTTGGGGCGGTCTGTTTTGCCCCTTAATCATATTACCCATCACCTGAGGATCCATACTGTAGAAGAGAGAAATTTAGTCTAGGCCATGCTTCTGAAACATGGCTGTCCATTTTCCTTCAGAAATGTGAGCTTTGAGTAAATATTGTACTGTATTTGTCTGTATAGCATATGCAATATGCCACTATCATATCCTGTTAGACCCTCTGTCACATCAATATATGGCTTCTTTGGAGGTTCTTCCAGGTTCTGCAGAACTGCTTCTCTAGAACTTAGACACTGTATCTGTTCCCTATAATCTCTTACCTGTAATGGAATCATTCCAGCTGAAATTTAATGAAACTTGCTGGTTCACAGCCATCCAAGATCAAGATAAATATGGTCTCTATGGAATGATTTGTAATTTACTATTAAAACACCTGGGGTTTTACACCAGAAATGCAGAAATTAGTCCTGCAAAGCATATTGAGGAATTCCAGTTATTTGTTAAATAAATACAACAGTAAGCTGATGGTAAACTGAGATTCTGAGATTCCACAAAAACGATGGGGCTTCTTTCCATTGCTAATGAGGGTTTATTGAGAACACACTTGTTTTTAAAAAAAGAATGTTCAGCATCTCACAATACCAGTTCCATATCTTGTAGAAGTAACTTAATGAATATGAATCTTTTGTGAGCCGCCTTGGGTCCAATTTAGGAGAAAGGAAGCATATAATTAATAAATAATATCCAAAAATTTGGTTTCTTGAGATTTAACTTTACACATTCATTTTTTAAAATCTATAGCTATCTAAATTAATATTCCATTTATGCTGTAAATGAGTGATGTCACTGGCATTGAGAATTAACTATTTGGAAATATAGTTTCCAAACCCTGCCCCACCCTGCTATCTTCTGCAACCAATGAGCCATTCTGAGCTGAGTCCAAAACCTCTGAAGATTGGGCATGGTTTGTAATGGTTACAAAAGATGTCCAGACTTTGGAACATTTGGCTCACAAGTAATCAATGCTTTCAAAACTGATGTGTGTATATTCATTTCTAAACTCGTAATCCCAAATGTTCTTGCAATCAGTGGTCTTCCCTCCCACTGGAACTCCTCCATTCCCAAAATTTATCCTGGCAAAGGGTGTATCAGGGAGGACAGTGTTCTGCAGTGACAAGAGGCTCCTTCTGAGGCCACGGTGGAGCCTATGCAATACAATTTCCAGTACCTTCCAGGGCAGATGGATGTGGCCCCAGAAAGAGTCCCTTGTCATTGCAGAAACTGTCCTCTCTGATACACCCTTTGACAGGATAAGTTTTTGGAATGGAAAGACCCAGTAGCAATGGAAATTCTAACCCCCAAGGGCAATTGATGCACTAGAAGAGTATCTTTGGGATTACATCTCCCCTGCTAAATCCCTCCAGATGAGCCTTCCCTGCCGTTTAGCAAAGGAAGACACTGGCTGGGAGTGAGTTCCCCTGGGCTTGATCTTCCTGATCTTCCACTTGAAAATTCTTGAAGATAGCTTGGGAAAACTGGGCTAATGATGAAGTGAGCCAGGGGGAATTCAGTGGGCTGTACTTTAAACCAAAACAGATGTATTGTATTCTTGAATAAATGACAGTCCTCCAGGTCTGTGTGACCTGTATAATAATAATTTCTCCTTTACATTAAGGCTACAGTCCTGTGCATACGTGCTCAGGTGAGAGTCCCATTGAAAGGTCACTTACTGCTAAGTAAATATGTTTAACCCTGGGCTCTGCTTCTCAACCATTACAAAACACAAGAGCCTTTTAATAAGCAGGTTCTGAAATGTTACAACCTCCTTTTGAAATAAAAGAAGGCCTCTGAACTATTCCTGGGTTTGTTTGTGCTACTTCCGCACCAACTGTCATTTAGAATAAACTCGAAAACCTGGTTTGCAAACTTTGTGTGTGCTAAGTTGTGATGATTGAATTAGGTGCACTGAAGCTGATATGCCAAGTGCATTAGTGTGGAAAGAACCTCCCCCCCCCCCCCCCCGATACACACTCGCCTTCACCCAAGAAACCAAAATGAAGCAGAAAGTCAATAGCTTTTCCCCTCCAAGCTTCTCTCTTGTCTGTCATCATCACAGAGTCTCTATTGACTCTCTTAACATGGGAGGAATACTAACCAGTGAAGTTGGAACAAGGGCTCCTGAGGACCCGGGTGACTCTTTGAGAGGGATGTGTACAGAGCACTTCCTGCGATGGATTTATCTGCCAGAGAGCCAGGTGTCTGGGTCATGAATTTGGCCAGAAGACACTGCTTCCCTTCTATGGGGCTCACAGGGTTTGTCCTGCCATATTTTCTCAGCACCCCATGTACTTCCTTGTCAGAAGTGTCTCCTCTGCCTTCTAGTTCATCTCAGTGACAGCAAACTTGGCAGTGGTGCCTGTCAGTGGGCTGTACTTTAAAAAGAATTATCCAAGATACTGCACCTTGTCCCCAAAATAGTTCCAGCACTTCTGACAGCTCCTTTCAAGTTCTAACTTAAACCCAGAGTGGACTGCAGATCCTTGTGGGACAGAAGTGGTTGAGATTTCAGAATCCTTAAATGTATGTTGGGTCAAAGGATGGTTTCAGGGGTCAGCACTGCTGGGCAAAATGTGAACCTGGTAAATCTATTACTTTCTGGAACACAGCTCCCAGAATCTCCCACCCAGCACGGGTACTGGCCATGCTGACTGGAGGGTTCTGGTAGTTGTTGTCCAAAAAAATAAATTTTTGAAGCTCTGAACTACTGTTGCAGGCTGCTGATCAGCTGCTGCTGAGATACACACACACACACACACAATTCTGGACAGAAGGGTGGGGTGCACACCTGCTCCTCCCCACTTCCTTCTCTTCCCACTCAAGATTCAGGTGACAAAGTGTCTGCTGCTCATCCACCAATGGATGAAGGCAAATGAATTATAATTTCAAGGATCTATTTTTCATTTATTGCAACAAAAAGTAGGAATGAGCAAGTATACCTTCCTGAACTGTTGCCACAAAGAGAGAGGAAGGAATGACAAAAACCAAAACAAAACCAAAAGATGGTTGCTCCTCATCAAATAATTCTCCCTTTCCATTACACTATACAAAATAGGTGTGTCCTCTTTTCTGCTGCCTACACTTTGCTTCTGGGTAAGACAATAGTGGGCCTGATCCAGCTGGCCAGAAGGCAAGCTCATGCCTTTCCGAAAGGAGCATCCCATGCCTTCTCTTGGTCACCTATGCTGTTGCCCAAACTGGGCAAGGGAAAGTTCTTCCAAGGAATGGTCACAACCTCCACTTGCTTGTGCTTCCCTGTTTCTTCTGGCCAGCAGAGGAGGGAGGCTGGGACCCTTGTGCCCAACCAGCCCTAGCAATGTGCCCCCCCTCAAGAGTAAGCAGCACAGATGAGTGAGTAGAAGGATGCCCTTTGTCTCTGCATGAGCCCACGTACCAGCCTTTGCTCCCACTCTGCTGAGTGCTACTCAGAGAAAGAACACCCATGTTTCCTCCCTTCCCTTCCTTCTCTCTCATCTTCCTCCTTTTGGCAATGGCTTGGGCCCCAATTCTCCACACCATCCCACTCAGACAGCATATTCTGTCACCCAGCCCACTTGCTCACCCTAAACAGCAGAATTTTGGGGTGTATATGTAGTGTGTGTGTGTGGGGGGTAGATTTATGCCAGCTGGGCAGATGAGTAAGATGGGGGGACCCTCTGAAAGGCTTGGAAGAAGGAAATGCCCCGGAGCAAAGTGGGCTGGGTGACAGAATATGCTGTCTGAGTGAGTATCTATGGTGAGTAAGATGGGGGGACCCGTTCCCAATTGTCCCATCAGTCTAGCCCATAACCCATAAGTTCAAATTATTGCATTATATTTCTTTACTTGACATGCAGTTGCCAACCTGTTTAAGCATTAGGAAGAGGAACTCCAACCCCATTATCAGACTGGGTCCTCTAATAATAAGAAGAAAAAAAAGTAGTAGTAGTAGTAGTAGTAGTTGCGGTGATTATTATATTTAATTATACTCCACTTTCTCCCCAAAATTGGGACTCAAAGTGTCTTACAGTCTAAAAACACAGTACCAAAACAAAAACACACATACCCACCCTCTTTTCCAATCCCAGCTAAGTCACCCTAGAAGAAAAGGAAAAAGGGCTGTGTGTGTGTGTGTATTTCTCAGGGCACGCACAACGTGCAGAAACTAGTGCAACCTCTCTGGCCCCCACCTTCCTCTTGCCCCTCCGCTTAAACGATAAAACCAAATACAAAAAGAGAAGCCAGGTCCTCTTTCTTCCAGTCCCTCTGAAAGAGAGAGAGAGAGAGAGAGAGAGGGAGAGAAGGAGGGCTGGAGCGCATCAGCCACCCTGGGCGAAGCAGCAGCAGCAGCATCACCTCCCGATGTCCGGTTCCCATAGCAATCAGAGAGACACCGGTTGCCAAGGCAACCACATCCTCCCGCCTAGAGCCAGGACCAGAGTGTAGCAGACACACAGAGAGGGACCAAGTCGGCGGCGCCTGGCTGCAGCTGGAGGGCAGGGCAGGGCCTGGGGGTGGGGAGGGGGCTGCAAAACAACAACAACAACAATGATAATAATAACAACAACAACAACAACAACAACAATAATAATAATGAGGAGGAGGAGGGGTGGGGCAGAGAGAGCCACTGACGGAGCTTTCCCACCCAGCGCTCCGCTCCGCTCCGCTTTGCTCCGGGGCATTGCCTTCTTCCAAGCCCAAAGACTTTTTTTGTCTTCTTCTCCACCATCTACTCCGGTGGAGGAGGTTGTGGACACTTCTTGTTCCGAATCTCCTCCTTCTCGCTCGCTGAGGGTGCATCCGCACCGGGGAAACAACCCGCTTCGATCCCGCTTGGGCTGCCACGGCATTTCTGGGACGTGTGGCTTGTTGCGGCGGGATGAAAGCGGGTTCTCTCTCTCTCTCTCTCCCCCCCCCTGCGTGCGTGGTACCTTCCATGCAGCAGACCCTCCAGAGCCCCGAGTGGGTGAGGTCCCCCTTGGGCTTCCTGGGCTGGGCCTGGGCGGCGTCGGCGGCGTCCTGGGGGCCGGTGAGGTTGGTGCCGTTGCAGATGTTGGCGCTGGAGTAGAGCCAGTAGTCGGTGCCGATGGCGATGGCCATGAGGCTGAAGGCGGCGAAGGCGCCCGCCGTGGAGAGCAGCATCTGGACCCCACGGTCGCACCACACCATGGTGCTTCATGCTCCTCCGGCGGCGGAGGGGCGCAAGGGGCGGCCGAGGAGGAGGA
>CM034703.1:181997559-182009291 GCA_020142125.1 Phrynosoma platyrhinos
AAAAGAAAAGAAATGGGGGGCATGACCCAATGCAAGCGACCAAACGCTCCTAGGCAATGTCAATGCCTCCTTCTTCTCGTGAGGCTCCAAAGGAATGCCTCCTGGGCAGGGAGGGCTGGAAGGGAGGGCGTGTCCGGGAAAAGGAGGACTTCTGGTCACCCACTCTGTGTGTGTGTGTGTGTGTAAGGGAGAGTTCTCTGAGAAGTTCCCCCTTCTCCAAACAGGAGCCCTCTCAGGGTGAGCAGAGGAGGTCCTCACCGCAAAATGGAGGACATTCCAGGAAAACAAAAACGGAGGACGTGGCCAAATAACACCTAAAGACACTGATAGGAATATAAAAGCCTACTGGTCCTGCCCAAAGGAGAGGACATTTTGGAGTCCCTCCTGGACAGGAAAGGTTGGAAAGGAGGACACGGCCTTTCAATGGAGGAGACGTCCGGGGAAAGGACGGGGCCTCTTATTGATTGATGCCTTGGTTCCCCGCTGAGAGGGAAGGCGAAGGCGGGAGGGGCTCAGGAAACAGGGAGCAGCAGCCACTGCCCTCTGCCTCCCCAGCGAAGCTTCCTCCCCAGACGCTCCCCTCCTTCGCTTCCTCTCGTCCTCTTCCTCTTTCTATCTCTCCCGCGCCTTCCCCTTCTTTGCAGAGCATCCCCTTCAGGGGTCCTCAGCGCCAAGGAGGACCAAGCACCGCAAAATGGAGGACATTCTAGAAGAAGAATCGTAGAGTTGCCATCTACTCCAACCCTCCCTTGGCCATGCAGGAACTCACCATCAAGGCACCCCCCCCTCCCCGTGACACATGCCCATCCAGCCTCTGTTTAAAGAAGGAGACCCCGCAAGAGACATTGAGGAAGTAGAGTTTTAATAGGGGTAGTGTTTTAGGTTGTTAAGCAAATTCTAATGTACCTTACTGAAAGATATGTATATGTTTAAAGAAAAAAGAAAGTGTAAAAACAAATAAAGAAGGAGACTCCACCACACTCCTAGGGAGTGTCTTCCACTGTCAGACAGCTCTGTCAGGACTGTTCCTCTTAATGTTGAGGTGGAATCTCTTTTCCTGGAGCTTGCATCCGTTGTTCCAAGTCCTATTCTCTGGAGCAGCAGAAAACAAGCTTGTTCCCTCCTCAATATGACATCCCTTCAAATATTTAAAGAGGGCTATCATATCCCCTCTTAACCGTCTCTTCTCCAGGCTAAACATACCCAGCTCCCTAAGTTGTTCCTCATGGAGAATGAAGGAAGAATGGAGGACAGGATCAAAGAAAAGTGAAAAAAACACTCATAGAAATATAAATCCGTGCTTTTTTCCATGCGCAAAATGGAGGACATTTTGGAATTCTCCCGGATAAAAGGTTGAAATGGAGGATATGTCCTGGAAAAGGAGGATCTCTGGCCACCCTGTCTGCATTGCTGTCATCGCTAATTGGGTCCCTTAAACACTGTTGCACCTTTGTGGCACCTCTGGGCACATATCTGCTGGCCTTGGTCCCCTTCCCCACTGCCATTCCTTTCTCCTTATGTGTCCTGTATTTTTTTGATTGGAAGCTGAGGGCAGGGAACTGTCTAATTAACCATTTAACTGCTCTGAGAGCCTTTGTGGCTGAGGTTTGTTGTGGTTGTGTACCTTCAAGTCGTTTCTGACTTATGGCAACCCTAAGGTGTCAGCCTATCACAGAGTTTTCTTGGCGAGATTTGTTCAGAAGAAGCTTGCCATTGGCCTTCCTTTGAGGCAAAGAAAATGTGATTTGCCCAAGATCATCCAGTGGGTTTGTACATGGCCGAGCTGGGATTTGAACCCTGGTCTCCCAGAGTCCTAGTCCAAAGCTCAACCTAGTCCAAAGCATACACCATGCTGTTTCTCTGTGGCTGAAGAGCAGGGTATAAATACTCTAAATGAAATGAAAATGAATGAATGAAGATGGAGAGACAGGCTTCTGCAATGATCTTACAAACACATAAAGAAATGTGTGGTTGTGTTGTGTCTTCAACTCAATCACAGGGCTTTCTTGGCAAGATATGTTCAGAGGAAGTTTGCCATTGCCTTCCTTTGAGTGTGATTTGCCTAAGGCTGAGCAGGAATCAAACCCTGGTCTCCAGAGTCATAGTCCAGTGCTCAAACCACTCTGCCACCCTCGCTAAAGAAATGGCTTGAGGAAAAACCTGGGTGCAATGAATTCAGGAAGGATCTTCCTGGTGGAGTGGTTCTCCTTGCCCTTCCCTCTCTGCTTTCTAGGGCCTGGGGCTTGTGAGGACAGGCCTTGCTTGGGAAGGGAGCAGGCTAAGGACAGCTGCTGTGTTCTGCATGGGAAACATGTTGCTGGAAAATCAATGCCCTTAGCAGAGCAAGCACACCCTTTTACGCATCTGCTTCTGGTGATGCTACTTGGGTCCTCTTACATAAACTTCTGTTGCATGCTTCTCTTGTATTTCAGGCTATAGAGCAGGGATTAATTGAGTGAATAATTCTGCCTCCTCCCATGAAATTTTGCTTCAAATTGCTAGCCTTCCAGAGAGCAAGAAACTGAAAATCGCTCTCACACCCCCCCCCAAAACTGTTTATATTTGTTGTGTTCACATTCCCTTGGTACCTTTTTCTGCCCCTTTTCTTTGGATGCCTAAACAGCGGCTGGAAGGAATCCTCTGTCACAACCAACCTTAAGTAACTTCACTTATACATAGAAGAAAAAGGTCCAGTTTGTTATCATTTAGCACACAGCCGTTATACACAATTATAGAAAACAAAAAGAATTGGTGCAGTTTAAATTTCTGCTAATTAACCTTTAAAAGTAGCATCAGTCACTTTGCTGGCTTCCTGAACAGTAATATAACAGCAGCCTTGTGTTTATATGGATGTTATGGAACTGCCCAATTCTAATTCCCACAAATGTAAGTCCCCAGCAGGATTTCATCACTTTTTCTAAATGTTCAGCTGAGGTTACTGTAATGCTAGAATTTTGGAAAATGAAGAAAAATTTCATCAGTGGGGAGCAGGGGCAGAATTCTTAATGGAAGTCAATGTCCTCATCCCCCCCCCCCCCCCCCCCGCCATAATAACACCCTGGACTATGTCCATTTTTTTTAAATGAGTGTTATCTCCTATGAGATGAAGGTGGACATTTGGAAAAGCTCTGCTTTTGGGGGGAGAGGGAATGGTGAAGGTGATGATTTGTGCAGTAGTATAGCTACAGAAAGTGAATAGGAGCTGCTTGCCTCCCCTCATATAGATGAGGAGGGTGTGAAAAATATGATCGGAAACAAACCTCCCTCCATCCTCCATCCTCACAATCCTGAAAAGAAAAGGTTTGCGTTGAGCGGAGGAGTATAACCTGGAAAGGTATAATTTTGCTAGAGAAAGAGGAAGAAAGAGAGAAACCAGTTCAATGACATAGTTCATAAAGTATGTCATGAAGTAGGAGGAAGCAAAGTTGTTAAAAAAAAAAAGCAACAACCAACAACCCTGGGACAACGGAAGGAGAGGGTGCTGACTGAAATGTGATGTCACTCCTACTTGTGTGTTTTTGCTTCTTGGGCACAGTACTGAGTACATCGTCTCTATATATCATTGCCCTCCCTTGACTTCCTGTCTTTTCCCTTGACCTCCTGTTTGATCAGCCCCCTTCCCTTCTGTCTCAACAGCCTGGTTATTTTCTCTGCATCTTTAGCTTCTTTCAGCTCTTAAACCTTCATCTAGATACCTACTTTGACTTCTCTGTATAATCAGAAAACCTGTTAATGTCAGTCTCCATGGCCAGACTGAGGATGTTTTGGTTTATTTTACATTCCAACTTCCTGAGGAGCAACAACATTTTAGGAGATATAAAATGTATTATTTTCATCAATTCCTTATGTTTGTAAATACAGCAGTATCCATGTGATCAATAAATAGAGTTATGCATGAGTGGCCTTGAAATAATCTAAATGGAGAAGTAAAGGTATATAACGGTATATTACATAATTGGGCTGATTGAACTGAAGTGACATTTTCTGACAAAAGGGGATGTGATCTGTTATTTAAATGTGATCTGTATACTTTTAAAAGTACATTTATGGACAGTCTCTATGAGAATCTTAACACCTATCATGATTTCAGCAAGTGGAAGTGAAGAAAAAATGTACAGATAAGACCTATCAATGTTTCCTGTTGAGGAAGCCAAATGGGGCGAGGAATAATTAGCAGAACAACCAGAACATAAGCAGATATTGCCTAATCACTTTGATACTGTTTATTTGCATTATAGGTTAATAAAATAGCACATTATAACATTTAAAAATAAGGACCAAACTCATGTCATTAATCCTAGTGCTTTTGCAGGGGTGCAGTGGAAGAACCAAGAGTAGGTTTGTGTTTTAGCAAGCCGTTGACTAGAATCCTTGCTATATACTTTTCTTTATCTCTCCAGGAGGACTGTGTAAGTTTGTGTGTGTGCCTTCAAGTCGTCTATTGACTTATGGAGACACCATGAATTTCATAGGGTTTTCTTAGGCATAGAATATTTAGAGTGGTTTTGCCAGACTTCTGAAAAAGTAAACATACATTGAAAATTAGGGACAGGCCTAGAAAATCCCTGAAGAGGACGGCACTCATGTGACTAGGTATTGCCCTATGTCGAGGATGGAAAGACTAACAGCAGGATCTTATGCATGTATATTTGGAAGTCGGTTCCACTTCTCAGTGGGGCTGACTCCCAGGGAAAGGAATTTAGGATGGACAATATACATTCTGCACATCTTTCTCGTGGTGGAGCAAAGACTGACAGCAATAGCATGTGCGTTAGAGAGAAATAGGGAAGGAGAAACAGACAAACAGAGACAGAAATGCAGAAGACACAGTGATGCCAAGCAATCAGAGAGAGCTCTTGTTGTTGTTCACATCATTAGTCAGAGAAACAGAGACTAATTCTGTGTTCACAGAATAGTAACTTAGGGCCTTTGCAGACTGCCAGAAATAGTGCAAATTGAGTCCACTTTAAAGGTTAGGGTTAGGGAATCATGGGAGCTGTATTTTATTGTGGCACCAGAGTTCTCTGACAGAGAAGGCTCAATGTCTCAGAAAAAAAAACAACAATTCCCATGACTCCCTAGCACTAACCCTAACCCTTAAAGTGGACTCAATTTGCACTATTTCTGGCAGTCTGCAAAGGCCCTTAGTTGCAAACATTCTTTACTTCCCTTGCATTCCTAGACTTGTCAAGTTTGCTCATGCTCACTTGTCAATAGTGGCTTGTTTGTCAGATGGGGACTTGTGTGATTGTTTGGAGAGGGAGAGAAAAAGATAGAGAGAGAGCTCCTATAAAGGCTAGAAGTGAATGCTCATCATTCAGCTGGAAGCAAATAAGCGGAAGCTGGAAGGACAGGCTTTTCAGTCAGAAGACAGTGCATCACCTTGAAACAATTTAGGTGACAACCCAGTCTTTGAAAAAAGGAAAGACCAATGTTACAGTTGCTTATTATATACTGAATGTAACATTTAGAAATGCAAAAAGGGAGTATTAAAAGACATAAAACTGTTTTGTTATACCTTCGTCTAACATGCTTTAGCAAGCATAGGCTTTTGTGGACCGCTGCCCACTTTCCCCGATCTACTTCTGTTGGTGTAGCCTAGAATTGCATTGGCTTTTTGGCTGCTGCATCATACTTTTGACTCATGTTTAGCTTGTGGTCTACTAGGATCCCTAAATCTTTTTCACACTTACTGTCAAACCAGATGTCATCTGTTCTATATTTGTGCATTTAATTTTCCCTGTCTAAATGTAGGAACTTACAGTTTCCCCTGCTGACCTTCATTTTTGTGCACAGCTCTCCAATACACAAAGGTCATTCTAAATCTTGATTCTGTTCTATGTGGTATTAGCTACCTCTCCTAATTTGATGTCATCTGCAAATTTCATAAGCATGGCCTCATCCAAGTTATTTATAAAGATGTCAAACAAAATGGGAGCCAGGACAGAACCATTATTCATTTTTTCCAAGGATGAGAAGAAACCATTGCTAAATACTCTTTGGGTTTTGTCCATCAGCCAATTAAAATTCCATCCAAAAAGTAACATTCTCTAGCCTACATTTTACCAGCTTGTTTGCAAGGATATCATAGGAGAACTTGTCAAATTCCTTACAAAATCAAGAAATACTAAGTGCACAACATTCCACTGATCTATAAGGTTTGTCAGTGTAGTGAGAGGAAGAGAGAGAAATTGAGAGAGAGAGATTAATCTGGCATGACCAATTTTTAAGAAAACCTGGCAACTGCATGCCCAAGCTGCAGACCTGAGATTTCAAGAAGAATGTAATGCCACCCAACACAGGATGAATCCCTATTACTTGATCTGCCTTTCAACTGACCAAGAGCACCTCTGTCTTGTTTGGATTACGTTTCAATTTGTTTGCCCTCATCCAGTCCATTATGGATAGCAGACATAGGTTTTGTAGAGAAAGCTTCCTTGGAATTGGACAGAAAAGAGAGATGGAGTTAGGCATCATCAGCATACTGGTGACACCCAACTCCAAAACTCTGTATAACCTCTCCCAGTGCTTTTATGTAGATGTTAAATAGCATGGGGAACAAATCTGAATCCTGAGGGATCCTGCAGACCAGTGGCCATTGGGTCAAACAGGATCCCCCCATCACCCTTCCAAGAAAAACTGGAACCACTGCAGAACAGTGTCCTTAAGTCCCATCTCAGAGAGGTGGCTTAGAAGGATACCCTAGTCCAGGGGTAGGCAACCTAAGGCCCGGGGGCCGGATGCGCCCCCCCGAGGCCTTTGGACTGGCCCAAGGCTGGTCCTGCCGCCACCGCCGCCTACCATAATGATATTGATTATTGTTGTTATTACTTGTTCTTGGGGTTTTCTTGGCAAAATCTCCACAGGGGTTTTGCCATGGCTTTTCTGGGGCTGAGAGAGTGTGCATGCATATTTTTTAAAAAAAATTATTAATTTTTTAATTTTTATTTATTTATTTATTTATTTATTTATTTATTCATGGTGCTTCGGCCCCCCAATTGTCTGAGGGACAGCAACCTGGCCCCCAGCCCAAAAAGGTTGCCTACCCCTGCCCTAGTCAATGGTATCAAAAGTTGCTGAAAGATCTAGCAAAACCAACAGAGGCACACTCCCCCTACCCAATTTCCTGTGTAGGTCATCCACCAAGGTGACCAGAGCTGTTTCTGTCCCATAGCCAGGCCTGAGGACAGAAATGGATCAGATAGTCTATTTCACCCAGTAGCTCTTTTAGAATAGGATGAACCTCTCTGTTACTACATTCCAGTCATGAAACTCATCCCACCAGATTTCAGTGATGCCTATGAAATCTTCCCTGTTTTCCTTTGTTAAGAGTTCACAGTCATCTTGTTTATTTCTTATGCTCTCTGCATTAGTGCAGGGATGTCCAACACTATGAATTATTCTCTCCTGCTGCTCCATTGTTTTTTCCTTCCCATTGATGGATTCTTGTACTAATGACCTAAATTCCCCTGTATCAATGAGTCTATTATTGCCTATACTTTATGCCCCCCTATCCCTTGTAATACCATTTCCCTCCTCTGCATAACTCTGGTTAAGCATTCCTAATCAGGTTTGCAACACTCCTACCAAATATATTCTTGCTAATTGCTGTAAGGTATATCTTTCCAGATCCTTTTTTGTGAAAGTGCAGACTGTGGTCCATGAAACTAAATCCCAATGGCACTGTTTGCAGAGACCATTGTTCATCTCCAGTATTATTCTTTCTCTTCCTTGGCCATGTCTTTGAACAGTAAGGAGCAATGAAATAACAACTCAAGGTCCTACTCAGAGCCTCATAATCCTTTCCAGTTATGTTGAAGACTGTATCCTGTGGTATTATTGCCTCCCACATGTATCAAAGGACAGATAACAGTTGGCAGGCTTGTTGAGTCTTATCACTATCTATGTTATGTCATGTCAAGAATCTTCATGGCTGGAAGACAGAACACATCTCAAGACATCCTATCACGCCTGCACACTACTGCTCTGTTCCTCTCTGCTGGGAATCACCTACTTCCACCATGTGTCTGATCCTCCTCTGGAAAATGACAGGAACATTTCCATCCAGAGAACCCTGCAAGGCTACCTCCATGTTCTCTCTGAAGATGGAGATTGTTGTTCCTGCTTGTTTACCTCATTATCATTAATTAAGGGAGAGCTTGGAAACATTTGCACAGCTCTAAACTCAATGCATTGTTCATTGATCATTGTGCTCCTATGTCTCATGTTCTTTCAAGTGTCTGTGTCCTGTGTTTGGGAAGCATTCGCTTCACTAGAGACATCCCCTCTATGTTGCCCTTCCAAGATAAGTTGTTGCATTCTGTCCAAAAGGGCTTTGTCCTCCCTGATAAGCCTGAGTGTGGACATGCAGGTCTAAAAACTTGCACTTCCACTTCCAGCAGTGCAACCAGGTTGCATGTGCTGCAGGTGTAGCTCTTCACATCTTCAAGCAAAAACAAACAAACAAATATAGCACAGATGTTGTAGATCACTGCAGCCACCTTCTTACCATCCCTGTTCAATCACCCCGCATAGGCATTGTCACAGTATTCCAGGCCTCCCACTCAAGCTCCCCCATAAAACACCTGTATTCTTTACCTTGTTCTCCTGGGTTTTATTTGCATGTTAGAAGACATGTAAGAATGGCACTTGGGAGGAAAGAAGGGATTCATGCAAGGGACTTGGTTTTCTTCTACTTATAGCTATATTGAAAAGCAAAATAGTTAGAAGCAGCAGAAAGTTTTCCCCCCCTTAAAAGATAGTAGTACTCTGTCGGATCGTTTTTTCTTATTGGTTCCTAGACTCATGTATGAAACATCTCAAAAATTTCACATCTGTCTTTTTAACAGCAAAGAACTGATGATCAAAGAACCATTCTGAGAATATCTTTTGGGATAGCATGATTAGGAAAAGACAGAACTTCCCCACTACCACCACCATCACAATGGATGAAACTCCAGCAATTGCTCTTCTCCTCTCCCTTTCTTTTCTAAGGTCTCAACATAATAAATTAATGAATCAACCAGGACTTTCCTCTGAATTACAAATAATGTGAATGGAATGTATTGCAGATTGGCCAACATTTGGATGAAGTGACTATTATCACATTCCCTTTTTTGCCCGATCTGGGCACGGGCTGGGGATGCGCATAACAGGGGGAAATGATTTTATCACACTCAAAACAGTGGGCAAGCCATCATCATGCCACCCCCAGCTGTGCTGAGCCAGCTGATTTTTCAAGGACAGAAGCTTTCCGGCTGAGCAAAATTGGACAGCTCAGCGTGGCTTGGGGATAGGTGGTGGTGAGGTGATGGCATGGCGATGGCTTGCTGACTGTTTCAAGTGCATTAAAATCTGTTTCCCTTCACGCACATCCCCAGCCCGCGCCCAGGTCATGCAAAAAAAAGGAATGCAATAAACTCCCATGGCAACTTGCCAGTTCAGACTCTGAATCAGAGAGTAGGAAGGCTGCCATGGTACCTCTTTCAGGAACAATTCTGCTGTCTGTATAGAGGAGTGCAACAAGTTGTTTCAAAACAAAACAAAATAAAGGATTTCAGGGATTCAGCTTATGTCTTTTCTCTTGTTAAACCAGTTGACCTTTGATTAACATTTCTCCAGTTTACTATGGAGCACTTTGAATAGATGTCAGCCTTTGCTCTGAGTGGTCTTGTGCTGCATGGAAGCTTGCACAGAAACGCAAAGACACATTGAACATTCATGCTTCTCACACTGATCTCAGAAAATGGGTTCATTATACAGATACAATAACTAAACTAAACTGAGGTGTCATACTTTGGAAATATGAGATGATATGACTCACTGAAAATGATAATGCTTGGTAAAGTGGGAGACCACAGGAAAACAGGAGGATCGCATTACAGATGGATTAATTCAATCAAGGAAGCAACAGCCCTGAATTTGCAAGACTCGAACAGGGCAGTTGATGACTGGGGCTCTTGGAGGTTTCCTTTACAGGGTCACTGTGAGTCAATGCTAGCATGATGGCAAATAACAACAACAAACATAGATATATTATTTTACTTTATATTTAATACTTCCATTTATCCTGCATCATCTCTCAGATATCAGCATAAGCCTTACAAGTGCCAAATGCCCTGACCATGTTCATCTGGAAGATGTGAATGAACGGTGAGCTTTTGCACACACCTTGCCTGCTCCCACTTGGTAGCAAAAATAGCCAAACAAAGTCATACCTGATATGGCTTGCATTGGGCATTCAAAGAGGGGATCCTTGCTTGTTACAGTTTTTACAATCTAGGATCACCTAGGATGAAGGCTTTTTCTTCACTTATGAATGCTAACTTGTTTGGGAGCAAGAAAACAGTAATTCAGGATTGTATGACTTGTTAAGCAAACCATTTCTAGATAGTAGAGCTACTCATAAGTGACCAAGTGGAAGTGAACAGGCTGCATGTACCAGGATGGAGTTTATTCCCTGGAAGTCAAGATTCCCCATGTGAGCCCAGCCAGTCAGTTTAAGATCGATAGGATTTCCCTTCTCCCTTTGCATTACTGATCCTCTTGTTTGGTTTGCCCTTCCAACATTGCATTCCTCTGGAATGTTGGAGAAATTAAGAGAACATTGATGCTCAAACTAGAGCATGAGCACAGTTTGCCAAACACTGCAGTTTATTTGTTCTCAGTTCTGCATTGCCAGTGTAATCATGTACTTTAACACTGAAAACCCCCACCACAACTAATTGTATCAAGGTTCTTGATGCCTACTCCCTGCCTGTAAAGGTCTCTCTGAAGGGAGACCATGCTGGCAACTCCCTCTCATCTTTCTGCTGATGAGCAAGATCCTTTTATTCAGGTGGGATTGTGGCAACTGACTATGGAGGCCTTGTCTGCTTGTCCTCCCTGTCAATTCTGGCAGCATTTTGTTCAGTCAACACATGACTCAAACCCCTGTTCTGGTGCAAACAGTCTGGATGATATCGGGTACATTCAGCACATTCAGGGAATAGCAAAATGAAAATTTTAAAACATACCTCTTACTCCAGATCTTATTGGAAGATTCAGAGGCCTCTGTTTCAGCCTGGGATAGCTATCTGTACAGGAGTCCCACTGAGCCATGCTGCACATCTGCCACTGTCACCAGCCACTTGTCCTGAAGTCAGAATGAGGTGCCCAGCTATGTGCTCATTGTTGTGTGCCTCATTCTAACCTCAGAAGTGAAAGCCTGAGAAGGAGACTATTAATGGGTTGGCACTGTACTTACCAAAAAAAAGTGCATTTTTAATAACAAGAGCTCAGTAATCCAGCCATGTTTTAGTTTTAGTTTGTTGTTGTTAATGTGGTGACTAGGAGACAAACTGCAAATGAACATAAAAAACTGAAAACTGCCACCACATGTGCATACACATAAAACTTTTACAATTTGGACACACACACACACACACCTAATTTTGAGCTTCAAAATCTAGCGAGAAATGAGAGAAAGAAAATTTTTGAAGCATCTCTAATTCACTTGAATACATCTTGTTATAAAAACATATGTCAAACATTGGAAGATGCCTTATAGTACTGGCCCATGTTCAAGCTTCTACTGTACACTTTGGTTGGCAGCTGCTGCTTACTAAGATCTTAGGAGTTAAATCTTTGTTGTTCACACATGCATTTTGAATGCATCGGATTAAGTTGTGTGTGTGTGTGTGTGTGTGTGTACCAGAAAAACCACTTACCGGTAATAATAATAATAATAATAA
>CM034703.1:182034722-182051301 GCA_020142125.1 Phrynosoma platyrhinos
GTCCCTAGTGCCTCTTCCTTTCCTGAACCCTGCTTGCACCTCTGGGATCTCTCTCTCCATATATGATTGGAGTCTACATTGCAGAATTTTAAGCATGATTTTGCTTGTGTGGGAGATCAGCGCTATGGTCCTATAGTTTCTGCAATCTCTTGTGTCTCTCTTTTTGTGGATGGGGATGTATATTGATCACTTCCAATCTGTTGGCCATCGTTTTCTTTTCCATATCTGTTGACATTTGTTGGTTAGCACTAGAGTTGACTCTGTCAATGTGGATTGTAGCAGTTCAGTTGGAACTGCTCTGTTCCTGGTGATTTGTTTTTCGCTATTTCTCTTATTGCAGTTTCCACCTCACTTTTTAGGATTTGGGGTTCATCCTCCTATGACTCTTTGTTCCATGTGTCCTTCGCATTGTCATATCTTTTGTATAATTCTTCTGTGTATTGCATCCAATGTCTTTTTATTCCTGGTCTGGAATAATGTTATTTTTATTGTCATAGAGCATCCTAGTTCTTGGTTTGCATTTTCCTTTGATTTCCTGGATCTTGTGAAAGAGATCTCTTGTTCTTCCCTTGTTGTTGCTGTCTTCTATTTCTCTACATTGGTCATTGTAGTAATTTTCTTTATCTTTCTGCACAAGCCGTTGTATTGTTGCATTCCTAATTCATAGTTTGTTTCTGTCTCCCTTTTGTTTTTCTTCTCTTCTTTTCTTTATTGCTTGTATTGTTTTTTTCTGTCATCCATGATTTTTTCTCTTTCTTTTTGTCTATTGAAAGTGTCTGTCTGCATTCTTCTTTTATTATGTCCCTGGGTTCAGATTATAGTTTCTCTGGTTTTCGGTCTATTATGCTTAGTAGTGTGAATCTGCTTCTTATGTTATCAGTAAATTCTGTTGAGATATTATTTAGATCATATTTTGGTCTAATTAGTGGGGACTTAACCCCCACAAATGGGAAGGACATGCTGTCATTCCATTAGTATGTTTATTAGTGTTTTTAATATAAAAATGTCATGCATAATGCCCAAAGTTGTTATCCTAAGCATTCTCAAATGGGAATAAGCAGATGGAGTCATGTTGCCAGTAATAGACATCTGTTTGTGCAAGAGTTTGATCTTGTGTAAAGGAAGAAAGAAGTTTTCTTTACTACTACAGCTCCCCAAGTGCCGCAAAAACAAGAACAAAGGAGCCATCTGGCTGCCAAATCCAACTTCTGGCAATTAAAAAAGAAGTTAAGATAACTCTGAAGGCTCTGAAGATGTGATGGCAGCCTTTTGGCTTTGTGTAGAACACAATGTCTCTTCCTTGTATTCTTTTGGAGCACACAATTCTTTAAGCCTTAACCATCTCTGACACCCCTGACCTTTTCCTGTGAAAGAATGGTAGATAGAAAGTAAATAATTTTCCCTACAGGTCATGACATTAACTAGGAATGCTCTGACTAGGAGGACTAGAACAAGAATCCTTGACAGCACTGACATAAAAGGCATGCGACTATATTCTCTGGTTCTTTGCTGAGGAAAGGTGATGGTGAGGGGGAAAAGATGCAAGTAAGTTGCCCAATTGAAATTGTATCAGTTAGACACTGCTGTTAATGTCTGATGTCTTTAGCAGGATAGGGATAAATTGAGATTTTTAAGGTAGTGCAGTACACATTGTCTTCAAGAGCCATACTGAGTGATTAACTTGACAATATGATGTATTGTTTTTCATAAATCTTGATTAGATCTTTCCTTTTGACATTGTAGACAATAATGTATCAATAACAATATCTTTTTTTCATTAATATTCTTACCCTGCAAGTGCTTTATGCAATTTTTTCTTTCTCGCTCTAAAGGGAGCAGGGACAAAATGTGTGTGTGTGCATGTGTGTGCGTAGGGGGCAAAGCCTGCTATAAATTATCCATGCATGTCAGCTGGTGCCTGTTTATTCATGGCATGATCTTATTTCACTCAGGAAGACTTAAGTCCATATAACTCTCCCACTGAAATCAATGGAATGTAAGGGCCTCTGCAGATGGTGCATAAGCGCCATCTTGAAGGCAGGGAAGGGGAGGGGCAGCCGCATGCTGGCTGCCTCAACCCCTCCCCGAGGACGTCATCAGGACACATGCCGCTATGCACAGCACGCGCCCTGAATACTTCCTCCCGGCACAGTGTCTTCATGAACTGCATCAGAAGAGACACGGAAGAGCTGTGCATTGGCTCTTCTAGCGCCCTTTCTGTGACTTGAGAAAGGAGCACTATTTTGGTGCTCCTTTCCCAGATGCCAAAAGGGTGGATTGGGGCCGAGGCATGGGGCAGCCTCGGCCCCAATCCTCCGCTTCCATCTGCATCTCCCCTAAGTATGTTCAAGTAGCTGGATTATGCCCCTGATTAATAAATAATAGTTGTTTTTAAAGGTATGTTTTTTCCCCCACACATCCTCAGAGCAGAACAAAAATGTGGTTCTAAATATTTCATCAACTGTTGGAGTATAACTTCAAGAGTTCTTGTTTTCAGCAGAGGCTAGTGGAGTGAAGTGAGCAATAAAAGCAGCACACTATGAGAAAAGATCTCCGTGCTCTTTCTAGCAAGGCTCAGAACAAATAGGCAGTGGCACAGGAGCCGACTGGGTAAAGCCTGTGCAAGTGTGTGGCTGCTCCCAAAAGAGCCAGTGCATGCCAATAATATCAGCCAAAAGAAGGCTCCTCCAGGGTCTACTTTTACATCAGGTAGGGCTGCCAAACTGACAACTGAAGCAGGTTCCTGTACCTTTAATGGTTGTGTGGAAGAGGGAATTTCAGCAAGTGCTGCCTGTCATGCAAAGAGGTAACAAGCAATAAATGCTGAAATACCCTGTTCCATAGGGTTGCCATGGTCAAGAATGATGCAAAGGCAGTTAACAATGACAAAAACTCAATCACTATAGGTACAGGAGACCTTTCCAGTTTTCAGTCTGCCAACCGACATCCTTACTCACATAGTATCTCTTGCGCATAAGCAAGGGATGCAGATCCGAAGTCCACAAAAATGGAGAGGTGACTGCAGTTTAGGAGGACTGTTTTAGGCAATGGGTTAAACCCATGACTGTTCCTATAGAAACATGTTCCAATTCCATTTTGAAGCCTTCTTCACATGGATGCTTTCATAAGGGAAAAATGTTGGCAGATCTGAGAATGGCTTTCTCATAGTGTGTATATTTTGGAATTTAGCTAGAGCACATGGGACATGCTAGATTCAACAACAATTTGCATCCTTCCCTTGCTGCACTTTGCAAAATGTAAAAGAAGCCAAGGAACAGAGGATTGTAAGTCTGCCCCATCTCCCTCACAGGTACATCAAGTGGGGACAATGGAAAGGGCCTTCTTGGTAACAGCACCTAGGCTCCAAAACTCCCTTCCCAGAGAAGTCAAATCGACACCTGCCCTGCTGTCTTTCCACAGGCAGGTGAAATTCTTTGTGTTTCAGCATGCTTTGAAAACTGATTGCTCAAGGGAGAAAGACCTTGCATGATGTTCTTGATTTTTTATTTCCTATTTTCCCTTTTCATGATTTATGTTCCTAACAGGTTTTAGTTTTGTGATACCGGTAGTTTAGTTACGTTTTTAATGTTTAGAATTCAAAGATACAGCAGTGTTAGTCTGTAGAATCAGTATGTAGAGAGATCTTGTAGCACCTTTGAGACTAATTGAAAGAAAGAAGTCGGCAGCATGGGCTTTCCTAGACTTCAGTCTACTTCCTCAGATGCTTATAGTGGAATTTTTAACATTTGTATGTTGTAAAATTTAGCTATGTTTATTTTAATTGTTGTAAGCCTCTCTCCCCTAATAGAGAGCTTTAGTTCTTTTCTATAAACTACAGTTTCCTGGGTACCCTGAGCAGAGAGGGGTACAGGATTATATTGGGGTACCTTGGGAACAGATATTCAGGGGGGTGCACTAGAATTCCCTAGCAGAAAATTTTGAATCCCTATCCAAACTACCAATCTCAATTATTTAAATATATACAATAAAGAGCGAGAGATTTACTAGAGATAACCAAGAGGAGGGAATTGGGAACACAAATTCAGAACTATCGGACATACTAGGTTCTGATAAAAAAGCACTACTATTCAGACTTTATAAATAGCTATTAAGAAGAAACTATAAAATAAAACATGATAAAGTGGTCTCAAAACTTTGGTTACAATTTAGAGATGGAACAATGGGAAAAACATGGAAAATGAGACTAATATTATACAAGATGTCAGGATTTAAAAAAAAAACTACTATAAAATATTTTATAGATGGTATCTCACTCTGGATAGGATCTGTAAAATACATGGAAACTACCAGAATAGATGTTGGAGGTGTCAAAAAGAAAAAGGGACATTATTCCACATCTGGTGATCCAGTAAAAAAGCAAAAGGATATTGGAACTTAGTAAGACAAATAATAAATAAAATTCTAAGGATAAAATTAAAATTAAAGCCAGAAATATTTTTACTAAATATGGTGGACAAAGAGAATGAGAAAAAATTTGGTTGAATTATTTTTCAGATGATAGTAGCAGCTAGAATAGTCTTCACTAGACACTGGAAAAATAATAAACTACCAGAAATAGCAGAATGGGAAATTAAGCTATTTGAGAAAATAGATATGGATAAGATGACTAAAGAATTACAAGAAGTCGAAGTAAATAAACATTTAGAAGAATGGGAGAGAGTAATAACATATCTCTCTCAAAAATGGGGAGAAATAGCAACTCTAAGATTTAACAGAAATTAAATTGGAGGCAAGAGCAAAGAAAAATTGTGGTGGCAAACAAATAAAAGATTTATATAGTTAGTAAAAGTGGCATAAATTCCATAGGAAATACGATATGAAACTCAATGCATTAGCATAGGAAAGTAAGATTAGACAGTTACAGATATTGAATTTTGATATGGTAAGAATGAAAGAGGGGAAGAAACACACACACACACACACACACACTGTCTACTCCCCCCCTTTGTAAACAAAACAGCATAATTCTGACAATAAGAGAAAAGGAAGTCTCACTGGGAGCACGAAGATTGAAGGACAAATGAAGATGAAATAAGGATTGCTTGAAACTTAAACTTAAAATTAAAATGATTTATATTTAGTTCCAAAGTGAATATGTTTATCCTTAAACAAGCAATATCCCCAATGCATGTAACTGTAGCTTTGTCCATTTTCGTTTTCTATACTCTGTGTTTTTGCATATATGTTTTGTATAGTCTTTGTATTTATTTCTTAATAAAAATATTTTTTTTAAAAAAACTACCAATCCCAGGATTCTAAAGGATGGAATCAAAACAGTTAGTGTTCTCAGACTATTATAATTACTGTATGTGGTATAGATGTACTTAATGTCTTTGAATTTAGAATATTATGGTGTGTGCCTATTAATTTTTTCAGTAGAAATTATTTACATGCCCAAGTGCTAAAGGCAGATGTGATTGTAAAAATGTGCATTATTGTTAACATGCTTCCATTCTGCATTTGTGTTCCTATAATATCAAAACAATGGGAAAGATACAGAGAAAAACCATTCCAGCTGAAGTCTTGGCTTTCTCACACAGTTGGCCATCTCAGCTTAAATGTGGAATATCAGTTAAAACCTACTAAATGGTGCTAGCTGGCATGCTGTTGCTAAGCAAGTTGCTATGTAAGTTAGTCAATATTAATGAACGATCAAGCCCCCAACTTCAAACACACATAGGAAGGACTGAGAGGGGCAAAGTTGAGGCAGAGGAACACAAATAATAGGAGCCATGTTTAAACTGAATATGACAGCTGCATTTACACTAAATGTGTGAATGGAAGCGTTTCTGAGTTTACCATGGCCTGTCCAGTTGGCATCTCGAAGAGAGGCAGGTGAATTAATATAGGAAAATGTGGATCAGAAAGATGCATAGACAAAAATATGTGCCTCCATCTTCATCTTCACAGAGTTTTGTTTCCCTTTCATGGTTTGCCACACTAAAAGCTTGGGAAATTTGTTTGTTTTTTGGACTACAGTTCCCAGACTACCTCTGCCACTATGGGCAGTGGCTGTAGGATCCTGGGAGTTGTACTCCCCTAATACTAACCTTTTCAAACTTCTAGTTGAACCATAGTTTATCATCACAGCTAAGTTGTATATTGTATGGTTACTGCTAGCGAAGTAAACCCACTAGTTGTACATTGAAACCAGAATTCAGGCCATGATTTTCAATCATGGTTTGGAGGCAAATTCCTGGTTAGCAGGAACTGCTAGTTTGCCTGAACAAAGCCCCACATGTTCACATGGAGAATTCTGTTCACATAATTGACAAAAGTTGGACTTTCATACGGGATCGGGGAGAGGCCTGTTAACAGGGCCAAAATGTATTCCATCAGAAGTCCCCAGGAGGGCCCTGATAATGGCTGATGTGCATTTAAGGCATACATGAGGAGCAAGCTGTACATTTTGTACACTTACTTATAAGTAGCAGGTCAGTCTGTCTTTGGAAATGAAAAACTACTTATAGGGGGAGCAAGCAATTATGGGCTGAGAAGTGTATGCTGAAGAGATGTATAATGCTGTGTTATTTCTATCTCCCAGCAATTGGGCAAGAACAATTTTGAAACTGTGGGGGTGTGGGTGCAGGGGAAATCCTACTTAGAAGGAACAATTTTGTGGAAAAAATGAGATGGGCAGATAAATAAATAAATCTTTTCACTTGCGACTGGTCCTCTGTGATCAACAGACTCCTCCCAATTATGCCCACCAAGCCTGGCTAATGTGGCTCTTCCATATTATTGTCATGTGCTTTCAAGTTGATTTCAGCTTATGATGACCCCCTTTTACAGTTTTCTTGGCAAGATTTGTCTAAATAAGGTTTGCCATTGTCTTCCTAAGAGTGTGAATTGTTCAAGGTTACCAAGTGGATTTCCATGAACAAACAGGGATTCAAATTCTGGTCTCTTAGAGTCATGGCCCAACAGCCATACCATGCTGGCAAACTGTGGATGTCCCATACAGGCTGAAAATGCTTATTTATTTATTTATTTATTTATTTATTTCAAGGATTTATGATTGGTGTTGAGTAGAAATCTGAGGAATGTTTTAATGCTATGCATGTATATGGGTTGTTTAGCCCAAAGGGACAGGTTCAAATAAAGTAGTGTGTGGGGAGGAATGATGGAGTAGCAAAGATCATGACTAGTGAAGGACAATCTTTACTGTGCAATCATACAGTGACAGAAAGCTCTCAGTAGGAAATATATCGCACAAGTACTGCCTTATATTTATATTTGCCTTTCCATTTATGAAAGTGGAGTTCATTGTGGCTAAAAACATTCAAAGAACAACAATGAATCAGTAAATAATTAAAACAAACAGTGCCACCACCAATATCAACAACAATTTTAAAAAATAAGGAGAAACAGCATAGTAAATAATTAAAACACAAGAATCAGTTTAACATTCAAGTTTTTTTTTTAATTGCCTCAATCACAATGTTTTCAACTGGCACCTGAAAGGAAAAAGTGAGGAAGCCAAACAAATGTCATATTAGGGGCTTGTCTACACAAGCCAAATGAAGCATCTCCCACTGTCTTCATGGCGATCTGTCTTCACAATGAACCTATTCAAGGATGGATTGTCTTCAGGATGTAAGGCCAGATCCACACCAAATCCCTTCCTTAAACTAGTTTTTAAAAACTTGCCTTTTGCTCCAGATTTTTCAAGAAAACCTGGAGCACTGTACAAACTCATCCCCACTGTGTTGCCTGGCACCAACACCACTGGAGCAAGTCACTCCCTTTAATGTCATGAGGTGCCCACCTATATGACTGACACTTGGTGCCTCGTTTCAGACCTCAGATGGAGTGACTTGTTCTAGCAGGAATGCATATGTAGCAGCTGCCAGTCATTGCTACTGGATGCAAGGGAAATGGGGGGATTAACTTTATTGCAAGAACTTGCACTTCTTTGGACTGATCAGGAAGACCCCTTAGTTTTCCATGTTCTTCACTAAACAGAAAAGCAGCAAACCTTTTCCACCTTGACAAGGACTGTTTTAAAGCCACTTGAAAACTGTGGTCCAAGCAAGGCGTATTTTCCATGCTTTACTTTGAAGAGAAAAACCAAATTACAGCAGTCACTCCAAAGCTGCCTTTGAAGAGAAAAACCAAATTACAGCAGTCACTCCAAAGCTGCCTAGTTGGGGCCAGTTTCACACAGTAAATATATAAGAGAAGTGAATGTCTACATGTGTATGCAGAAAGTACTCTCATCCTGAGATTTCCTCCTCTTCATTGGAAGACTAGAAGAAAGTGTCCAGGACTTGAGCTTCCTGAATTCATTAAATTTATAAGAACCTTAAGATGTTAGTTAAGCTTGTAAGAAATAAATGGTTGCTAAGTTCTGTATATATTCATGTATGAGTTGGCCACCTGTATAAGTCAACGGCAAGTTTGGGGCCAGAATTATTGATTTTGATATGATACATGGATAAATCAAGGGTAAAACTTTGCAGCTCAGCACAGGGCTCCTCAAATTCATTCTGTAGAGAAGCAAAAGCACTAGTGCTGCCCCAGCAGCCACTGTCATTTTCCCACCCAGGCATTTCAAAAAGACACCAGAGAGGGTAAAGGGGAGTCAGTACTTCTCCATAGACTGAGAAGAAAGCAAAGCAGCTTCATTTATATACCACTTCATACCATACTATGGGGTGTCTAAGCGGTTTACAACTGTAAGCTCATTGCCCCCCAACAGTTGAGTACTCCTTTTAGCAACCTCGGAAGGATGCAGGCCTGTGTCTAGCCTGAGCCCTGGCTAGTATTGAACTCGCAACCTTGTGGTCTAGGAGTGAGTGGCTGCAGTAGAGGCATTTAACCACTATGCCACCAGGGCTCAGAGAAGAATGGAGAGCTTAGTCCCTCCATGGAGAATCTAAAAGAAGCTCTAGCCCTTTCCACTCTCCAAAAGCTGCTGCTGTGGTGGGGAAAGCAGAGGATCAGGGCTTTTTTCAGCTTCTCCTAACCTCTTGAATCTCCCCACCCCAGCAGGGAAACTCCAAAAAGATGCCACCATGCTGGAGAGATCTGAGGGAATTGAGGCTTTTTCAGCTTCTTATGACCCCCTCTAAGCTCCCCATCCCAGCAGGGAAGCTACAAAGAGCTACTGTGGTGGTGGAGAGAGCAGAGAGGATCAGGACTTTTTTCAGGTTCTTCTGGGACAGACAAGAGTTATCTCCATCCAGGAAGAGCCTAAAAGAAGCACTGACCCCCTCTGCTCTGTAGCTCATAGCGAGGAAACACCAAAGAGCCACCCTCATCACCACCATTTTTTCTAAGAGGCACTACAAAAAGCCAGAAATGTCGCTGGGGTGTACAGAGGTACATTGACCCATGTATAAGTTGACCCTGATTTTTGGGTCAATTATTTTTAGCATAAATTTCTCAACATATACATGAACATTTACAATACTTGTGCTAAGAATTGGCAAGAATTACCTTGGTTGTCATTAGCTTTGGATAAGAATTAAGCCAAATCATTAACAATCAATACCAGCTTTTAAGACAGTGCTCCTAGAAACAAAAATCCAAGGACTGCTGCCTGGTCTTGGATACTAGGGACAGCTATAGGGCAATGACGTGAATGAATGCTTGGCTTAAAAATGATTCTGTGCCACACTACCTAATGCAGCTTCTCATCTCCCCAAATGTCATTTCTATTCTTGGAAACAGCCACTGTGATTAATGAACCAAATGACAAATGGTTTATTGTTTTAAATTCATATTTCTAGCATGGTGCATTAGCCTCTATCATAGCATGTCAGTTGATCTAACATAATGTGGCAGAATATACCCCAATCTAAAAATTAATCCAACACTGGGGGAGTGTGCTGGTAGTACATTTGAAAGTTAGCTGCTCTTTCTTTGTGCTTAATAGCTACTCTCTGACAGTGAGGAATGTTATTAAACTGATATAAAGGCATGCTGTGCTTCAGCTGTATTGTTGCTACTCTACATCTTTGTAGTCTTTACAGTGTTTCTTCCTCACCGTTTGATGATACAGACTAGTATGGATGAAAACTTGCAAATGATTTTAATGAGCAGTGTGGTCTTTTTTTTTTTTTTAAACTGAACTGAGAAAACCCTACAGCATAACACACACACACCCTTTAGTAAAAGATTTTGTGGCGATTACTAGAAACAATACACAATTTTGTATATTGAGGCTGACAGACCTGGTTCCAGTTGAATAGATATTTAAGTGTAGAGTACAATTGCTACTGGACATAGATAATTCTGCACCTGTAACCCCTAAAGACACATCCAAGCAATTCAGTAGAAACTGTATGGGGAAATTTAACCCAATGGCCACTTGCATCTATAGAAGTGACACCGTAGGAGTGCAGTTTTCAGATATGGATGCTCTGTCCATAGTCAAAACAAATAACCCTAGTCTTAAATATGGTGTGCATGTTCAGTTCAGTTCAGCCTTCAGTTCTATTTGTCTATTTGTGGCGACCCCATGAATTTCATAGAGGTTTCCCCCCCCCCCCAAGAAATATTCAGGGGTTGTTTGCCATTTTCTGCCTCTGAAATATAGCCTACAGAACTTAGCATTCATTGGCCACCTCCTATCCAAATACTTACCAGAGCTGACCCTACATAGATCAGACAAGATCTGGTGTCTTTGGTCCAAAATACACCGCAGAAATAATCCAGTTTGAAACCACTTAAACTGTCCTGACTCAATGCTAGAGAATTCTGGGAACTGTAGCTTTGTGAGCCACTTAGCCTTCTCTGTCAGATAGCTCTGGTGCCACAAAAAACTACAGTTCCCAGGATTCCCTTGTACTGAGCCAGGACAGTTAAAGTAATCTCAAACTGGATTATTTCTGGCATGTGTATTTTGGACCCTTAGGGTATTTAGGCCCTACTGGCTATAGGGTGCTTGTCATCTTTGGGCAATCTTAATGTCATGTGGTATAGTGCTAGTGACAACTTGCATCTGAAACTTACAAGCCAAGGGGTTTTGCTTATGTTGTCTTTTGTAGTTGAGTGCATGCTTTTCACTTGTGCTTTTTGATGTCTTTCCATTTGAAACAGAGTGCACTTTACAGTGAAAAGGATTGGACCTTTTCAATATAGTCTCTACATGAATGTGCACTTTACAACTTTTGGACTCTTAAGTATTTTATAATTGGATATAATTACCCATGTACAAAAAGCAATGTCAGCATCCAGGGGCGTTTTCACACGGGGCTTTAGGCGGACGCAATCCTTTTGCATACCCAAGGACAAAGCAAAATTTCATTCATAATTACCCCAGTGTGGAACCCAGAAGCTTTGAAAATAGAACTATGCATTAAGTAAAACATCAGATTACCACCAAAAATAGCACCAGAGGATTAAACTTTTTGCTCCATAACCTGCCATCAAACTTAACTTTCTTGATGTCATCATGCTATCCATTTTTCTGCCCCATTGTTGGTTACTGCTTCTTTTAGCCATTAGCTAAAGCAAGAAGAGGTACAACATGATATGAGAGTGAGGAAAAATCAGCTAGTTAATATAAAATAATTGAGGGGGCAAATTCAACACAGAACTGCGAGCCTATAAAATAATTGAGGGGGGCAAATTCAACACAGAACTGTCAGCCTAAGAGCCCCTCATTGCTTAAGGCTCCTTATTGTTATGTTCAAGCAACCACTGTATGTAAAATGATATGTTTCATGTTACAAGGCAGTTATCTCAGGATACCTGATTATGAACAAAAGATTTAAGTGAATGTCAATAGCAATAAAGAGTCTTGTAGCATTTTAAAAGTTAACAGGGTTAAGAGGGTTTTTTGTTTGTTTGTTTTTTGCAGCAGAAGCATGTGGTGAGTAGCATGCCCCATCAAACACATGAACAGTTCTCTTCAGTTGGCATGTGCCCATATATATAGGATACATATGGCCAAGTAACAATGGGACACAGTGTGTGACAGTAATACTACACAAGGTTTTGGACCAGTAAAGTTAGCAACCAACTGATAAGATGTCTTGGGATGTCATGCTCAACCTGGATCTTGGACAGATGCTTTTATGATTTTAAGTTCCAATTAATATGAATATGAATTATGCATCCAAAAGGCCCTCCCCCAACCACATCTAGATCTGATGATTCAACAGTGGAAGTCAATGTAACTGCTAAGCTACTGTGAATGTGCAATGTACGTGAGAAATTCTACTCTGGTATTAATATTCAGAAGGAATTTATGCAAAAGACTCCAGCATTTTCTGTGTTGTGTGACTATTTCTGAGAAAATGAGTTTTGCTATAGTGTGTTGCAATAAATGTATATTGATATGGTAGCTCTTAGCGAGATAAGCTCTGTGATGAACACTCATCCGGATTTATATTCTATCATCTTCAAAAGGGGGTTTATGACATATAAGTAGGGAACTCACGTTTTCTTAAGCAAGATATGTGGTCTCTTCCACATCAAACCTCAAGCTTTAATTTAAGCTGTTCTGCATATTCTCTCTCTTTTGCGCTCTTAAAATTATGCATGTGGCTTTTCTCTTGGCCTAACCAGCTACTTATGTAATGGGATGCAAGAGGAAATATATGGCTTTCTTCTGTGTAACTGTAACTGCCATTTGAATTTAGTGAGTTTCATAAGCTGTTTTGTGTCCACGTCACTTTGAAACAGGGATGTGCTCATGAGTGTACATTTGTCTGTGTCATGTGCAATTTTGGCTGCTAAATTATGGTGTAAAATGTAAGATGCACATTTGGGGGTAGATTTCATGGATCTCATATTGCACGTCGCTCACAGCCACCCCCCATTTAAAAGTCAATTAAGGTTGCATTTTCAAATGACTTCAGGCTCCAAGTTCCTATTTCTGTTCATACTACCAGATGTTTTGCCCAAGTTCATATGAAAGGATGCATTAGGAGGTGTGTGTGTTATGCTGTTGTATACTTTGAAAAGTTGCATATTCCAAAAGAGTCCGTTTTTCTGATGCTTCTCAGTTAATATTTAATTGTGCCACTATATCATCAAATTATTACCTCCTGTCACACTGAACCCAACTAGTCTCATACAATTTCAGATGCTAAGTGGTATCAGCCCTGCTTGGTACTTGGATAGGAGGCCATTGGAGAAATCAGACCAGGGAACATCCTATCTGCAATTTTGTAGAGAGCTGTTGCTGCCAGTCAAAGCTGGCCATACTGGGGCTAAAGGTACTAGTGGTTTGATGCAGCAAAACACAGTTTCCTAAATGTCTAATGAAATCTAGGGAAATTGTATCGGCATGCTGGGGATACAATTTTGCTACCAAAATGTACAGTGTGACAAAGGGCTATATAGAAATACAAAATCACATTTTTTCTTTAAATAATGACCACAAAATTGGCCACATTTTCTATTTTTGCTGCATTGTTTTTTTCTCCCTTACAGACACAAACACCCTCTGGAAAATGGGATGGCATAAAGAGTGACAGAGAGCCAGTGTGGCTTAGTGGTTTGATTATTGGACTATGACTCTGGAGACCATGGTTGGCATCCTCACTTGGCCATGGAAGCCAACTGGGTGCCCTTGGAAAAGCCACAGTTTCTCAGCATAAGAGGAACGGAAAGGACAAGCCCCTCTGAACAAAACTTGCCAAGGAAACCCAGTAATAGGCTTGCCTTGTTGTTATTGTTGTTGTTGTTGTTATTGTGTACCTTCTAGTCACTTCTAACTGATGGTGACCCTGTTACTGGGTTTTCCTGGCAAGATTTGTTCAGAAGGGATTTGCCTTCACCTGAGGCTGAGTGACTTGCCTAAGGTCACCCAATGGGTTTCTGTGGCTGAGTGGAAATTAGCACCCTGGTCTAACATTCAAACCACTGCACCACACTGGCTTTAGGTTTACCTTAGGGTTACCCTAAGTCAGAAGTGACTTGAAGGTACATAAAACCAACAAAGCATGGCAGGAGCTATGGAAAGGGAAATGTGACAGTAGCTTTTGGGTCTGATAGACCTGAAGGGATGGAGCCTTCTCTGTGCTTCTCAACTACCTGAAGCTGTCACACACCCCTCCAAGCCATTTCTGACTTGTCAGCTGCTGACATTCTTTTTACAAATCCAAAATGGAAATGAAATATATTTTAAGACACACAGCCCTTCAGCAATCCAGAAGTTAAACGTGTTGTCTAGATCCCATGCTAATGGAGTAGGCGTGCATACAGATGGCAAATATTCATAGCCGTAACATAACATGGGGTGCTAAATAAATATTTAGACTACTAACAATAGTAGGAGTAATATCAGTCACAGAAGAGAGTCAGCTAAGGGCTGCACACTCTTCCTTGCCATTGGTGCAAGTTTCAGCTGTAAATCTGACTTCCTAAGTCTGCACCATGATGGCATCATAAAATATATAGATTCTATTGACATGTTATTTAAGTTCATTGTTGCTCCACCATAACAGTGGTAGAAAATTATGAAGCACAAGTGCTTGTCACCACAGTCCCAATAGCCACAACTCCAGGGAGAATCAAAAAACCAAAATCAAACAAAACAGGCAGTTTGGTTGATCCATATGAAGAAAGCAATGTTCATTTCCACCAGGAGTCAGTCTATAGTTTAATATGTTCCATTGCTTATTCAGGAGAGCCAGCATGGTGTAGTGGTTTGAGTGTTGGACTGTAACTTTGGAGACCAGGGATCGATTCCCCGCTTGGCCATGAAATCTACTAGGTGAAATTGGGCGAGTCACATGCTCTCGTCTTCAGGGGAAGGTAATGAATGGCAAACCTCCTCTAGAAAATCTTTCCAATAAAACCTCATGATAGGTTTGCCTTAGGGTCAACATAAGTCAGAAATTACTTGAGGGCATAGCAACAACAATAATTGCCTATTCAAGACTGAAACAGAGACAGAGTCAAAAGACTCTGCAGCAAAAATGGAACATTACTATTCAGGAAATCCATTTTCCATCATCTATCTTGAGTATTGCAGCTAAGCTTGATGAGAATAGGGGAGCCTGAGAGGGATGTCCAATTAAAGCTGGCTGACCACACCACTACTTTGAGCTTTTTAAAATAATCTGTTAATAATGAGTATTAGACTATTTTTCTTTGTCTGGCATGTGTTACCCCCAAGATCTAGCTCTCTGCACCCCTTCTCTGTGCCAATATCAAATTGATATCAAAAAGGGATGACTGGAGCATGTAGCTGCAGGGGTGCCCCAGTGCAGGAAATTGCCTTGCCATATAAGGAAATCTGGTAGGCTCAATATGGGGGAGCTCAAGAGCATGTAAATAGGATAGATTGATCAAGATCAGAATCTGCATAATCTCTGCACTGATAGGAGTTTTGATGGGTGATAGACCTTGTATTTCCACATAAACAGAAATCCAAGTACACTCCCCTCTGAGAGCAATACTCCTTTGTCCAAGGACATTTACACTGATAGTCCAGCCATTCTCAACTCCCTTGCTCATTCTTCCATCCTGGAATCCTTTCCTTTCCCAAAACCTGCCACAGGATAGGTTCTGCCCTACAAATATGCCTGCCCAATTTGGTGTTATTTGAGATCAGACAAGCACGCTGCCAGGATCTCACCTGACCTCTCAGCATAAGCTGGCCACACCAAGGCATCTACTGAGCCATGTGGAATTGGTACAGTATTTCCCTCTGAAAACCTCTTTAAGTCTGCTCCCACCTTTTATATTGTTAGTTCTTGAATGTGTGAGAGTGGGAATCTCATGTGAATAGTGATTTCCTTTAATTATAAATAAAATAACATTGAACCTGCAGTCTGGAGACACCCCCCCGGCCACAAAAATGGAGACTCACCAATATTCAGGCCCCATTAATCTTAACAGAGGTCACTCCTCCATGAATATTCAAAACCGTGGATCTCAAGTCTGTGAGAATGGAGGGGCGATTATATATTATTTTGATTTTGACTGAAAATCAGATTGTCCGTGTTGCATGAATTAATAAATAAATACATTACATACACACATGCACACACAGAGGCACATGAAAGTAGATTTCATATGTCAAACAAGAATAATTATTCTTAGCATGATCAACCTTCAAGTGTTCAAAGTATTCTGTGCATTTGGTTTTAGTAATCCCTAACAACTGTCTTGCAAGACAAGCCTGTACTTATGTCCCCATTTTGCAGATGTAAGGTTGAGGCCTAAGGCCACATACTGAGTTTATATGCTTTAGGCAAGATTAGAGGCAAGTATTTGCCAGCACCCAGTTTATCCTCTTAGCTACCTCAAGTTTTCAGACAGTATCAGGTCCTTTTTTCCCATAGAATGTTAAGGGATGATCCCTGTGTCAGAACTAAGAATGTCAAAAATGACAAGAATGAGGGCATTTGGTCTGATGCTTAACATACTGTAGTTGGCAGTCTACTATATTTTGTATTTCTAATTTATGAATTCCATTACACCTTCCCCTGTATCCATGTTTTTTCCTACCCAGGTTTAACCCCTCCCCTTTTAGTTTTTGATTGAAAGTTATTTTATTTGCATAGCATACATGTTCTACTCTTATTCTCAAAGACATTATCTTCATATATCTTTGCATTTCAGGTATATCCAGCCTATTTGTGGCCTTGTG
>CM034703.1:182061379-182079744 GCA_020142125.1 Phrynosoma platyrhinos
ATCATTATGATGCAAAAATGGCGGGCCACATAGTGAAGTGTTGCCAAATGCTTCCAGAAGAACCATCATCTGATAATGCTACTTACCATATTCCATATACTGGTAGTGGCTTCCATATCAGTGGGGTTGTGCATTCACTCTATTAGACTACTCTTAATCAACTCATTTAGTCATGGGATCAAACTCATTTAGTCAACTCATTTGAGAGGTTGTGCTGGACAATAGTTTTGCTGATACCATGGATTATTTTTTTTTTTAAGACCAATAAATGGGTCCTAGAGCAAACCAGGGCCAAACTCTCCCTGGAAGCAAAGATGACTAAACTGAGACTGTTGTACTTTGGACATATAATGAGAAGATATGACTCACTATAAAAGATCTGGTAAGACAGAAGGCAGTAGGAAAAGAGAAGACCATCCAGGTGGAAATCAAGGAAACAATGTCCCTGCGTCTGCAAGACCTAAGCAGAGCTGTTGATGACAGGGGACTTGGAGGTCTCTCATTCATAGGGCTGCCATAAGTCATAGATTACTTGTTGGCAGTTTACATCAATAGATTAATCTAAATGTTAAAGGAGCTAGCCAACATGTTGAACCTACAGTATTTTGGGGAGATGGCACAGCAGTTTGAATAGCTCCTTTGAGGTTCAGGCTAAAACTTGGAGTAGATTTGTTGTCCCACTGACAAGGAAGCCCCCAGTTTCCACTAAGAATACACATGATGAGGTAATTAACCAACTGAGTATGGCAGTGATTTTGTACCATCTGAAAGTTCTGCAATTTGTTGGTTCTGGCTTTGTTTCTTTCTCTCTCATTCAAAATTTCACTTCAGCTGGCCTAGAGAGAGGCATATATGCAGGCATATAACCAGCTGGCCTAGAGAGAGGCATATATGCAGGCATATAACCAGCATGGTGTAGTGGCTTGACCATTGGATTATGACTCTGGGGATTAGAGTTCAAATGCCCATTCAGCCATGGAAATCCACTGGGTGACCTTGGGCAAGTCACACTCTCTCAACCTCAGGCAAACCCCCTGTAATGATTGGCCTGAGTATTTTGAGGACTTCTCCCAGACAGCAGAGGGTAGAAGATCATAACACCCTCTCTGAACAAATCTTGGCAAGAAAACTCTCTGATAGGGTTGTCATAAGTCAGAAGTGACTTGGAGGCACACAGTGACAATGTGCATGCTCACATATGGAGAGAGAGAGAAAGAGAAACAAGCACACAGATATACAACACAATTTAACATGAATCTCTGATTTTAATGTTTTCAGTATTACTTAGACATGGTCTCAGGATGAGAAAGATGGGTACAATTTAGACATTGTTGTGTGTGCAGATGTATGTGAGTGGCTTTTGAAACTAGTAAGGCAATTACATTAGTGAAAGGGCCACAACAACATGTCCTTGCAAAATTAGCTATATTGGTCATCTGTCTGTTCTGAGATAATCATCCTCACAAAGTACCAAGGCCTTTGCACTCATTTTCAAGCTAGCCTCTTCAATAAGGAGTATCCCCTGCTGGGTGTGCTGAGCCTGACAGAAAAAGTTATTTATGCTTCCATTTAGAATCTGGGATCTTCAGTTCAGACAGCACCTGGATTCAAACTGTAGCTGCTCAGTGCCAGAAAGTCTTCAAGTTAAACTAGTAATAATATCAAAAGGGGATGGCCTGATTATTGTACCAGCATTTTGTAAATGACATAGGAGATGGACATGAGATTGCCTCCCCTGGTGCCACCTGTTTCTGAAGAACATCCATCATCCATCATTGTGATGAACATCATAGGTATCATTATCATCATCCTCACTATCATTGTCAACCATCACCAACCCCCCCAACCCCCCCCCAAAAAATAAAACAACAGACAATAGAAAACTGGCAAACCAACAAAGAGCTGGAGAAATTACTGAAGAGAGTTAAGGAGGAAATTGCCAAGGTAGACTGGATGTGAAGATTAAAAATATAAAAATAATGGAAGATCTGCAAAAATTCATCCAAAATAACAAGAAAATTGAAAGAGGCTGGATGGTCATCTGTCAGGGATGCTTTGATTTTAAGTTCCTGCATGGCAGGGGGGGTGGACTGGATGGCCCTAGTGGTCTCTTCCAACTCTATGATTCTATGAAATAGTCAAGGAGTTTCCTTACCTTGGATCAAACAAGGACACTGCACTCAAGAAATTAGAAGAAATCTAGAATTGGAAAGAGAAGCTATGAAAAAA
Source organism: Phrynosoma platyrhinos (assembly GCA_020142125.1). Classification (NCBI taxonomy): domain Eukaryota; kingdom Metazoa; phylum Chordata; class Lepidosauria; order Squamata; family Phrynosomatidae; genus Phrynosoma; species Phrynosoma platyrhinos. The sequence continues at coordinate 182,063,609 of CM034703.1, forward strand.
CTAGACAAGATCCTAAAGTGTAAAGATATAACTCTGACCACTAAAGTGAGGATTGTCCAAACCATCATATTCCCCATTATCATGTATGGATGTGAGACCTGGACAGTGAAGAAAGCCAAAAGAAAGAAAATAAACTCATTTCAGATACGGTCATGGAGAAGAATGCTGACGATTCTTTTGGATGGCCAAAAAGACAAACAAATGGTTTCTAAAACAGATAACATCCGAATTCCCTTTGGAAGTCAGGATGACTAAATTGAGGCCATTGTACTTTGGCCACATCATGAGATGGCATGAATAATTGGAAAAGCCAATAATGTTAGGAAAGGTAGAGGGTAGCAGAAAGAGAGGAAGACCACACATCAGATGGATATACTCAATCAGGGAGAACACGGGAGTGCATTTGCAGGACCTCAGCAGAGCAGTAGAGGATAACAGAGCTTGGAGATGTCTCATCCACAGGGTCACTATGAGTTGAGGTTGACTTGAGGGCAATTAACAATGAACAAGAGCAATCCTGTGCCCCCTAGGTATTTGGGACCATAACTCCCCAAATCCCTAGGCATGAGCCATGCTGGCTGGAGCTGATGTAGAAAGCTGCAGTATTTCAGAAGGGTATAGGTGCAGGGATTAGGGAATTAAGATACCTGAAACCCACTTTAAAGGAAGGAGAAAGCACTGACAAAATTCTGAATAGAACACACACACACACACACAAATGTATTTTCTTTTTCCTCTTGAAGGGGCAATGGAGTCACTGTCTAATAAATACATTCTACACATACATGCACACACACACACTATTGCAAAGAAGGAACAGAAACTTAAGCCATGCTATCCCACCCTGTCCAATGCCAACCACCTCACCCCACACTAAACAGAAAAGATATCTGACTGCTACAGAGCAGTATTGTGAACTGAGAGGAAAGAGGGGGCTCTCAGGCATTCTATATATTCTTTCCCCAAAACATTTCTGAACCCCTCATAGAACATGGCCAAGGGTTAGAAAGGAGATCAGTCAGTTAGTCAGTTCCCCAACCTCCATACCTCCTTTCCCCTGCTCAGGGTGTCTTTCACAGATAAGATGTTTGTTTTGGTGACAGACTATCTTCTTTGTGTGGGACAAAGTTAGGCATGGTAATCTTTGTGGTGGAGCCTCTTTTGACCCAAGAAGCATCCAATCCATCCTAACATATTTGAAGCATATATTACAGTTAGTACAGGAAGAGAAACGTTATTTAGAGATGAAAATTTGCAAGCAAAGGAATAGGAAGCTTGAGTCAATAATGAACGTACAGCGTACTGCATCTTCCTGAGATTTGACCTGATAGTGTCAAAAGGGAGGGGAGGATCTGCCTCTGTTGCTCCACTTTCTTGTAAAGTGGGGGGGGGATGGGGGGAATTATCTGTTTACATAAAGAAAATGAAGTCACACTCAGATGCATCAGACAATGTCTGCGAAGGAAAAAGGGTGGTGATGCTTTTCCTGATTGTGTGGCCAGACAGTTCGTGTACCAGTATGCGCATGCATGAGCTTGCAAGCCCAGTCTTAAAATACATATATAATTACAGAGCAGAAAGGTTTATTGAAACGGTGGCATGATTGCCATTTCTGCTTCTTTGGTGTCTAACATCTTTTCAATGTTTGAAAGCCTTATAATGAAGCCTGGCAGAATGTTGGTTCCCACTGTGCTTACAGCCCAGAGACTGCAATCTTCTCATAAAAATACACATCAATTGGGTATCTGCTAGCAGATGAGGAGTGGGAGGAGAAAAGCTTTTCACTTGTGGAAGACTAGACATTTGCTTGGGTGTCATTCAGCCTGTCAGTCTAAGGGCTCATTCCCACTAGCATTTAAACCGGTTTGTGAGTTGCACTGACACCGGGTTGCTGAATTTATTCAGGCCGATGCATAGTTCCCACTATGGAAATGAATTATTTCCTTATTCCATGGATTTGTGTCTTTTTTGACATGATTGTCATTCCCACCAAATTTGCACCGCTACAAAATTCATCCTCAGTATTGATTGCAATTGATCCATCCTGGTCTTTTTTTTTAAAATGTCCATCATCTACGCATCATCAGTGATACAAGGAAGGATGGGGAAGGCATAAGGGAGGACTGACAGGAACAAACACATATCCCAAAATGGAGGACCATTCAGGAAAAATATATATATATATGGAGGACGTCCCAAAATCAAAGCCCAAAACACTGCTAGGAGTATCGATGTGTGCCTCTTGGTCCTGCTCAAACAAACCAAAGCCCAAAGCTCTCCTAGGAATGTCAGTGCATAGTTCTTAGTCCTGCTCAAAACTGAGGCCCTTCCAGAGGAGGATGTTCCCAAATCAAAACCCCCAAAACCACTCCTAGGAATGTTCAGAATGGAGGACATTCAGGGGAGAATTTAACACAAGGGTGGGACAGGTGGTGCTCTCCCAGCCTTGCAGGACCTGGAGGACATGGGGAGTCAAGGTGGTGACCTCCCAGCCTTGCAGGACTGGGGGGGGGGGCTTTTTAAAATTTGTCCTGGACAGGAGGAAGTTGAAATGGAAGACAGGTTCTGGAGGAGGCTGCCATCAGGTCCCCCTGGACCTCTCCCCAGAGCTGAGGGTCTCTGCACTTGTCCCGGGTCCCTCCTTGCATAGGGAGCCTCCACCCCTCTGCCCTAGTCCCTCCCCTCCAGTGCAATGCAATTGAGATCCGAATGTCATTCATATTTGTTGAACATGCTTGCAAAGCAATTCTTTTCAAAAGAACCACCACATTATCCATCTTCATAAAGAGTGATTCACCACGATTCGCCACAATTCAGACTGAATGCAGTTGGATCTGAAATCGTTTCCGGTGTGAATGAGGCTCATATAAACCGATCAGCAAATCGGTTTAAATCATAGTGGGGATGAGCCCTAAGAGATGTAAACAGTGAAAATGCAGGCCTTTAGAGTTGCCATTTGAGTGGTTTTTTTTATTTGGGTTGCTTGTGAGACTTTGCCTTTTGTTAAGAAAACTGGGATAGATTGACCGAGAACCTGAATCGGTTATTCCACTGAGTAATAATGGACACTGTGAGGGAGTTTTCTTTGTATATTGAAACTACAGTAGCCCCTCCCAATTCGCATGGGGTTCTGTTCCCCCCACCACAAAAATGGCGGCTCACAAATATTCAAGCCCCTTGAAAATAATGGCGTCCTAATCCTAGTTTGGAGTGTGGGGACCTAACACTTCACACATGCAGCTCTGTGTTTCTCTCTTTCCCAGCCCCAAGACATCTTTTAAGCTCTGGGGTCCCAGCTATGGGCATTAACTGGCTGTAGAGAGGAGCAGAGAGGTGAACAGGCAGTCCTCAGTTGTGAGTTACTGAAGATTCAGATAAGTCATCTAATTTCTGTTCACCTAGACGTTATCTGCACTTCAGAAATAATGCCATTTGACACAACTTTGCCTCAGCTCCATGCTATGGGATTTGTAGTTTGTGTGGCACCAGAGCTCTCTGACAGAGAAGGCTAAATATCTCACAAAACTACAAATCCCAGAATTCCATAGCATTGAGACATGGCAGTTAAAGTGGTGTCAAATTGGATTATTTCTGCAGTGCAGATGCAGCCCTAGTTGCAAAATTGCAGCCAGGCCATGGCAGTGCCCCCAAGTCTTGATTGCTGCCTTAGCAGGAGGCTTGAACACTATATAAGGAGGTAATGAATAGTTGAGCAACATCCAAAAACAGATATATACGCATGTAATCCCACATTATGTGCCTGTCTATCACTAACAGGATTCCAGCAATCTTTTTTTTCTATCAGCAAATATAAAATGTCATACCTGCATACTTACTGCCAGAAAAACCAAGACCAAACCCATCTCTTTCACAGAACAATACTCTGGGTCCATTCAGAGGTGAATTTCACTGAGTTCAATGGGACTTAATACCACTTAAATTGGTATAGGATTGCAGCCAAAAAAAAATCATATAAAAGTCAGCAGTAAATTACAAGAAAGAAAAAGTTCGGTGATAAAAGAGGAGCCCCTGCTAAAAGGTGGAGGGTCAATCCAGTTGCTGCAATTAACAGGTTTTTTCTCCTCACAGTGAGATTTCCTCAAAGATACATGCTTCAGCAATTAAAAGTGCAATCCTAATTCAATCTGCAATCCTAATTCAAATATATTCTGGTTATTGCAGGTTAGGAATAAGCAGATGTCATGTGACCTGGCTAAACTGGACTTCCACTGTTTGTTTGGCCCTATGCTGACATAAGCCCCTTCTGCCAGTTGATCTCAGAAATCAACCAGCAGAAGGATGTCAGGCCAACTCTTGTGTTGGCTAGGATCAACTGACATAAGAGCAGGGGCAGGGGTAGGGGCAGAGAACATTTCTGATATAGGGCCTAAACAGACAGCCAGAAATAGTGCACATTAAATTGAGGCACTGCCCTGGCTCAGTGCTAGGGAATAATGGGAACTGTATTTTATTGTGGCACCAGAGCTCTCTGGCAGAGAAGGCTCAATGTCTCAGAAAAAAATACAATTCTCATGATTCCCTAGCACTGAGCCAGGGCAGTGCCTCAATTTAATGTGCACTATTTCTGACAGTCTGCTTAGGCCTATAGTCTCTCAGGGACTTTGCAGACTGCCAGAAATAGTGCAAATTGAGTCCACTTTAAGGGTTAGGGTTAGTGCTAGGGAATCATGGGAATTGTTTTTTTTTCTGAGACATTGAGCCTCCTCTGTCAGAGAGCTCTGGTGTCACAATAAAATACAGTTCCCATGATTCCCTAACCCTAACCCTTAAAGTGGACTCAATTTGCAATATTTCTGGCAGTCTGCAAAGGCCCTCAGTTGCCTTTTTGGTTTTTTTTTTTAAAAAAGTCCACAATGATCATCATGAATAAAATTCTGAAGAATAATTTTGGTCTACTGGCCAAAACAAGGTGAGAGGCATGCCTTACTATAGAGGAGAATCCACCTCCATGGAGGTTTCTGGAGGAACAATTTGTCAATTTCTGCAAAAAAATAATGGTGGGTGATAGACGGGGTTGGGGGAAGCCTGGGATTCACATGAATGGCTTAGCTCTATGGCTAAGAGCAGGTTTTGGAAAATACGAGATGAGCCCATGAAACTCTTGTATTAATTAAAAGAGAGGCTTCTGATTGATTAAAGGTTGAAGAGTGATTGTTTCCCCCAGTAACATCTGATGTGTCAGGTTGTTTTTCTGGAGAAAAGTCCCTGAAACAGTTCTACAAAGCATGCAGTTCTACAAAGATGTAAGCACTTTTCCAGAGGCATGACTAGGGGACTGTAGGGGGTGCAGACCGCACCAGGTGACATCTCATAAGAAGGTGAACAGCCAGTGAAGTGGTCACCCCCTCTGTCCTAAGACAACCCTAGGGCTGCCCCCTCTGCCAGCCAAGGTGCCTCTGTTGGCTGTGGCTGTTGGTGGGGATAGGGTGCTGCTGCCACATGGCAGCTCCTTCTGGGTCTGGCAAGGCTGCTGGCCAAATGAGAAAAAAGGCTGTTGGGTGGCAGCAGCATCCTACCTCCGACAGTGGCCGCTGCTGGGAATGGACTGCCTTTCGGGTCTGCAGGTTCTGCAGGCTAGGTGGGAAAGAGGGTCATCTTCCTCTCCCGATTTCCCAGCAGCTCTGCAAGACCCAGAAAATAGCGGTGGGTGGCAGTGGCAGCCCACACCCCATGGCAGAGGTGGCTTGGCTGGCAGGGGGAGACAGCTGGTGGGCAGGAAGCTTGGAGGTAACAGCATGCGTTACTGCATTGGGGTGGCACTAGCACTAGAAAGCTGCCATTTTCGCAGGAGGTGAGGGAATCCGGAAATTAACCCCCCATGAATTGGGAAGGGCAACTGTATTTCCTTTCTTCTGCTCTTATTTAACACTTTTGTGGACAGTGTAATATAGAATGGAATGGACTCATAATGAAAACCAGTGTGTTTAGCCAAAAGACTTTGCTTGATTTCCTTCCTCCCCAGCCCCACATCTGAGCTGTTGTCTATAATCTGTGCTCTACAAAATATAAGGTTTATCTTTCTCATGTTCATAAAAGGCAAAACATTATACTTACCATGTACAGTTATGCTTAAGGGCTTTTTCACATTTCGGGGGGTGGTGGTGGCAGAATGTTTAGATCAGGGATGTATCCTGTCTGTCTGTCTGTTCATCTATGCATCCAACACAGTTAAAATAAGAACTAGGTAAAAACCTGTTGTTACAAAAGTTTTAAATTACGGTAGCTCTCACGTGAAAATACACATAATTTTGAAAAGTATACAGTATTCTCATTCAAAAGACATAACCATAAAGATAAAATAAAGATGAAAATAAACCATAAAGATGCAATGCTATACTATACAGTTACAGCCTTTGATGCCACTTTAACCATCATGGCTGTATCTTACAGAATCCTGGGAGTTGTAGTTTGATGAGATACTTCCAATTCTCTGCTTGTAGTTCAAAGAATGAAGAATTCTAAATACCTCACCAAGGGTGGATACATTCCAGATTCTGCAAGATCCAAAGATTTAAGGATGAATTGCAAACTAATCAGCTTATGTTAAGAGTGCTTACAGCAATCCTGCCTGTCTCTAGATCTCATCTCACAATAACTTTAGTAATGTTCTAAAAACAGAACAAAACCATTTCCTAAGGCACCCCTTCTTTTCTAAGCAAAATAATATTACACTTTCAGCATACCTATTTACTACATGGGACATTAATTTTTAAATATTATCACCACCACCACCACTATCACTCAGGGTAAAGATCTGGTGAACTCGCCAAATAGGTAAGTCATCATATGAGATCTGAAATAGTGGCATCCTCCCCCTGCCCACTGCTCTCCCTGAATGATACCACCTCTAGCTGAGCTGTCTGCATGCAGAAGGAATTCCACCACTGTGTATTGCTGCAACATGAACATTTTCAAATTAATACCAGCAAGGCAGCTTAACCAAATTGCTTCACAGGCTGTGAGAAGAGTTTTGGAATATTTTCCAGAGAACAGTAGTGCGTCAACTGCATAGATTATCTTTTCACTGTTACTGCTGGAAACCCAAGAATAAAAACTCATAAACCCCAGAGATTAATGCTTTCTGAAGAGAGAGCACTGAACTGTCAGTACAAAGAGACTATGCTCATTTTATTTGGTGAGGAGGGGGATATATTTCAAACTCCATATAGTGTTTTGCCTAGAGTTTCTGATTCCTCAGTGTGAAGTCTTCTGCCATCTTACGTTCATACAGTGTAATTGTTTTTCAGAGAACTTGGTTTTTCCACTGGGCCAGCCAGCCGGGTGGATGGTCTCTCTTTTTCTCTCTCCTTGTAGCTGAATCTCACTTGAACACTGGGAGTGGGAGAGCATCCTCCATCACTCTTGAGGGCAGCAAGGAAGCCTAGGGGATACACCCATGCTGGCTGGTGGCCTCCATATCAGTGCAGGAGTGAATCCACTTTGGAGCTTAATCCCAACTTTGAATTTCCAAGCTTTAAAGGAGCTAGCCAAAATTAAAAGGAATCAACACCCTGGACAGCTGATTTAAGTACACACTTAAACCTGGAGTGGAGTAAATTCACCACTCCACTGACATGGAAGCTACCAATTGGCACTGGGTTCAAGGCAAACTTATGGCATATACAGTTCTGCCCTCTGACTGAAGGGAATATCCAGAGGGCTGTGGCCCCTTTGATACCATCTTGCATCTGCTGCATGGAACCACTTTTTTGATGTTTGGTATTGTTGTTATTGTTGTTGTGTGGCTTCAAGTAATTTCCGAATTATGGCAACCCTAAGGCAACCCTATTTGGGGGTTTTCTTGGCAAGATTTGTTCAGGAGAGGTTTGCCATTGCCTTGCCCTGAGGTTGAGAGCATTTGACTTGCCCAAGGTTTCAATGGGTTTCATGGCTGAATCAGACTCTGGTCTCCCAAGTCATAGTCCAACACTCAAAGCACTATGCTACACTCACTCTGATTATTGGTAAACCTGGCTACAAAATATGTACACTTGGAAATGGTGGGAAGATTAACTGTACCTCCCAGCATCACAGCTGCTTAGAAACCAGTGAGGCCCACAGTACAGAGCAATGCCTTTGCAATGAGGTGGAAAACCTTCATATTTCAGTTACATTTTACAAACCCAACCAGACAGAGAAAGGATCTGCTTTGTGTGGCATGTGGTTTCTAGTGCACAAACAAGCCATGAATGTGCTAAGAATCATTATCCTCTCAGTCTGTTGACAAAGGAAGGGGTTTCCTCCAAGGGAAGAAAGAATGGAAACAATAGTGTACAACATGCTCATTGCAGCAATAGAAAATGACATATGCATATCACTATTTGACTAGGAGACTCTCTTGCTCTTAGCTAAATTGATGAATCACAATGTTTGTTTCACATTGGATAGCATTATTCATCCAAACACAGTCACACCATCAGAAGATAAACAATGTGACATTAAATAAGAAAAAATAATATCATTTATTGCAGCCCACAGGCCAAAAGCATTAAATAATATTTCCTGTGTGTAGATAAGCAGATTGCTTATCAAATATGAGCCATAAATCTTTGTTTTGTGTTATGTTTGAACCACCAAAGCAAACCAAAGAGGCCAAAAGGACCAGAAGGAGTGATATCAGGAAGCTGGTTATGAACACATGTCTTTCAGAATACAGAAGCTGGCCTAAATCTTGTTGTTAGCCACAAAAGAGCACTTGTTTACATTCCATTGATTCAATTGGTCTATGCTAGCTGGGACTAGCAACTGGATATAGACTAGCCAGCCTATCTCCCTCCCTCCAGTCCACCATCTTTGAAGAGCCTGTATGCCTGATCTCCTGCATTCACAAAATTGAACATGAAAGACACAAATGGGCTTCCATACCTGTGGCTTGTTTGCTACAAGTGGCATTCCTTCTTATAGTAGCTTCTACTTGCCTGCACGATATTGAAAATAGTGCCATGATATATTCAGTTCTTTTATTTTTATTCTTAAAAAAAAACATATCTGGGGGTAGCTATGGTTGCCATACAGTAAAGTACAATAACATCCAAAATCCACAAAACAGTGATACCTTTATTGGGCCAACCTTTGCCTTCACTGCACAATAGCAGCTATATGGCTCCTGGGTGCAGCTCTACTCCCTGCCAATGATTGTTTGCAGAGGTGAATGCAGCTGTTGTAATGCTGACATTGCACAACACAGAAGGAAGGAGCCTCCTGGACCATCAGTGTAAGTACACTGGCAGAACGCTGCTAGTAGCCCAATAGGATCTTGGCCTTTAAAGTGCCTGGCGGATTTAAAGTGTTTGACTGATTTAAAGTCATTGGTTGAGTGGCCTTTATTCTGTGCTCTTAAATTACTTTATAAAATAATTGTAATTCTATAGATAGTTGAATGCTGTTTTAATGTTAATTTTTGTAGGTTTTAGCTACATATGATTCTTTTATGGACTGGCATTCTGTATTGCATTGACAGATTCATAGTCTAGAATTATGGATCCATAACTGTTCTGTACTCAGTAAGACTTACTACATAGTCTTACTATACAGTAAGACTATGTAGACTATATAGACTATGTAGTCTTGCTTTAACATTACGGTATATAAATGTTCCCCAAACCCACCTTAAGATCCAGCAACTGCATCAGGCAAAGAAGATCTGTTCAGTTGCTGATAGGGACACAAGGAGGAGGATGTTTCTGGTCCCCTCCACCAGTGAGTAAGGCTGCAACATCAGAAGCAGGACTTCTGTTCCAATTCCTTGTTGCAGACTCACTTACTGGTGGAAGGGAACCAGAAACATCCTCCTCCTTGAATCCCAATTGACAGACCTCCTTGGCTGATGGATGTTAACATGGTCTGGAGGAGGGCAGGAGTAAAGCCAGAAGACATTATTTAGTTACACATATGTAACTACATAGCTGGGTATAGGATATTAGCAATTGTTTTTAGTTTTGGAAGACACTTTGCATTCCTGTCTTGGGGAAAGGAGAGGTATTTTTTAAAAAAATATTGATTGATTGAAAACAACTACATGCAACTTATATTATCCCACAATTTATGGCCCACAGTGAATGTGGGGGGAAACTCAAAATATTGTTGTTGCTTTGAAGGCTATCTTACTTTTAGCAAGAGAGATCTGTTTTTGGGAACTCAGGAACAGTTATTTGTTTAGTGTGCCTTTCCCCTCATGGTGAATCTGCCTTCACTTGATGGGTGGGGAGAAGAGCAAGATGAAATACCCCGTGTGCTACATTAACACATGTTTCAAAGTTCTTCTGTCTAGGATGTAATGAATGGAGATCTCATCATATCATGGAGGGCTCAATAGATCATTCTGCCATGCCAGAATTGTTCTGTAAAATCAACTGCTTTACCACATCAAGAATTATTTAAATAATGAGAATTATCCTCATGGTCTTGTTCAAAATTTGTGGTAGGTATAATAATAATAATAATAATAATAATAATAATAATAATAATAATAGTTTTTGACTGTTTGGTTATGAAACTTTAAAGCAGGTCTTTGTTGACCTAATGCAAAGCTGAGAAGAGTTACATTTTTGGACCAGAACTCCCAGAATCTCCCAGTTAGTGGTTGTCCAAAGAAGCAACTTTCCCCCAGCTCAGACCTAGTGCAATTCTGCCTCTGAAACAGCATAAAAATAAGATCCTTGTAGCATTGGCATCTGGGTCCAATAGAGCCCTAAGTAATAATATCTGACAGCTAGACTCCAACACCTGGAATTGAAATGTCAACAAGAATTTCCCACTGCACTGTGTTTTTATGGTTAGTGATGAGTGGAGATAGGGTGCATACTAAATTATTCACCTTTAAAAGGCCCCCAGCAAGATACAAAGCAGGGGAGATAGGATTCTCTCACAGTAGGATATGAATGTAATTTTCATTTGGGGTGGTTATATTTATAAGGATCTCTGCTGCTAAATTTTGATTCTCACTTTTATACTCAGTCTAGTGTCTTGATCTTCTGCTCAACCACAGTGAACAAATTATTATTATTATTATTATTATTCTGCTTGGGCTGTGTTGAATTATGTTTATTTCTTATGCTGGTTGTGAAATGATGTTTGCCATGTGCTGGAATATTCTTATTTATCACTTACATTTATACCTCCTCCTCTCTCCTTTTTCTTGAATGAGCCCAGTGCAGAGTGCCTGAGTCTCCTCCTCTCACCTTTATTGTTATGAGAATTTAATGAGATAGATCAAGTTAAGAGAAAATGACTGGCCCAAAGTCATCCAATGAGTTTTGTGCTTCAGTAAGAAGTAGAACCTGGATCTCCCATGTCTCTGGCTACATTAACACTACACAATTTTGATACCACTTTAACTGCCATGCTTCTGCCCTAAGGAATCCTAGAATTTGTAGTTCTGTCAGAAACAAGTTGGGGTTTTTTGATTTTTTGTTGTTTTTTTATAAACTCCCCTGAACTACAGCACTGAGGCTGTCTGGCAGATTATTCCAAATACCTCATGGAAGTGCAGGTCCAATGATTCCATGTGACAGGGCCATGGCCATTTGAGTGGTACTGAAGTGTTATAATTGTACTGTGTAGACACACTGATAATGCAACACCCCGATCACTATGCCACACAGTGCCTTTTCAATGCAGTTTAGATTTACTTCAGTCAGTTTACATCTTGTCTTAGGGGGGTTGCAGACTGCTAGAAATAGTGCACATTGAGTCCACTTTTAGGGTTAGGGTTAGTGCTAGGGAATCATGAGAACTGTATTTTTTTCTGAGACGTTGAACCTTCTCTGTCAGAGAGCTCTGGTGCCACAATAAACTACAGTTCCCATGATTCCCTAACCCTAACCCTAACCCTAAAAGTGGACTCAATTTACACTATTTCTGGCAGTCTGCAACCCGCCTTTGTCATGTAGGAGAATGATAATGCACAGTATCACATTATCTGTATCTCAAGAGTATTTCATACTATTGCATTAATCTCCAATATATTTAATTGGGCTTATTTATTGTCATGGATTTTTTGCCCAGAAATTTTTCTATGGCAGCTTAATAAGAAAGTAACTGTAAAGACAAAATAAACATCCTAAATATCAGGATGGAACAGAGAGAATGCAGTGTTATAGATGTTTCGTTTTAAACATCAAATAATTAGTATAGATGTGTACACCTTAGGAAGGTGTGAAAACATTTATTTCCCAATTCAGACATATTCTCTTCACTTTACTATGACCTCATGGCTCCATTCTTTGTAATTCTGATGTTGTTAAATCACCATAAGAATATAAGTTTTGCAAAAACCATACTTATATTTGAATGGTGAGAGCTGGTGTTTATCAAATCACAGAAGAGCACTAAAAATGTGAGGTCTTGCTGAAGGAGAGAACATTCAGAGAAGAAACCCTGAGAAATGACTGTGTTAAAACTGACAATACAACAAAAGTGCATTGGAATGGTATTATTATTAGGCAGAGGGAAGAAGCTATCTCAGGCAGCAGGTTTGGATACTATAAATAGGCAATAAATTTTAGTTCTTTAACGCAGGATTGTATTTTTACTGATAGGTAACACCCAGTAGCTTCAGGGATTTTCTGTTTCAGGTATCAAAACAACTTGCCTTGCCTTGAGTATGGCACCTTGGCTATTACAGTGTATGTGGAGGGACAGTTCCTAGTATGTCTCACATAGCAAAATATATTGGGATTATTTTTGGTTACAGCAATTCTGAGAGTCATGTTCTATGCATGCTAAGGTTAGTGATCATGCCAACTCAGGTCCCATTATATCTTGAACACGAAAAGAGATAAGGGTTTGTTTTTTTATTTACAAGGATCAGTAAATGCACTCCTTCTAGCAGATTTTAGTGAATGATATATAATATGACACTTGTATCTGCGGGACTGCTACCTATGGTTTTACTTACCCACACCCAAAAATGTATGTTCTCTCTAGGCATTTTCTAGGCCCTCCAGTGCAATTCTATGGTATGCTTCCAGCAGAAGCTTACCATGGAGTCATGCTGGAGTACCGGTACCTAGAAATGCCTAGGGAAGTGTTTTCTCTAGGAATCTCTAGGTCCTCCAGCATGACTCTATGGTCAACTTTATATACCATATATACTTGACTATAAGTTGATCTCATGCATAAATTGAGGGCAGGTTTTGGGGCCAAAATTATGGATTTTGATATGACCTGTGGATAAGTCAAGTGTAAGACTCGGGGTCATGTAATAAAGGATCTAAAGCAGTGGTTCCGAAACACTGGTCCTCCAGAACCTCCCAGAATTCCTAACTGCTAGCCCAGTTGGCTTCTGGGAGTTGAAGTCCAATACACCTGAAGGACCAAAGTTTGTCAATCACTAATCTAAAGGAGGAAGCAAAGGCAAACAATGCCAAAGAACTTACAGAAGTGCAGGAGGCATAACTCTTTATGTTCACATGGATGATGAATGAAAGAAAGAAAGAGTAGAGGGAAGTCAGTGCTTCCAGGACAGATTACACTCTTGCATTTCATCAGGAGATGGTTTCTATTTTTATGAGAGTTAAGGTACATTACTTACATTCACCTATGGATAAGTCAACTCAGATTTCTTGGGTCAATTTTTTGACTAAAATTTCTAGATTTATACATGAGTATATACAGTAATTATAATTCAATCATATTTGCACTGCCTGTACTTTATATAGAATAATTCAATGCAACTATTTCAATAGTCAGAGCAGGAATGCTTTTTTAAAAATGTAAGAAATAAAACCACACTCATTTACAATGTTTTCTGTATGAATGCATGTGACTTTAGTGGTCCATCTTCACCAAAGCATATGCCTCTATGTGTCTTTGTGTGAATAGAGTTAAAGTAGAAAACCTATTATTCCATTTATATGCCTTATTGATCTATAGAACATATACACACACACACACACACACACACACACACACACACACACACACACATATATATATATATATACACATATATATACACACACACACACACACACACATATATATATATATATATATGTAATGAATATATAAAACGTAATGAAATAAAACCACACTCATTTACAATGTTTTCTGTATGAATGCATGTGACTTTTAGTGGCCCATCTTCACCAAAAAAAATATTATTAATATCTCAGTTTACATGATGAGAAAAAGGAGGAGAACCTGTGGGAAACAAAGCACATTTCCTCTAGGTAGCATTTTGAGTAGTAAGGGAAGCAAATTTGAGTTGGAGAGAAAGCATTGAATTAGATTATGTATGCTTTCAAGTTACCTGTATACTGATGGCAATCCCATGAAATTTATATGGTTTTCTTAGACATGAAATACTCAGAGGGAGTTTGGTTAGTTCATGATTACCCACTGAAAAATTTGCTGCAACAAAAGTTTTAATTATTTTTTTTCATAATCTAAAGTCCATTGGGACACCTTATATTCTGTCAATTGAAGTAATGGAGAGGGTGAGGAAAGGCTTCATAAAAAGCGAAAAAGTGGATTCATGTCATTTTTTAAAAATGAAGTTATCCAGTCTAATTATGTGATTTTTAATTGGTGTTTGTATTTTAAACTGTGTTATATGTTTATCAGTTGCTGTATTTTAATCTGTGGTTCCTACCTTGATCCATGGGGAGAGGCCAGTAAGAAATCATCATCATCTTCCCACGGCATTTTCCCCAGGCACGCTACTCTTAGAAAATATTTGTAAACTAGCCTTGTCTTCTAAGAGCAGCATTTGAAATCTTAGAAGGTTATAAGGTATATAAAATTATAAAGTAGCACAGATACAGAAGCAGACAGATATGTGTCGAAGGCAATTCAAAAAAGGAAGTTAGTTTTGAATGTGCTATTGCTTGTCTAGCACAGATGGTGGTGCTGTAAAACAAGGACAAGAAAGCAAATACTCTTCCAAGAGATTGTTGGGGGGGGGGGACCTGGAAAAACATTCAGATAGAAAAGGATTCCCTCATCACTTAGCAGGATTGTGTCACTTAAGAGCAGGGCATTCCCATAGTGTCCTTCAAAAGTTAACCCACAAGACGTCTCTTATGTCAGTTCTACGAACCAAAAGGGAACATAAAGGGCTAATGATATACAGTCTATGAACTATACGGCTTGCAACCACCCATCAAGAAGTTATAAAAAAAATCACACTCATTTTAGGGACTGGGGACAAAAGGGGTCCATCGTGACTGCAGTTTGGTGAGGATTAAGCTTTTCTTTCCCCATGTGCATGCAATCTGGATGAAAGCCACCCACCCACCAAAAGCCAATGATGGGGGTTCGGAAAAACTCACACTGCTTACAAGGGAACTTTGCAGAAGAGTCTGTTGATAGGCACTTGGTGACCTATGGGCCAGATATAGCTTCCCAAAGACATCTTTCTGTTTTTTCATGCCCCCAGGGATATTCAAAAGTTTGTCTCCAGTTTTCACTAACAAGAAATAATAAGTTTTCATGTTAGAATAAGATGGTGTACATTTTGATAATAGATCTCTCTTCTGGACTTTGTATGTAACATGTGTAGTATATAAAATTGTGTGCTTATATATAATGGCCTAAACACTCACACAACTGAGTACCAATTTTATCAAGCAGTCTCAGTGATTTGACAAATGATGCTGGTATTCCAAATGTACAGCAAATTACACCTGGCAATCTATGAACCATTTATTATTATTATTATTATTATTATTATTATTATTATTATTATTATTACTATTATTA
This sequence comes from Phrynosoma platyrhinos, assembly GCA_020142125.1. Lineage (NCBI taxonomy): Eukaryota > Metazoa > Chordata > Lepidosauria > Squamata > Phrynosomatidae > Phrynosoma > Phrynosoma platyrhinos. The sequence continues at coordinate 182,079,335 of CM034703.1, forward strand.
TTATTTAATAAATTTTAACCAGTGTCCCGTATCAGCTATTCAATTAAGTATGTGTAACTAAGCAACCTCTCTTGGCTGGTCGTCCCCCCCCCCCAAAAAAACCCTTATGGTTCCCCGTGCTCTGGTCACTGACAGAATGGACCTCCTTCACCCCAAGCAACTTATGCCTGGTGAAGTAGGTTGGTGTGAAGTTACAATTGTGGTAATAATGTCACAATTGTGATTAAGTAGTGACTGTGCATATGGAACAGTTACCTAGATTTGAGTCATTTGTAACTGTTTCACATTCACCATTGCTACTTAGTGACTCTCTAATTTTATTCCAGCATAACATAGAAAGAAGACACACTTGCTTCCATAAAACGTTATCACACGGGGAAATCTGTTGGTTAATCCACACAAATCCCAAA
>CM034703.1:182095980-182109847 GCA_020142125.1 Phrynosoma platyrhinos
CCGGAATAACCGCCCAGTTATATGGAGGTAATCTGCTGCTCTCACTTTCCTAGCTGCCATGACATGTTTGCCAATTGGTTTGTATTATATTTTATGATTAATCTGATTTTAATTCTATAATAGTTTAATTTAGTTTTAAGGGGTGGGAGGGTTGGGGTGGGGGTGGAAGGCGTGGGAAGTTGGAATGTTTTAATTGTTGTATTTTTTAACTTGCTGTAAGCTGCCCCGATTGCCGAGCAGAGGGGCGGGTTATAAATAAAAAAATTATTATTATTATTATTATTATAAAAATATTACTTGTTACATTGAAGAGTGACATGTCATTATAATTCAAAGATGTCTGTGTTAGTCTGGAGGGTCCATTCCACCTCATGCATCTGAGAAAATAGACTCAAGTCTAGGAAAGCTCATGCTACCAGCTTTTTTCTTTCAATTAATCTCAAAGGGGCTACAAGATCCCTTTCATACTTTCTTTCTCTTCTGTCACGTTACTTTATAGTTTCTGATTTTACAAAAATGTACAGTTGGCCCTCTATTTTCGCAGGGATCCATTTCGCCCCCCCCCCCGTGATTTAAATTGATTTTAAATGGTGCTCGCCCCTCAGTGAATATGTAAAACTGTGGACTTCAAGCCCACAAGAACAGAGGGGTGATTGTAGTAATAAAAATTAAAATGGCAATTTCCCCCCGAAATGATTTCTGCAAAATTCTGCTTTAGAAGTAAAAAGTAATTTACTCTTTACGCTGAAAGAGGAACAACCGGGGGGGGGGGGAGTTTGAAAAAAATTATACCCTGGTTACCCCCTCCCTAACAAAAAATACTGTCATAAGAAACATGGATTGCCAGAATCCTACATAGTACTCATGGCATGCATGTTTTCTACTCAAAGTGTACTTACATCCATATTTTAGATATCATAAGATGACATTTTTTAAAAAAAAGTTTATCCCATTGCCTGAAATTTAAAATTAGTATCCTGGATGTTGAACAGTTATGAAGGGGAGATGTATTCCATTATTCCATAAACATCCAAGATATATCATCAATTGATACATCTATGAGAAAGTAAATACCCAGTATGTGTATTGAATGTATGGTTAGAATGTGTCCAAGTAATTATGCACATCTACACATGATGTTCAATGAGAATAGAAGACCTGGTTGCAAAAGCCCAAATGTTTTTGATTCTTTAATGTGTTAAAGAATAAAACAATGACAAACATTATAAATAGGCTGTGAACAGATCAGAAGGCAGCATTTGTTCATAACTCAAGAAAACAAAAGAAAAAGGAATATTAATAATGCTTTGTTCAGCAATATTTTTCAAAGCAGTGAAAGATTAGCAGACTGGATTATGTGCGTCTGTGCGTGTGTGCATGGGTATGGATAGACACATAGATAGATGGTAGGTAGGTAGGTAGATCCATGAAACCATTGGTTACCTTGGACAAGTCACTTGCTCTCACCCTCAGGGGAAGGCAATGGCAAACCTCCTCTGAACAAACCTTACCAAGAAAACTCCATGATAGGTTTGCCTTAGGGTCCCCTTAAGTTGGAAATGACTTGAAGGCACACAACGCACACAAAGATAGATAGATAGATAGATAGATAGATAGATAGATAGATATGCATACATACAATACAAAGAAAGTATTTCTCTTAACAATCTAGTTATTCTTCAGACAGGTTATTATATACACATGATACAACATAAATATGAGCCTTTCTTTTCTGCATACTTTACTTACAAAGAGAAGAGCAGAATGCTACATGACTAATAAATCCTCTGGGTTACAAAGTGAACAACAAACAGATCTTTCAGAAAGTACATTGCCCAAATGAAGAAAAACCATAAAATTAACAAAAGCCATGCCACAGAATTTGGGCTTGATTTTGAGAGGATATAAATGATCATAAACTCTCTTCAGTCAGATCTGAATGGGGCAGTTGAGATGTTGGTCTACATGAGATGAGGTAAATGGATTTTAACCACTTTTACAGTATCAAATCTATATTATTTTGAATGTGATATCGGGAGAGAGAAAATCATTTATACTAGCAGAGCATCAGGCACTTTATTTCAAAAAATTGCACTTGTAGTGCCAGAGGGTTTGACCTAATTGCAAAACTGCCAAATTGGAAGGAGGCCTAGCAGAATCAGACTGGAAAGGGATTATTGGTGAGAGTTAATTGTCTGCTTCCCAGGGCAAACCCCAGCCTTCTTTGACAATGAAATGTAGGTGAGAGGAAATATTCTTAGGGTACAATCCCATACCCACTGAACTGACAGTAAATTCCACTGAATGCAATGGGACTTACGTCTGAGTAGATAGACATGTATAGGGTTGCGCTGTTCACCAAAGACATACTGGCTTGAAATGCTGTAACCAGATGTTCATTAAAAACAAATGGCATTAAATGATGCACTAGGAATTTACATCTACTCCTTAGTCTAGTAATATGATTTACATTAAAAGGATACTAATCCACAAACCTTTGTTGCCTATCACAGGATACTTATTTATTTTCCCTTATTAGTGTCTTTCTAGTATCAAGCTTCCATTGGGTCTCTCTTCCATATCCACTATCTCTCTCTCTCCCTCCAAGAGATCCGGGCATATGGACCAGCTCCAGAATCAAAAACCCCACTGTGTTTTACCAGATTTGCATGTGTGCACTGTTGGGAGAACACTGCCCACTCCCCCCACATCTCAAGGTAATAATATCATTCACTAAATGTATAAACAGAGAGGGGCTGTCCTATACAAGTGGTTTTTTAAAAAAAGAAGTACAAATTCAGGACTTAACACCTCTGCCCATTTTTCATTCCTAAATGGTAAGGGTGTCCCCTTGTCCTTCAACAGGGAGAGGAGGACATCTGGTCATAATCAGGACATTTCAGCAGAGCAGGGTAATTACTATTCATCTGGAGGGAAGCATCACTGGAGATGTCCGAAGGACTGCGTCCACGGACCCAGGTGTCTGGGTGGAGGAACTGGCCAGAATAGTCAGAGCAGTTGCTGAGCCGTGGGCGATAGAAGCCAGGATGAGGCCTGTACATCTCTTCAGCAGTGTATCTCTTCATGAATAGGTAGACAGACATGACACCTGCACTCTGAAGAAGAGAGAGAGGACAAATTGAAGGGACTACAACTGCAGTTGAAGGGACTGCAACTGTTATTAGTGATGGGAACAATACCCTAGTTTCAAACACGCCAACTGGCCATGATATATCTCCTCTCAGTCTGGTTTCAATCTCCAGCATAGTGTCATGTTAGTCTTAGCATGAGGGAGTGAGCACATGTGTGCTGGGTCTGTAGGGCAGAGGTGCCTGGTGGGCTTCTTTCCCCCGCCCATATATATATATATATATATATATATATATATATATATGGTAGAGAGGTGGTTGGGAGATTTTTGCAGCTATCTACTCATCAGAAATACATTCTACTTGAAGCATGAGGTAGTTATGACTAAGTTCCTTGGCCAGAATCCTGTTGGTGCACAGATATGTTCCCCTGAAGAAGCAGCTGGACATTTTTTACAGATGTGGAATGTGTGCATTCAGTTGGAAGTTGTAGAAACAAAGTTGCGCATTGTGCATACAGATGCACAGTCTCCATGGATAGGCAGGAGTATTTCACAGAGATACACCTCAAGCATTGCTCATCTATGTATATTTCCAGGTTGCATATGATTGGCTACACATTTGGATCTTGTTTCACTTGTACAATGTTGCCATTAACACAAAAGTTGCACAAAACAAATCATGTAGAGTGGGCCCTTGGTATCCACTGGGGTTTGGTTCCAGGACCCCCATAGATACCAAAATCAGTGGATGCTCAGGTTCCATTAAATACAATGGTGTAGTAAAATGGTGCCTCTTACATAAAAAGGCAAAATCAAGGTTTGCTTTTGGAATTTATTTATATTTTTTAATTATTTTCAAGCTGTGGATGCTTAAATTTGTGGATAAAGAATCCATGGTTATGGAGGACCAACTGTATTAACTCTCATGTTATATACAAATGTAGGATCTCAGCCCTTGATCCCAGAGGTTATTGTCAACTACTACTGCCTCAGGTATGCCTGGCAGGTGGATATTCTATGGCAAGTAAATCAATCTGGACTGGACAGCCCTAATCTGACCTTCAGGAACCTACAATACCCCCCTCCCCTTTTACTGTTTATGGCTGACTGAATAGGGGAAAAATTAGAATGGGAGGGCCTTTTTCTTACTCTGTCTCTACCTTATCAAAGCATCCAAATGTTTCTTAGAATGTTATTCATTCATTCATTCACTCATTCATTCATTTTATATACCACCTTTCTCCCTAACTGGACCCAAAGTGACTCATAAAAGAGGCTTAAAAACAATAATAAAACAATATAAATTTCAAAACACAATTAAAACACCACATTAGTATAAAAAGTAAAAATAAGTAAAATCCTTTAAAACACTAAGCTAATAATATAAAACCATTAAAAATCTATCAAAGCAACACTCCAGTAAGAAGCCTCAATGGGTGCAATTATATACTAAAAGCCTGCCTGAAAAGAAAAGTTTTTGTCTGCTGGCAAAAGGAAGACATTCTTAGAAGGCAAAATTGCACCCCACAGGAGTTGTCACAAACCAGTAGCACAACTATATTTATGGATATTGGTTGAGTCTCAGCAGTGGTGCAAGGGGAAGACAGCACTGGGGCCTGTATGCAGATTATATAAATCACTTCTTGAATTACACGGTACATCACAGAACTGAGATGGAGGATTTTGCTCTGATTTCTTTTTGCTGAACTAAGCAAAACTAAGGGGTCCTCTGAGGTTTTACTTGTGACATAAAGGTTGCGAGCATACAAGCTACAAATCTACTATGAGACAAAATCATTGTCAGCAAAACCTCTGGCTTCTCAGTAGACCAGGCAGTGGTGAAAATGCATCAAGTCTGGACAACAAGAAACCCAAGCAAGATGTTCTTAAAATGTACTTTTACGGACTGCAAATTTGCCTGCATTGCCCTGCACGTACCAAGTTAAGCTCCTGGCAAAAAGCAGTCACTCCTGGGCTTGCGTGCATAAATAAGCAGATGCTCCTTGTAGAAGGACATGTTCAAAATACATCCTCGATATACTAAGTATTATTTCCCAAACCTGGCTATGCAACTATGCTTCTTGCCAGAGTAACAAAGGTTCTGCCACAAGCACTCCTTTGTGATTTAAATGTAACTTCAGAAAGCAATTCATTTGCAATTGGACAGAAAAGCAATCCATCAAGATCAAGCTAGTTCATATTTTGGCTTGACAAGCTCATTCTTGTAGGTCTACTAAGGTTTTGCAATTTTGCAATGCACGATGGTCCAGCAAGGAGCCAAGGGTTGCTCAGCTTCAGGAATGCTTGCTGTTCCATCACTCTGCTGATGCAAAATGTTCAAGGCACTCTTGAAAGTTTGGATGGATCAGAATCAAAGTAAGCAACAGTGTACAGTAAGTGAGAAGTGGGATATGAGTGAAACTTCCCCTTCAAGCAAGGGAACAAACTGGCCCAATCCATTTCTGCTTTTACAACTTCCCCACCTTTCCCTCGTCCAAATATAACTTGTTTGTTCCCTTTTTTGGCTCAACACATTACAGAATTTTGAGAATTATACTGCAAAAGAAACCCTGTTATTTTCAGAAGATGCTTCCAGAAGAAAACAGGAATGAAACAGAATTTGGAAGTTGGAACATATTGGCTGGATATGGGGAGATGTAGTCTAAACCACCACCCCCATCTTTCCAAGCTCTGATTCTTCTCAGTGAACTGAGAAATTGTCATACAAGGATACCCACTTGCTCATCCAGAAAAAAATACCCCAGCAATGAGACTAAGAAATATAATCTTGGTGGGTTTAATGCAGCTTCTCTTTTACCAGAAGGAGCATTCCTTGCGCAGAATACTCCTGCCAGTGCAGGGAGAAGTGCATTTCAAAATATAAATTTCCATTCCTGATGCTGTTATCCCCTCCCCTGTTGTAGAGGGTCTCCAATCCTCTAAAAGAGCCCTTCCATCTGCATAAAGATGATCTAATTTTTGTACATATGGAAGTTTTCAAAAGTAATTATTACCTAAATATCTATCTAAAGGAGTGGGGTGGGGATCCCCCTCATAAGGGCATTCAGGCAAAGTCTAAAATTACCTAACTGTCCTTCAGTGAGTGCCAAATAGAATCATGCTGTGGGTGCTGTCCCTACCACTGGCCATCCTCCGCATCTGTATATGCTGTAGATATTCATGGGCTTGTGCTATAAAGCTCTCATTATCTTCTGAAGACCATTTGCCTTTCTGACAGGCAGTCCAAGGAGCTCATAATCAATCTTACCTCAGTCAGGAGGAAAGAAATAGCAGAAAAAGCAAAGGACCATCCATATTTGTATGTGAAGTAAGTCTCAGAGTCCTTTGTTCTGTTGAGCATCTCATCATTGATACTGGAGATATATAAGACAAGGCCCACAACCAGAGATAAGCCTGAAAAGGAAGAGATCTCAGGGTCAAACTGGGGGGGGGGGGAAATCTCTCTTGCAGAGAACCAAGATATCATCCTAAAACAGGGTGGGGAACCTGGGGTCCTCCAGGAGCAGTTCCATCAACTGTGACCCCTTGGTTGCTGGGGACTGATGAGAGTTGTAGTCCAACAACACCTGCAAGGCTGCAGGTTTATCCTCCATGTTCTTAGAGGACAAATGAAACCAGACGTGGTGTGTATATGTATGTAAGCATGAGCCATTATACTGCAGTGCATCAGCAGTCACTCATGGAGAAATGAGCTCCCTGCACAGAATTAAGTAAAAGATTTATATTCTTAGACACAAATCTTTGAACTCCAAGTATTCGATGTAAGTAAAAGCTTTTAAGCTCTGCAGTCATATTTGGCTGTTTAATATCCCCTTAATGCTATGAATAAAACATGGGTTTCTTCTCCCATAGGAAAACATGTTCACATCTAAGTTTCAGATCTCTTCCATTAACTCAAGCCCATCACCAGAAAACACAATGACCATTGTGCCAGAATTTAAAGAAACCACATCTAGAGCTGTTTGGAGCTGAAGTGGCCCTGTTTAACTTTAACCAAGTTATCCTACTGGTTGTTTTCAACTGCAACAGGAAGCCACATTTACTATGGAGTGATCTCCTCCTAGAGGTTGTTTAAAATTCAACCCTGAGCTCTTTGAGGCAACATTGAAAGTCTCACCAAAGAAAATATATGTTATGCAGAAGTTAAAAAGATTTAAATTTGAAAAGCCTAGGTAAACTGATAAAAGTCTAGGTAAACTCTGATTTGAGTAAGGGAACTTTGCAAAAGGAAGGTATGCAGTACCGGTATGTAGTGTCTGGTTTTTATGTTTCGTATATTTATTATTGTATGTGTTTTTATATGCTTAATACAATTTATTTTAAAAAATTAAAAATTAAAAGTCTAAGTAAACATAAGGTAAAAAATAAAGGTATTTCCTGTTGACAAGGTTGTCAAGGTTGTCTGACCATAGGAGGCAGTGCTCATCTCTGTTACTAAGCCAAAGAGCAAGCGTTGTCAGAGACTACTCTGTGATCATGTGGCCAGCATGAATGCACAGAATACTATTTACCTTCCCACCAAAGTAGTACCTATTTATCTACTTGCATTTGCATGTTTTCGAACTGCTAGGTTGGCAGAAGCTGGTACTAATGACAGGAGCTCACCCCATCATGCAGCATCCGGGCCTCGAACTGCCAACCTGCCGATCTTGCCATCAACAGAGTTAGCATCTTAATCATTTGAGCCACTGCATCCCAGGCCCTGCATCTCAACATTAGGAGGAACTTCCTGACAGTAAGGGCTGTTCGACTGTGGAACACACTCCCTCGGAGTGTGGTTGAGTCTCCTTCCTTGGAGGTCTTTAAGCAGAGGCTGGATGGCCATCTGTCGGGGATGCTTTGATTGGGAGTTCCTGCATGGCAGGGGGTTGGACTGGCTGGCCCTTGTGGTCTCTTCCAACTCTATGATTCTATGATTCTAGGTAAACATGGTGCCAAAAGACAATAACATGAGTGCAGAATGAGCCTCTCTTGCGATGGTGCTCTATAACTGGGATGCCACTAATATAGAAGCCCTTTTTCTAATAGCCATCCACTTAATATTGCCTAAGTGCCCTAAAGGCACCAGATCCCATCTGCTCTTGGAAGCTAAGTAGAGTCAACCCTGGTTAGTCCTCAAGTTGGAGATTACCAATGAATACCAGGTGCTTGCATTTCAGAGGAAGAAACTGGCAGAAGTGGTTTTGACACTGTTCCTTGTTTGTTATCCTTGCCTAAGAAATTGCCTATGAAATTCATGGTGTTGCCATAAGTAAACAAGTGACTTGAAGGCATGCACACACATTCTTGGAAGATGATAATTAGATTATATTAAGAGTCCAGTTAAGGATAAATGGGAAAATGGGATGTGCTGTGGACGAAACATAGGGATAGCCTGGAAAGTTATTTTAAGCAGAATGGGATATAATGACATGGTGAAATGATCCAAGAGGCAGATCATATGGCATGCGGGCTCTGTGTCTGGTTCAGTCATCAAGCATGGATGTTGCACCACCCAATATGGCCATGGTGGAAAGATAGCTTCCTGCAGAATGCCTGCTAATTCCTAGGCCAGCATCTAGAAACTGGCACTTACTTAGAGGTATGCCTGAATAAAAGGCTCTTCCTCAGGGAGCACCATGACAAGTGATTCTCAATGGGTGCATGAGATCCACCCTCATAAATGGGAGAGGGGATAAATTGTGAGCTGGGTAAGAATCAGAAATGATGATGGTGGGCTCAGGATCTTTCATGGTGATTGCAAGTTTTGATCCTGCATGTTCCCAAATCACCTGATACTCTAACCACTACAACCACACTATATTTGTGGTGATTTAATAGCACTATTGAGACAATGGGCCTTTACAGACTGCCAGAAATAATGCAGCTTGAGACCACTTTAACTGCCCTGGTTCAATGCTAGGGAATCATGGGAACTGTAATTTATTGAGGCACCAGAGCTCTCTGACAAAGAAGGCTCAATCTTTCAGAAAAAAACTACAATTCCCATGATTCCCTAGCACTGAGCCAGGACAGTTAACGTTGTCTCAAGCTGCATTATTTCTGGCAGTTTGTAAAGGCCCTAACACAAAATTTTGGCATCCTATTAGACCAGCATTAGACATATTATCATAATACATGGCAAAGTCAAAATCTGCCACAAATGTGATGTCCTATTTGCTGTACATTCTGTATTCTCAGATGTGTGCAGAAGAGTTGACTTCCAATTCAGTATAAGGAGTTGGGAAATGTAAACAATTAAAAAAAAATGTTCCCATCTTAAAACTCACCAGACAAAATGAAGAAGATTCCAGACACAAATGCCAGGATGGTTCTGTGAGGCCTAATATGTCCAATGTTGCTCAGAATGAATCCAATAAACATGAAAAAGAGGCTGACCAGTGGGAATGGGGTGGCAGAACGAATCATTTCTGTTGAAAGAAATAAGTTGTTGTTGTTGTTGTTGTTGTTGTTGTTGTTGTTGTTGTTGTTGTTGTTATTGTTATTATTATTATTATTGTTATTATTATTATTATTATTATTATTATTATTATTATTATTACATGTGTAGACAGCAGCCCGGCATTGCTACGGCGTGGGGAGCTAATGGGGGAAATTTGGGGCAGCATTGCACAAGATACTCCAGGAGCAGCCCAGAATATTCTGGCCAGTGTAGATGTGCCCATAGTCCTGAAAAGCAACTTTTTAGTGCCTTGCTGCTGTCAGAACTTCAGTAGTAAAGCATATACAGTGGTGGATCTTTCCACTGCTGGTCAAGTAAGACCATCACAGAGGACTCCTTCTCTCCTTCCTTCCTTCCTTCCTTCCTTCCTTCCTTCCTTCCTTCCTTCCTTCCCTCCCTCCTTCCCTCCCTCTCTCTGTGGTCCTGGAGGGGGACAGTCTACTCTAGAACATCCTAGGGTTCCTGGGATGTCCTACAAGGAGCTATAAGAACTGCACCATAGTGTGGTGTCATGAAATATCAATACCTGAAAAATATTTATTCATCCTCTGTTCTTCCATGTGAACATCAAATGTAAAACTACCTTTTCCAGAAAAAGAGACATGGATTGCTATAGCAACTGAAGAAGCTTTCTAAGTGAGAGAAAGAAAGAGTAGCTGACCTGTGTCAATTCTCCTAAAAATTATTTCAAATATTTGTGCCAAATTAAAGGTTTTAGAAACATGAAAGGGAGAGAGTGGGTTTGTAAAAACTGTTTGAACAGATTGTCTTTGACAGTAAAATATCAAATATTTAGACAATTCCAAAAGATTTTACACTCATCAACACTGAAACATTTACAATGTAGGTGTGAAGTGTTTAACTACTACAATATATATGCTTTTTTGAAAATGTTATATAAGATCAAAAAACAATTCCAGTCTAAAAATGGATGGCTGTGTATGTTTTCCACTCTATCATTAACAGGAGATGGAGGGGTAAAGAATCTGGATTAGAATTATACAGATCTTAGAGAAATTACTTTTTAAAAAAACTGCCGCTTCCAGAATTCCATGCCGGTTGGGGGATACTGGAAGATGTAGTCCAAAAAAGTAAAATTTCCAGGCTACAGAACCATGGTGCCAAGGCAAAAGACCTGCCCTCCCCCTTTCTGTACCACTGTCCAAACATCCTTGCACTCCCAGCTGGGGACTTCCAATCTCAGAATGTCATTTTGCACTTTAAATGAGTATGAAATCTTTCCTCCATTTGAATGGGTCAGACCCTGAAAGACTAATCCCCAATATACTAATTCATAAACTTTCCAGGCTCTTTTATTGCAATATACCCTACATGGGCTGCCTTGGAAGATGTTCTGAAAGTTTCAGCTGACTGGGAATGCCTTCTAACAGGTAGCAGGAGGCATGTACATTTTATACTAGTCACAAATTGGCTCCTGGGCCTAATATAAAGGTCCAGGTTTTGACCTCTACAAGTCGTTGCAAAAACTCATCTTAGAATGCATGACTGTTAAGCTTCTAGTGTTCTGCAGCAGAGAGGCATTAGTAGTGTTGTTTCAGTGACTCCAGCTTATGTTTTGTGCAAGAGATGGCTGCTAAGGTAAAACTGTGGAGGTAATTCTGTCATTTCACCATCCATTGGTAAGTTCCTCCCATACATGTTTCATGTATATGGTTGCTATGAACAGTGAAAGAGCATCTGCCATCCTTACTAAGTTCTGGCTAAAAGGAGCATCATTTCACAGTCTACTTTGCTACTCAAATTGTGGAAGCAATGCCACACTTTATACATTGGTGATAAGCAAATCCCCAGTTTAGTAGGAGGACTACTGGAAGGACAGCCTGTCTCCCCCCATACCTGCTCATGCAACCTTGAGCTGCTTTTGGAGAAAACAATCAAACAAAACAGTCTCCCCCACCCCTGCTTCAAAGTATGGATGCAGCCTTTCATTCCAAGATGAAGTATTTTGTTTATCTCTTTCCTACCTGGTGTCCACACTGGCCAGAATACTCCAGGAGCAGCCCAGAGTATTCTGGCTCCAGAACTGCCCCAACATCCTTGCATTACATAAGGCACTTAGTTTTAATGCTGGGTGGCACTTAGTTGTAATGCTGGGTGGCTGTTCACACATGTGTCTTGCTGTGCTGCCCACTGCTGCTGCACATCGCTGGCTCGGAGGTTGAAATGAGGTGCCCAGCATTGATCGCATGGCTGAGTACCTTGTTCTGACCTCAGAGTGAGTGATGCACAGCAGCAGCAGAGGTGCCAGGTGGCACAACAGAGGGTTCTGTAACTGTTGCACATTGTAAACAGCCACCCGGCATCACAACTGTGGACTCTGAATCTTCTGGGAGGGTATGGAGGAAAAGGTGAGTCAATATACTGGTTTGGTGCCAAACTGGTCAGATGTCATTTGGACTGTTGGACTGTTTGCACTAGAACCATGGACTGGGGGCCATGTGCTATCAAGACTCCTCACCAAAATGTGGGGAGGACATTTTATTTGGCCATACAGAAACGGACCTCGTCTGAGAAAATCAAAACTTAGGACGTTATCACACAGGGCCCAATCCAAACAAAATCCAAATGAAATCCTGACCGAAACCGGATTATTTGCCCCTGTTTTCACACAACGTTGCACAGAACCCCGACAGAAAGTGGACAGAAAGTGGAAAGAACCAAGATCTTTTGAAATTTGGTTTCTTGAGGAATTGCAATTGCGCGATGAGGATCATTTCACATTTACCGTAAGTATGATAACCAAATACGTATTGGGGAGCATTTCCCCATCATTACCCATGGTTCCCGCGAGCATTACTCTATCTGCGCATGTGCAGGAGGCTCATTTCTGCTACATTTACGGGTTTTTTTCTCTTGTGTGTGGACGTTCAATGCAGTTACTGTAAATGTGCAATGAAGGTAATGACACTTGCGGAAACAAAGCTTATTTCCCGTTTATTTTCGGGATGCTTCATTTCCACTTTATTTTCAGTTTCTGGGCCACATGTGATAACGTCCTTAGAGGGTACACATGGATGCATTAAAAAGTCTCCCTCCCCAACCCACACAACAGAAACTACCTACTTAAAACATTGACTGTTGATTCAGATGTCAGCTGGACATTCATTGGCATGACATACTCGATGGTGAAGCATCTTCCGTGTTCTTCACCTGCAAGGAGAGAAGTCAGGTTTTATTGTTTCCTGGGAAACCAAATTGCTTTAATTAGATAAACAAGTTTCTTTTGCTTCAAGGGTTTTTAATCAGTCACTCACATTTAGTATTGATCTTCTTAGTTCCTAAATATTTCCAAAATCAAATCAAGCGGGATGTCATTCATGCAAGTAACGACTGAGATGGGTGCCCAAGCTGGATTGGGACTCTGGAAGTAGAGTGTGGAGGAGCTTTATCTTTTTGGTCCCTTCCCTCCCTTGAGGTGTGGACCAAGATTGCAAGGGGGAGCAAAAGAGTTCAAGTACCCCTCCTATTCGTCACATGTGTCCCAATCCAGATTAAGTTCCCCTGCACCTACTGTTCACTTTTTAAAAATATTTACAACTGCTTATTGTACAGACTGAGTTGCATCTACCTTTGCCCTAGACACAAGAGCTTTAAAACATCACAAGTAAAAAAAAAAAAAAAGAAAGATATATATTATATATTGTTTTAGCTGGAGGGTAAGAATCAGGTGGATCTCCAGATGTTGTTGGATGACAAATTCCAGGACTGCTAGTCAACATAGTCAATGGTGAGGAATCCTGAGAGCTGCAGTCCAGCATCTGGATGGCCTCATGGTTTCCACCCTGCTTTAGCTGATTTTACAGTTTAGACAAATGTTCTACTGATATAGTGTAACTATATAGCAGTCTTAACTATCTTGATAGTATATAACTAAAAGCCTACAGATTAAATCAGGCTTGGGAAACTGTGGCTCTACGACTTCCATTAGTCCTAGTCAGCATAGTCAGTGCTGAGCAACATATGAGGTAGAGTTCAAAATAGCATCTGGATGGCTACAGTACCTGAACTAAACATAAAATACAGTAGATTTTTGTTTGTGGTTTAGTTTAGATTATGTATAATGAATGGAGGGGTGTGGGGAAGCTCAAGATTGTTTCATCTTTCTTCCTACACCTCTTAAGGCTCAGTGGTTTTGAACTTTGACACTGACAATAAGCAGTGGAAACAGGTGGACATTGGGCTGTTTCAAGGACCTGGCAACCCTGTCACATCCATTCTGGCAGCTCCTCAGTCTAGGGATTGTGTGTAATGAGCTCTCATAGCAAAATGCTACATCTGTTGACTTGAAAGGG
>CM034703.1:182109947-182125396 GCA_020142125.1 Phrynosoma platyrhinos
ATATATATATATATATATATATATATATATATATATATATTTCTTAATCCATCATTAGAAAGACCTTCTAGCATGAGTAAGCAAAGTGCAATGAGCAAGAGGCAGGAGAAAAGCCAGGTTTCCTTTGATTTGAAGCACCATACCAGCCAAAAAGCAAACTCTCCAGAGGCCAGAATGCAGAGACATCTTGACTTCAGTACTCTGGTTTTGGGGCAAGATGATGCCTTCCTCTAGGTACAACCAGTAGTCAGTGCTCACAGCAATCCCCAGCAGCCCCAATCCACAGACAGCAAACACACTGCTGAGCAGAGTCAGGGCCTTCCTGCCACAAGTGCTCATTCCCAAAAGCATCAGGGCCCAATGAGAGGACTAAAGAGAACTCCTGGAGGAAGGAGAGAGAGAAAAGGAGAGAAACCTGTTAGCAGAGAATGTGGACTCTGTTAATGCTATTGGCCAAAGCTCCATCTGCTGCCTTTTCCTTCTGTACATGTATCATTGGGAAAGCAGTGCAAAAAGATCCTGATAAACTGGAAAGGCAAACGGCTACAACACTATGGCTGCATCTGCACATCCCCAAATCTGGGATTTGTAATTTGTTGTGGCACCCAAGTTCTCTAAACGAGAAGGCTCACAAAACTATTAATCCCAGAATTCCAGAGCCTACTCATAATTTCAGAGAGAGACAAAATATGGGCCTGTACTCTGTCTGAGAGACTATGCAAGCCACCAAGGTTTTCAGAACTTTTCTCCAGGGAGAAAACTAGATGTTCATGCAGAATCAGATCACCAAATTTCATACTAGGTCTGAAAGTGCCTTGGGCTCTGAAAAAACTCTCCTCAGCAGATTCTTGATATTATAGAAAAGATGTGGGGCTCAGAACTACGGTACAAGAAGTCCAGCAAATTATGATGTTTCTTGTAGTGTTCTGAGTCCTATCATTTAGCTTCCAGCCAATTATCCCCTTGTTGGCATTGCTTCAAAGACAAGCACAAAACGATTGCAAGCTCGGACATGTATAACGTGCAGTTTGTGAACTGCTTCCCTGTCCTTTCTTCCTCTGCCAGTACACATAATTCTCTCCCTAGAAGGAACTAGCCATGTACACTAGAGGAGAAATAATTATCATGATATCATCTACGTTATTTATGAAGTACCAAAAAACTAGGTGCTGTACAAAGGACATCTTAGGGATGGCTCTCTGCAGTGGGACCACAATCTGCCTTAGAACATAAAAGTACCAGAACATAAAAGTACCAGATTTTCATCCAGAAAATCTGAAATTAAATTTGATGCTGACACAATGTCAAGGTCACCACAGATCAGAAATCACTTACCTGAAATACCTACCCAGGTCTCAAAGTTTTCAAAAGCAGCTCCTTCCTCTGGACAAAATGTCTTTGAATAAAAACATTCACAGAACTGGAGAACTAGTTAGGTATAGGACTGATGTGTGAAGCAGCAAGATAGATAATAAGTAAAAATCTGGTAACTTGCTGCAAAAAAGGGAAGGCTGAATGGAGTACCTATAAAACATGGCACCTCTTTATCTTCCCATTGGCTCTTCTAGGGGTCAGCTGTTGGCAACTCACTTGGCATTTGGTTGCACCAAGGTGACCCAGTAACAATCTAAAAACAACAGCTTATGGGGAGGGGAGCAGAGACTAACATCCTGAGGAAGAAAATGGCTATTCCCAGGAGTTCCTATTGTCAGTACCACATTAATAGCAGATCAGTTAAACTGGAAGTGGTGCGCCCGGAACCGGGGGGGGGGGGAATACTTTTGAGGAATATACCTCCAAGATCACCCCTGCCAGCATGACCATAGCACTGGAGTTATAGTGCAACTACGGCTGTATCTATAGTGCAAAATTATTGCAGTTTGACACCACTTTAATTGCCACGGCTCAATGCTATAGAATTTTGGGATTTGTAGTTTTGTGAGATATTTAGCTTTCTCTGTGAGAGAGCTCTGGCACCAAAACAAACTACAAATCCCAGGATTCCATAGTGTTGACCCACTGCGGTTAAAGCAGCATCAAATGGCATTAATTCTACAGTGTTGCAGCAGCCTAGGTCAAACTAGGGGTGTCTGAAAAAGCATCATCAGTTGAGGAAAGTATCACAGACAATCTACATGAGCAGTTTTCAAACTACTGTGCTTCTGTGAGCCTATCAGGGGAGCCTCATTGGAAAGACCAGTCAGGGTGGATGTTCCCTGTTCACCAGTCTTGTGTGGTATCCCACAGTGTGCATGGCAAACAAAATGTTTGTTATTGCTGCCCCGCTGCAGCAGCTGCTTTGCCTTGGCCGCCTGAGAAAGCACCTTGCAATGTCACTGATTCCTGTGTGACATGTTGGGATTCCTCCAGTCTCTCGACTAGAGAGATTATCCTTTCATCTCCACATTGAGGAGTAAATCTATTTTGCAGCAGAGCCTCAGTCAGTAATTGAAGTCTGCATGGGAAAGAGAGCAAAAGCAGTCAGCCTCAGCAGGGGAAAGTATAGGTGCTGTGATCTATCAGCTCCTAGGGTAAGTGGCAACAGAAAATGGACATGGAAGCATACCATGAGACCACCCAGGCAATGATGGTTTTCCCTGCCACATACAGACTGCCAGGGTACAGGAGAAGAGACCTGAAGAGAACTTCAGATATTTCAAGACACCCATATTAAGAATCAGAAGCTACTTCAGAAAGGGTGCTGCTAAGCCCCCAAAAGTGCTAGTCCTCAATATACCCTAAACTCATCCTCAGTGTTCTCTCTTGGGCCTCTATATAATACCCTAGCCAACTTTAAACTAACTTGTCAAAGAATTCCCCCCCCCCCCCCATTCTCTGTACTGGTGCCCTGGTGGCGCAGTGGTTAAATGCCTGTACTGCAACCACTCACTCATAGACCACAAGGTTGTGAGTTCGATACTAGCCAGGGCTCAGGCTAGACTCAGGCCTGCATCCTTCCGAGGTCACTAAAATGAGTACCCAACTGTTGGGGGGCAATGAGCTTACAGTTGTAAACCGCTTAGACACCCCATAGCGCGGTATGAAGTGGTATATAAATGAAGCTGCTTTGCTTTGCTTTTACTGACCAATCTGACCTGGCCCCCTTCAAAGCCTTGCTCAGGGGGTGGAGGAGTTGATCTGGCAATGGCAGCAGATCTCCATGACCCTCTAGTCACTGGACAGCTTGCCTTGTTTCTCAAGCTCTTCTGTATACATCTATTGCACTTGTTTATATCTGGATGTCCTCCAAGATGCTTGAGGTAATGTACAGTATTCTCACCTCCCCCACCCCCATTTTATCTTTAAAAGGTAAAGGAAATAGATTAGGTGGACTGATTCATCCATCGAGCCAGTGGCATCACTAGGGTTGGTGTCACCCAGTGTGGAAACTCATGGTATCACCCCGCTCATTGACCTCCTCCCATATCACACCATTCAGAATCCTTAGTAATGTTTTTTGTACTAATGTTACTCACAAATCTTAATTCCCACATATCACTAAATGTAATGGTAATAGTTGTGACGTAACCAGTAACAACACAAAGGCTCAAAGGAGATGATGATAATCAATTCCATGGCATTCTGGCAATATTGTGCACAGTTTTTGGTATGTAAATTGTACACAGTTTTTGATATGTAAGAAGCACCGAAAGCCAAGCTAAAACAGAACTCTGTATGTTTGTATGTGCCTTCAAGTAGCCCTTTAACTTATGGCAATTCCATGAATTTCATAGAGTTTTCTTAGGCAAGGAATCCATAGAGGTGGTTTTGCCAGTTCTTTCCTCTAAAATATAGCCTACAGTACTAGGCATTTCTCGGCAGTCTCCCATCCAATAGTAACCAGAGCTAACCCTGTTTAGCTTCCAAGTTCAGACAGGATCTATTGCCTTTAGAATATTTAGGTCCTTTAAGAACAGTAGAGGTGAGTTCAAGCAAAGGTCCTTCCCCACATAGCATCTATTCTCATTTCAAAGGAAGTTTTCTGTAGGAGCTCTCCACTCTGAAATGGAAACAGCAGCCTCAAAAGGAGACTCTTACAAGAAAAGTGAAGGGAAAGGAAGAGATATGTCTGTTCAGAGTTCAGTGTTGGCTAATTACATTCACATAATTAACATCAGGGCTAGCTTGTCCTAAAGTAGGTCATCTTTAAATAAGAACAAAAAGAGGCAATTGTGAAATGAGAATACAGGAAAGGTGACCCATGTTGAGAAGCGGAAAAGACTCAATAAAAAATGTTCACATCTCCACAAAGGCACAGTCAGAGATCCTAAGCAGATAAAAATAAAGAGCTTTCTAAATGCCAGGAGTTTTTTTTCCTCAGGTCAAAATTCACAACATACGTGCAGAGAAAAATAAAGAGGTCAGGACCAGTTGTTAACTCTCATTCGCAACCCAAATTACAGCTGTCACTGGAAGTGGAGGAACAAAAATGATTTCAAATAAGGTCATTAGATAAACCATCTCCAGTGTAATGTTAAACTAATAGCACATCAGCACTGCAAATTTAGCTCACTGCAACAATTCATGTTGAAGTAGGGGTTAGGGGTTTCGGGAGTGAATGGAGTAAGCTTAATTCAGAGGCCATGACTTTTTGGTAGAAACCCTTGTTAGAGCTGCTGTGATCACAACACAACTGATAAGAAGATCATGGACTAGAAACAATTCTTGGAACCTTTGGGCCATCAACTTTATCATCTAGGTCTAATTCCAAAAGGGAAGATAACTGGAATACCATTATGTAACATGTTCTGGAAGCACAAATGAGCAAAACAGCAAAGAATCAGCTGACAGTTGATAACACTTGGATCCCATTCCTAAACCAAGAAGGGAAGTGACTAATTTTGAAAGTACAGAGCAGGCGGAGGTGGAATTGGACACTGCCAAACACCTTGTTTATGAAATTCACAAATCTAGAAAGTCCTCAAACAGTTCTAATTTCCCAGTTTCAAGAAATTTCCAACTCAGTGGCCCACATAAATCTCAGTTAGAATTTAGAAACATTAATATCTGAACTACAGTTCTCAAAAGCATTCCTCCCCCAGGTCATCATGGCCAGTGATCATGTTGGCTGGGGGATTCTGGGAACTGTAACCCCCAAAAGTTCCCCCCCCCCGAGCTCTGATTGTAGCATCAAGTATTTCTTCATCTGTCCATCTATCAATTTAATTAAAGTATATATAAATCACATTTTATTGACAAACCATCACAAAGCCACATACAAAGAGAAAATCAATACAAGACTAGATAGGTGTGCAGTCACTAAAGAGGAGAACTGCTGTGAAACACACAAGCTATTCAGAATTACATTGCATCCCTACAATCCAGCACTCATTGATGAAGTTGGAGATTAATGCTCCAGTTCTGCCATCTTTCAGTTCTTTAGCTGTAGACTCCAGCCAAGAGGGAAATTGCAGCTCTGTATTTTGCAAGAGCCAGCATCGTGTAGCAGTTTGAGCGTCAGATCAGGCACACATTATGGTTATTAGAACAAACTCTGTGTCATTTCTCAACTATGATATCCTAGAAAAATGTTTCTCTTATAATCTGAACAGCACAAGGAGCTTACTGCATGGCTATCACAAAGATTTTGCCGCCAAAATAGCTGCTTGAATGCAGCCTGGGTTCCAGGAGTGCTCTGGTGGCCATTTTTTAAGCCGGAAAACTCCTAGTTTTGAAAAGAGGCATCTGGGAGCGGGGATAGACCCAGGCTGCATTCAGGTGGCAAATTCAGCAGCAAACTCATTGTGATAGGGTCCAGATGCAGCCCAATTTAAAATTAAATTTGATTCAGGTAAAACGCTTTATTTTAGCTATGCGATAAGCCTTCAAGTCTACAATAGAGGACGTTATCACACCAGGGGTCTCAAAAGCGGCAAGAAAAGCTGCCTGGAATCAATCCAGCACCATTCCAGAATGGACCCCTGAAAGCAGCTACATACCAGAATGGTGTAGGATTGATTCTGGTCGCGGCAGCCGTAATTCCTGAAGATGCCCAGAAATCAAAAGAGCTGCAACGATGCAGGGATGATGCAGGGATGGGCGGGGTTTGCCGCGACATCATCTGATCCCATGATCCAAGGATCCGGAATGATGCAGGGATGATGCAGCGATGACGCAAATATGGGCGGGGTTTGCCGTGACGTCGTCTGAACACAGGATCCAAGGATCCAGAATGATGCAGGGATGATGCAGCGATGATGCAGGTATGGGGCTGCTTTAGACCCCGTGTGATAACGTCCAGAGTATTGGAAATGTACCCTAAGTGAGGTTAGACTAATCAATAAACAAAATATATTCTCATCAATTGATCCCCTAGACCCAATTCTACAACTCACATTCTAATGATGTGAAGCTGAATTAATCAGATAGTTAGTTTACTGGCTGTTAGAAAAGAAACAGAGTATACAAATAATAGAGAGCCAGTACAGTGGAGGGGATTGAATTTTGGACAAGGACTTCAGACCAGTGTTTGAATCCCTGCTTAGCCATGGAAACCCACTGGATAATTTTAGGCAAGCCACGTTCACTCAGCCTCAGGCAAAAGAAAACCCCCTCTGTACAAATTTTGTCAAGAAAACTCTGTGACAGGTTTACCTTAGGATTGCAATAATAAAAAAACTACTTGAAGGCACACAACAATTTGCAAATCTGGCAGTTGTGACAGGCAACACACACTATGACTTTGTCTACATTGGTCAACAAACCCATTTCTCCAACATTCTGCTGTCATCATGTTCAAGGCCCAAACCCGGGTTCTGGTAAACAGTTGGACAATGTCCAGCATGTTCGGCACTAGAATAGGGGTATAATACTCTTTAAAAAAATTAAACAACACAATTCTTACTCTGGATCTCTGGATCTTCCATTTCTGTACTGGGGAGGCTGTCTGCACTGGTGTCTCTCTCAGCCACCCGGCACATGGACCACTGTCACCAGCTGCTTGCTCTGAGGTGCCCAGACATGATATTGTCACTGGGTGCCTCATTCTGACCTTAGAAGCAAACAACCTGTGCCAGTGGCAGATGTGCTGGGTGGCCACCCAGGCACAGAAACGGAGGGCCAGAAAATGGTGGGCGGTCAGGACAGCTTTCAGGCCAGAACACTCCAAGCTGCCCTGGAGTATAGCGGCCAGTGCAGACAAGGCCTGAGTGACATTGTGAAAATAATCATATGCAAATATATACTTGTGACTGACAACTTCAGAACTCTCAAACTGTGAATGTCATGTAGACTCCTTCAAAAAGAAACCCATCAAAGTTCAATAGAATTTATTTCTTACTGTCTTGGCAGAGAACAAAGTGTGTGTGCGTGTGTGTGTGTGCGTGCGCACATGCACACCTTCAAGTTGCTTGTTAACTTATGGTGACCCCATGAATTTCATAGTTTTCTTAGGCAAGGAATACTCAGAGGTGGTTTTTCCAGTTCCTCCCTCAGAAATATAACCTACAGCACCTGGTATTCACTGGTGGTCCCCCATCCAAGCACTAACTAGGGCTGACCCTGCTTAGTTTCCAGGATCTGGGAGCTGGTGCCTTTATTTAGGCCCTACAGAGCACAATATACCCCACTGCAAATGAAAATACCAAAATTTTGCAATTATCTCGCTTGGACTATGATGATTTTCAGTTGATACCACTGAGTTGTTTCCTCAGCTGGAATCTCCCTTGTCCAAAAATTATTTTCTGGTTCAAAATGCAAATTTTGGATCTGTGGCATTCTGTAGGGATCTTCAAAGATCCAGAGACCAGGCACCTAAAGCCCTTCAATCTGAAGAGGTATGCATAAAGGTTCTTTACTGTCCAACTACTTTATCTCTTGGAAACTTTTAACTGCTGACTACAAACATTGTGTGCCACTCATGCAACATTTTATTGTTGTGTGCATCTTCTGTAATTGGACCAACTCTCTCTCTCTCTCTCTCCTTGCTTTATGCAATGGTTTTTATTCTAAATTAGCTCTTCAAATCCAGATTTAAAATCATTCTGGGGCATTCAAAAATACCACACAAAAATTCCAGGAAAGATTTGCAAATCAGAAAAATTATTTAGCTTGTTACTGAAGCATCTTCATCTAAAGTTCTAACAATACAAACTATATCAGGGCTTTCTTTTTTTGCTGGCATGGTTTCCAGAGATGCCCACACTTAACACCTTCACACACACCCACTTATGTTCTCCCACTTAACTGTCAAAATTAAAGTCCATGTTACTTATACAATTTTACTCTAAATATGCAGAAGTGATCCAAACCGTAAGAAAGAAAATCAAGTTTATCATGCTCAGTGCCTCAACTACTAATTACATAACATGCCCACTGACCATGTATGCCGGAGTATTTCATGCTGTCAGGGCAGCTTTTCATTCATATTCTAAGTGTTTACAGTGTAAGGATCCAGCAATCCTACTCTGCCTTTAGCACTTTGTGTTAACCCAAGCTTTTTAGTGTCTGCCTTTAATGGCAGTTCTAGGCCAAGAGAACACTGAATAAAGGAAGGAAAACTAAAAGATGAAAACTAGAATGAGGTGGGGGATCAGGTGGAAGAGAGGAGGGGGGAGGGCATCTGTCAGCTGAGCTTTGGAACTAGTCTTTCCAAGGCCAAGTCCCTTCCTATAATATTCCTTTTGTCTTTGTGAACTGATCATCACTCCACTCCTATATTCCAGGTTCAACATTTGTGCTCCCTGCATCTGAACTGGCTCTCTTTATTTGGTCCAGTTATTGCAGTTTACTGATCAATCTGTTTCTAAAAGTTCTAATATCCATTAACATCATCACACTTTAAAGAACAACAACAACTGCAGTCCTTTATATACCATCTGGCCTCAGAGAGAAAGAGGCAGGCCAGATCCATTGGGCCCAGCCTAGAATAAGAAGGAGAGCCCTCCCTCTAGGGCCATGGTCCAGGTCTCAGAGGGAGAGAAGAACTGTTGGACCTGATCTCCTTCCTCACTGCCATTCCCTTCTCCTTTTGTGTCATGTCTTCTTAGGTTGTAAACCCGAGGGCTGGGAACTGTCTAATTAACCATTTGTAAGCCGTTCTGAGAGCCTTTGTGGCTGAAGAGCGGAGTAGAAATACTCCAAATAAATCAATAAAATAAATAAATGTCTACTCGGAGGTAAGCCTCACTGAATTCAGTGGGATTTAGTCTGAGTGCCAATTCAGTGTCTGTATCATTGCAATCTCAAATGCATTGATTTTTCTTATCTTAGAAAAAAAAAGAATCTTTTCTAGAAATGCCATTTGGTTTCATTCTTTATGCTGAGTTTCTATTTTCTTTGTAGAAGCAACAAAGCATTAATGGTGCTATTAGATACTACCTTTGATGAGATTACGTTTTCCTGTGGTTTTTATTTTGTTGTCATCTGTCATGTTACTGTATTATTACTTTGTGTTTTCATCTAAAGAATTAGAATGTTCTAAATGACTGTGTTAAAAATGAGAGAAAAAAAGTTTGTAAAATAAATAAACAAAACTTGGAAGGAAACCACTAAAATGGTTCTAAAAACTAAGGGCCTTTGCAGACTGCTAGAAATAGTGCATATTGAGTCAACTTTAACTGTCCTGGCTCAGTGCTAGGGAATCATGGGAATTGTATTTTTTTTCTGGGACATTGAGCCTTCTCTGTCAGAGAGCTCTGGTGCCACAACAAACTACAGTTCCCATGATTCCTTAGCACTGAGTCAGGGCAGTTAAAGTGGACTCAATCTGCACTATTTCTGGCAGTCTGCAAAGGCCCTAAGTCAATCCCAATCTATTGAAGAAAGGATTATGTTTAGGGCCAGCTCACCATAAAGATGGGGCACAACTGACTCATAGCTGATACCAAAGAATCAGCTGTAATGAAGCAAACCTGAAGCAGGGGTAGGCAACCTTTCCCCTTTAAGGGCCGATGGACTTCAGCTCCCAGAATCCCAGGAGCTATTGGCCAACATGGGACTATTGGCCAACATGGCTGAGGCTTCTGGGAGCTGAAGTTCCTTGGCCCTTAAAGGGGAAAGGTTGCCTACCCTTGCCTGAAGGCATCCTAGGACTTGTTCCCACTTACATTTAAACCGGTCTGCAGTTCACCTTCACTCTGTGATGATGAATCGATTCCAAAAGATCCATCGTTTGTTCCCACTATGAAAGCAGCAGATCTTTTCACTATTCCTTTGTAATTGCTTCTTTTTTGGCACGATTGTTGTTCCCACTAGTTTGTGCTGCTTCAAAATGCATGACAATTATCTGCGTGTCATCAGTGATGCAAGTAGCAACACGGTAAGGACGGGGTCGTTCCAGGTGCTGAGAGGGGCAACTTTAGCAACTGAGCCTTCCTCTGCTCCTCAGCAACCCAGGCTGCTCAAGCACACCATTTCCTCTTTGAGCAGCCTGGCTTGGGAACTATATATATTTTAAACTGACAGGATATGCAATCCATTAGTTTTGTAACTAACTGCCTTGCTGAGCTGGTCCTCCCATATTTGCAATTCGTTGTAAATATGATGGATCACATATTCTATCTATATAATGCGCCAGGGGTAGGCAACCTTTCCCCTTTAAGGGCCGAGGGACTTCAGCTCCCAGAATCCCAGGAGCTATTGGCCAACATGGGACTATTGGCCAACATGGCTGAGGCTTCTGGGAGCTGAAGTCCTTCGGCCCTTAAAGGGGAAAGGTTGCCTACCCCTGTAATTTGCCCATAGGTCACACCACAAGCACAAAGGCAGCACTGAGAGGGGGGAGGAAATGGCTGATTTCCCAAAAACCGAGGAGGGATGGTAAACACCCCTCTGCCATTAGTCCCTCCCCTCTAGAATGATGCAATTCAGATCCGTCGTTCCCACTTGTTGAACATGCTTCAGAATCGATTCTTTTCAAAAGAACCGCCAAAAAACTAGTATCAGGGAACAGCGGTTCTTTTGCGTTTGCCTCGCCTCATCGCAATTGCAACCGAGATCAATAGGATCAGAAATGGTTTCAAGTGGGAACAACAGTCATATAACCCGATCAGCAATTTGCTTTAAATCATAGTGGGAACGAGGTCCTAGTCATGCAGAAATCAATTGTTCCTGAAACTGTCTCTTTAGCACCTGCCTGAAGCAAGGTGGCCCAGTCTTTCTGTGGCATCAGAGGTTAAATGCAACATGTAGCTCCTGTACTGTGATAAATAAGGGGTGGTAGTAGTAGTAGTAGTAGCAGTATCCAACCTTCCTCCCAGAATAGGGACTCAAGGTGGCTTACCATTTAAAAGAGCAATAGAGATAAAAACACAAAAGGGAACATTAAAACAGAATTAAGCAAGTCAGAATAACACTTCAAATCTCCAGTAAAAAGAGTAAAATGTAATTAAAAAGATTAAAAAGCTATTTAAAAACTACAGTTTAACTAGCTCATTCTTTAAAAATGTTCTACATCAAAAGCCTGACAGAATAAAAAGGGTTTTGCTTGCAGATGGAAAGACAGCCGGGAGGTGGCTATTCTGGCCCCCTGGGAAGGGAGTTCTGGAGTCTGGGGCAGCCACCGAGGAGGCCCTCTCTTGCCTCCCCACCAACTATGGGCCTTTGCAGACTGCTAGAAATAGTGCAAATTGAGTCCACTTTAAATGCCCTGGCTCAGTGCTAGGGAATCATGGGAATTGTATTTTTTTCTGAGACATTTTTTTCTGAGACATTTTCTGACACAATCAAAGCAGTCTCAAACTGGATTATTTCTGCAGTGTGTATTGGACCATGGACAGGACTACACTGCTCATGTATTGGGTGGGTGGGTGGGTACTTAGTTGTTTTAAATTTTAAAACACCATGCTCCATTTATTTTATTTTATTTTAAAAAAGATAAAAGAGCTATTTTTCATGTTCTTCAAGCCATTCAGCAGAATGCAATATGGCAGATTAAAACCTTCTGGATATATTTTCTCTTCCTGGGCTCATAATATATTTAACAAGTTCTAATTCTAGAAATGGGCTACCCCAGGCTTCCATCAAGTCTCTTTTGCCCCCGATGAACTCTGAGCTAAATATTATCTGTGCTACAAAAGCTTATCTAGGTCAAAGGACCAGGGATAACATGAAGTGTGGGGGAAATGTTGCCAATGCAACAGGCCTATTTATTACTCTTGTTATGGGTTACAGAAGAAGGGCATTAGCTTTGGTCCAGCAAGCACTCTGTTCACCTTTCTCTCTAAAGGCGGCCAGAGTAGAGAATATGCTTGTTAAGTCCAGGCACCCCAGGGCTTCTCGCTCTCCTCCCTCAGGCCCCACTTCCACCAGCAGCTTCTTTCATCAAAAACCTCTTTTAAACATCGTCCCCCCATGCTGAAAATAACCGCTTAGATCCCTGGAGGGGAACACAGACATATTTCCACAGCATTTTGCGTGCCCTTATTCTATGGGTTTTCATCAGCTATAGTGGGAACTGTCAAAAATGTCCAATAATTGAAGAAAAAACACAAAACAAAATTGGAAATGGTTAGAATTTAATTTCTGGTTTCAAGAAAGGAGGATTTTTTTTAAAAAAAATGTTTAACAGTGGAAAGAGGCTTCACAACTTGTTTCAAAGACGAACTGCTGCTCTTGGAAGAATCCAGGAGTCAGTTCTCTCTCCCTCTCCGGTGTGTGTGTGTGTGCGTGTGCATGTGAGAGAGAGAGAGAGAATGCTGAAAACAGAATTCAAAGCTTGGAGGAAACTGAGGCATAATCTATTTTCCCAGCATGAGCCACGGCAGTGAAAGCATCGTCAAACTGCATTATTTCTGCAGTACAGATGCAGTCAAAGATAAGGGCAAGACTAACCCCCATTTTTTCTTGCTTTGGCCATCATAAAAATAAAAGGCTCCCTGAAAACAGAGGAAGGGGTCTTACACCTCATCAGACCACTTAGCGCATTACCATCTTCTCTGACAGTATCTGCCCAGGGTTTTAGAAGGCAGCCTTTCTCAGCCATACCTGGAGATCACTGGGACTGAGCCGCAGGTGCTTTTCTTACAAAGCCTGTCATCTGCCACTGAGTTCTGTCCTTCCCCAAGTGCTGCAAATATGAGACCAGAAAGGTTAAGAACATGCCTTCAAAGACTCAGTTGGTGCAATGCTTTTGAACAGCAGAAGCTGTATTGCAGGGCATGGGAAAGATCTCCCCAAAACAACCTGGTAGCTGCTTTACTAAAATTGGGTCTAGTACTGGAGAAGCTTTATATCTGTTCCTATGGCATGCTGCCAGCTCCCAGAAGGGCTAAGACGAGTTTGTTGCCCCTTGTTACCTCTACCAGCTGTGTCTTCATTTCCTCTTACTAGATATCAAATAGATTATTTTAATCTGAGGGCTTTGTTCAGAAAAATACTCTGTTGTAACATAAAAGGAAGGGAAAGAGGGAATGTAGCAACACATTTAAGATTAGCTGATCTATATTTCAGTATGGGCTTTTGTGGATATCAATCCCCTTCCTCAGATGTGCTGATAAAGTGAGATTAAAGCCACAGGTATTAAAGGGTAGTTACACAGTTGTGGCAGTAGTATAGAATGCAATAGGATACAGAAAGATGTAAATTATATAAATACCACTTCTCTTTTTGTGACAGATCTTAATAAGCCCCTCAACTTCTTTCCTGACCCTGATACAGGGGAATTTTGCCAGCATTTTGCCAAGTATTTTCTCTCACAGCCTCCTTTTCCCTTCTCAGCCAGGTTTACAATTGCTTTGGGGGGAAGGCTCATCGTGGTTTTTTTTTTGTTTTGTTTTGCAGAAGAGGAGTGGGGAATTCATGTGAGTTTGTGGCGCAGACATTTAAAAACTCACAGAAGCAGAATTAGTCAGGGAAGTGAATGGAGGATATCTTGATACACAATAAAACAAATTCTCTGAGAACACTAAGGATTTAAATAAGCGTGAATAGTCAGGGCAAAAGAGGAATGACATTCCTACAGTCTGCCATATTACCAAGTACACATGACGACTGGCTTTGCAATTCTCGTTTACACATCTGCCACCCTCTATGCTAGATATATTGGTGCCAGCTGGGAAACAGACGTTTGGCAAGCTCAAATCTTCTTGTCCTTCCTCTTGATAAGAAGAATTGCCAGAATGTTTTTGCAGGCAAAAGAAAATGGAACTGATACAGTGTGCTGGCTGCTTCCATAGTGCTAAGGATGAGCTGGAAGCTGTTACAAATCCATTCACTTTCCTTGTAGATTTCCCACTTGTTTCATTGTGGAACATTTTGCCACAAAAACTATACATTGCAGAGATGCTCCAAAGTTACTGCTAATGGGGTAAAATGTAACATCTCCTGTAGATTTCTAGCATCACTTAGAGAAATGTTGAGCTGATGCCCTCTCTCAGAATCACACATTGTGGAAGGGCTTTTGGATGTCATTGCATCCAAACACCTACAGACATGTGAAGTGTGCTGCTTCAGTATCCCTGATAAATGTCGTCTAGCCTCTGCTTTAAAATTTCTAAGAAAAGAGCCCAACACTTTCCGAAGCAGCACAGACTATCAGGAAATTCTTTGTAACATTTAGTCAAAATCTCATTTGTTAGTCTTTGAATCCACCAGGTTGAGACCTACTTACGATTTACATAATCTTTTATGGGACAGCCCTTCAGATATTTGAAAATAGGTTCTGTATCACATTTAAGTATCTCTTCTCTGGGCTAAACAGACCCAGTCTCCTTTTCTCCACTGGACTTGGTTTCCAGGACATGAACAGCAGAAGAGCCCTGATGGATCAGATCAAAGGCTTATCTACTCCAGCAGCCTGTTCACACAGTGGCTATCTTTATCACCTTCCTCTGGGTCCACTCCACTATGTCAGTTTTTGTTTTGTTGTTAACACCCCTTGAGTTGATCTGGCTAATGCTCAGGGACTGTGGGTGCTGTACTCCAAAATACCAGGATGTCACCATGCTGCCTACCAGCTAATTGAGCCATTCCTAGGGAAGAATGGAGCAGGACAATTTTCATTATCAAGGAGGCATGAATGATAGTAACAGAGATTGCACTTAAGTCTCTTTTATGTATCCTTCACTCAAATGGGAATCAATAACATTCTGCTTTGGAACAAAATATAGGTACCTGATAGGTTTTGTGTGTGCCTGTGCATAATTCCCCCGTTTCCTCACAGGATTTCCCCCGTGTGATAACGTCCTAAGAAAACCCTATGAAATTTATAGATCACCATATGTCAGCAGACAACTTGAAGGCACATATACACTTGTACTTTTTAACATTTTTTAAAAAGAACATTTTTCTAAAACAGAAATGCACTTCCAACCACTTTTTGGTCTTCCCTTCCTTCTATATTTCTAGCAGTCAGTGGGATGCCTAGTCTGCTGTTCTAGGTGAAGATACTATAGTGAAAACTGAATATGGGCATAGCAATCGCACAAAGCAGAACTGAAAGTAGGGCATCGAGCAGGGAAAAGCAAAGACTGGTGCTTTGGCCATCCTATCACAGGACCTTATCACACCCT
>CM034703.1:182125496-182140248 GCA_020142125.1 Phrynosoma platyrhinos
CCTTCCCCCGCACTGTCCCCAGCCTTCAGCTGCCTCCAAAGCTGAAGGTCTTGGATGGCTGGGAAGGAGGAAGAACAGGCGTGCACCTCTTCTTCCTCCTTCCCACCCTCCATGTGCCAGGGAAAATGGCTTTGTGTGCCATCTCTAGCAAGTGTGCCATAGGTTCGTCATCACGGTCCTATCACATTTGAGATATATGCCATGAAAAGTCTTGCACTAAGCAGCACAGCCTATGCTTGAGGCTTGGGGGTCATTAGGAGAGTTAGCCAAACCTCTTTCAACACTAGTACATCTAGGCATGGCCAATGCTCAGGGACTGTGGGTGCTGTAGTCCAAAATACCAGGATGACACCATGTTGTCTACCAGCTAATTGAGCCATTCCTAGGGAAGAGTGGAACAGGGCAGACAATTTTCATTATCAAGGAGGTATGAATGATAGTAACAGAGATTACACTTTAGTCTCTTTTATGTATCCTTCACTCAATCAGTAACATTCTGTTTTGGAACAAATTAACGGTACCTGATAGATTTTGTGTGTGCCTGTGCATAATTGTTTGCCTCTTCAGCCAATCTCAGGTTTGCTCCTCTGGGGACAGGCTGTTCCTGACTTATGCTGGATACAGAGAAATGCACTGAATGGGAAAATGAATAGATCAGAATTCTTTGACAGGCCACTGGATACCATATGGTGTACACAACTCTTGCCCTGTTCCTCTTTCGCATCAATACAACATTTTTGTAACTTTGCAGTGGCACTAAAGAAGTTCTATGCTGTCTAGCAAAGATAAATGCCTAAAACCTGAGTATACTTCATTCACTATGAGAAAGAAGTTGGGCTTGCTCTAAGTTTTTTTCTGAAAATAGTACAGGAAGCTAGATAATTGTATGAAATTAATGCATGCTTGTCTACTTCTGTGTTGCATGATCAAATGCATTCATGATGTCCATTCATTCAACCAATAACTATTTACAGAAGAATTTAATATACATTGCATTTTTGTTATAAGTGTTTACCAGTCACATTTTCCTAAGAATTCAAAGGGTATTGTATGCATTGCATCTGTAATTCATAACACAGCCCTGTACTTATTATCCGCATTGTGCAGATACAGACATCAGGCCAACAGGTATGAAGCAGAGGGAAATGTAAAGCAATCCCATTGATTCTCCTTGACTTCCTAGTGGGTACTGATACTATCAGTCATGGTATTTTTCTGAACCAACACTGCTGGTTGGTTGCCAGTGCCACGGCAATATTCCCACTTCCAGAAGAAGATTCAAGAACTGGCTTGGGCAATTTCTGCTCAACCTCACAGCAACTGCACTCACCCTGTTATGCTCTTCCACATCCATATGAAGCCATTGGGTAAATTCACCTTGGGATTTAGAGTGACATGCCAGTAGCATGATATTAACATTTCTGTGCTTTTAAAATACATAAGCACCACAAGCTATCACTTTTTGTACAAAACATATGGCATGGAGAGCCACTGCACATCCTTTTGTGCCACTCCCCCCCAAGAGGTTAGATTGCTACTTTTTGGAGCAAGAACACTTGGCCAGATGGAGATTAATTCAATGAAATGAACATATATTTAATGACTACAAGGGGTGCTTCAAGCAACTGGGAAGGGATGGGAAAGATCAAAGAAGATTCCCATGCAGCAATCTTTCTCCACCTGGCCATCAGAATTAACAGATGCATTTCTAAGAGTTGGAAGAATGAAGGAGCCTCAGTGAAAAACATCTTTATTTATACAGAAATGGCTTGTAATAGCCAAGGCTTAGCATTAACTTTAGTCAGCAAGCCAACAATGACAGGTCTGTCCAGAAAAAGAAAAAAAGGAGGCCCTGCAAAACCCTACACAAATTCAAATTACAAGAAAAGAGATTCCACGTAAACATGCAAAGGAATTTCTGCACTGTAAGAACCGTTCAACAGTGAAATAGACTGCCTCAGGGAACAAGGTGGATCCTCCTTCTCTGGAGGTGTTTAAACAGAGGTTGGATGGCCATCTTTCAGGAGTACTTTAGTTGCGTATTCCTGCTTGGCAGCGGTTTGGACTGTGTGGCCCCTGTGGTGCCTTCCAGCTCTAAAATTCTATGATCCTTTGAGACAGCATTTAACCCATTGTTGTTATTGTTGTTAACTGCCCTTGAGTCAATCTCAATCTATGGAGAGCCTGTGGATGAGACATCTTGCTCTGCTTAGTTCCTGCAAACTTATACCCATGATCTCCCTAATACAGTCCATCCATCTGGCATGCAGCCTTCCTCTGTTTCTGCTCCCCTCCACCTTTCCTAGCATTATTGTTTTTTCCAATGAGTCGTGCTTCTCATGATGTGTCTAAAGTACAACAGTCTCAGTTTGGTCATCTTGGCTTCCAGGGAGATTTCTGGCTTGATCTGCTCTAGGACTCATTTGTTTGTCCTTTTGGCTGTCCATGGGATCCTCAACACTCTTCTCCAGCACTGCATCTCTAATGAATTGATTTTTCTCCTATCTTCTTTCTTAACTGTCCAGCTCTCACATTCATACATGCTAATAGTGAAGACAATTGCTTATATAATTCTAACTTTTGCGTTCAGTTGTGTATCTCTGCATTTTAGAATCTTTTCTATTTCTTTCATAGCCATCCTCCCCATTATTCATCTTCTTTTGATTTCCTGACTGCAGTCCCCATTTCTATTTAACCCATCCCACCCCCCAAATGCAGTGCTGCCTTGCAGCTTTGACAACAACCTGCTAAGAGATCACATGACAAGGCAATCCCCCAAAACACTGCACCAACAAGAATGATCCATATGGAAGAGCTTTCCAGCATCTTGATTAAAGAGATAGTCCCAGGAATTTTAGCTTTGTTTGCAATCCACCTCTATCAGGACATTCTCCTCCTACATTTTGTTGTTGTTGTTGTTAACTGCCCTCGAGTCGGTTGTGATTCATGGCGACCCTGTGGATGAGACATTTCCAAGAATCCCTATCTTCTACTGCCTTGCCCAGATCCTGCAAGCCCTTGCCCATAACCCCCCTGATCAAGTCTATCCACCTGATTTGTGCTCTTCCTCTCTTTCTTCTACCCTCTACCTTTCCTAGCATTATTGCTTTTTCTAGTGATCCATGCCTTCTCATTATGTGGCCAAAGTACAATAGTCTCAACTTGATCATCTTAGCTTCTAAGGAGAGCTCTGGTCTGATTTATTCCAAGAATCCATTTGTTGTTCTTTTTACAACCTGGTGAAAGGGCTACCTGTGCACTTAGCCAAATGGCCATAGTGGGTATCCATCCTCACTTGGGGCTGCCTCACTAGCTGAAGCATTCACTTTACATGTATCTTTAGTGTTACTGGTTTTCTAATCTTTCCTGATGAATCAAGGAAAGTAGCTTGTAAAATCAGGCAATGTGGTGTAGTGGTTATAGTGTTGAGCTACGACTGGAGAAACTTGGCTTCAAATGTTCACTTGGCTAACTGTGGGACCTTTGGCTAACTGTTGTCTCCCAGACTGATCAAACTCATAGATTTACTGGTGGATACAAATCAAGATCATATGGATTGCCTTAAATTACTCAGAGGAAAAAGGGTAAAAATGTAAACCCTCACCCCATGGGAGGGCTGCCTGCTCACTCTTTTGGGGAAAATTGTTCCCAAATGCTCCAAAGGAGGCATGGGGACAGTTTAAACCATGTTTCAGTACCTCAATGGGCCATTTCAGCCCTGGAGAGACCTTGTTTTTTTCAACAGAAAGTGTAATGCATTATCCCCCACACCTGGTTTATCCACACTTTTTCTCTGTTACACAACTGCAAACCCACATTTTTCAGTTCACAGGGGACCTCTACACGCCTCAAAACTTTTGTGGGCCTTCAATGCCAAAATGCTAGTAGACACCTTCCACCAGCCTCTTAGAAGCCAGAAGTGGAGGAGGCAGCAGCAGCTATTATTGTTCCTCCTCCTCCTCCAGTAAACACCAACTGAGGTAGTTGGTGCTGGAAAAGCCCAAAAGGACAACAGAGTAGCAGGACTAGTTACATTCACTACCCCTCCTAATGGGAAATGAGAAGTGGCCCCATAGGTACCTAGTCGCCTCAGGGGCCTCTGAGCACTCTTTTATGTCCATTTTGGCAGAATAGTGGAAGCCACAAGCAAACACAAACCAACTTGCATTCCTTGTACTGCTTTCCTGTTGCTGGCAGACATCCCTTCAACTGAAGAAAAGAAGACTAGCTCAGCATGCATATGGCTCCATCAACAATTGGGCTGTAGTGGGCTATGTACTCACATATAGATTATACATATACAGATAAGGAAAATTGTGTTACAGAGCTCTCATGCCATCCCAATATTTCAGAGATGAAAATCAGGGCATATGTGGCCAAGCAACGTCAAAGTGTGGTCAAGAATGTAAAATTTATTCAAGAGGAAGAACACATAAGCTAGGAGAAACTGCAATGGTTTGCTTTTGCCTGAGTCTATTGGAAAGGGCAAGATTCCTCCCACTCCTCTCTTCTTCCCCCTGCAGAAACTAAGCATTTTTGTACTTCGAACGCAGTTTGCAGCAACTGAAGTAAGTTGAGGACTATGTGGGGGACAGAGTATTAATTGGGACTTTCCCTGCCAAACTGAAAAAGTTGGGGGGTATGTTAATATGATTGAAGAAGACCTTTTCCTCTGCTGCAATAGCTACAGAATCTACTTTTGTTCCAATAGCTCAGCCAGGCTGGGACAGGCCATCCCCCACCACCAAAATATAGGAATTATGGCTGTAAGGACATGATGAAGGCATTTACAACCAAACAATGTTAAGATAGTACTCTGGATCCTACTAATCATCAAAATGTCTAAGGGCCTTTGCAGACTGCCAGAAATAGTGCAAATTGAGTCCACTTGGCTCAGTGCTAGGGAATCATGGGAACTGTATTTTTTTCTGGGACATTGAGCCTTCTCTGTCAGAGAGCTCTGGTGCCACAATAAACTACAGTTCCCATGATTCCCTGGCACTGAGCCAGGGCAGTTATAGTGGACTCAATTTGCACTATTTCTGGCAGTCTGCAAAGGCCCTAAATCTTTAAGGAGCCATAAGATTGTTTGTTGTTTAAAATCCTTCCCGCATTGTTCTGATTTAAGCCAGGTCTTTAAAAGCCACACTTCTCAAACCCAGCCCTTCACATGCAGCAGAAGATATTGGGTGCTAAATTATTCTATCACCTTCCTAACCTCAGTTTAGTGCAGCCAATGTAAGCAGCAATTCTATGTTAGCCTTGTGCTTAATTTAAACCATGATGCAACAGTGTGAAACATTTCCACCTACAAAAGAGTCACATTTGCCACTAAAATTAGCCCAAATATGTGTTATTTTGTGAATTCAAAGGGAGAAGAAAACATGAAAACAAAAGAGGCTTTGGCAGAACAGTATTAGTGGCAGCATGATGTTGATTTTCCCGAAAGAAGATGGAATCATTAGTGCTGCTTATAGTTGCCTTTATGATGTCAAATGCACTTGGCTTTTCAAAAGACACCTGCTAAGAGAACCTCCCTTACGCACAGCAAACATACTTCCTCACCGGGTCCCATAATAATTATAAACACTCCTAACAGGAAGCATTTACCATCAAGA
Organism: Phrynosoma platyrhinos; assembly: GCA_020142125.1. NCBI lineage: Eukaryota > Metazoa > Chordata > Lepidosauria > Squamata > Phrynosomatidae > Phrynosoma > Phrynosoma platyrhinos. The sequence continues at coordinate 182,131,115 of CM034703.1, forward strand.
CTTGGGTCTGGAGTTGCTAAAATTGTTCCTGAGGGGGCAACCTTTGTAAAGGAGACAAAAGTATCTTTCTGAAATAAACAAGCATCAAGCTGCTTGCCTAAGGGTGCATCTACACTGTAGAAATAATGCACTTTGACACTCCTTGAACTGCCACGGCTCCATGCTACAGAATCCTGGGATTTGTAGTTTTGTGAGGCAGCAACACTCTTTGGCAGAGAAGGCTAAAGACCTTGTAAAATTACAAATCCCAAGATTCTACAGGATGGAGCTACACCACTTAAAGGGGTGTCAAACTGCACTGAATGAGGACTGAGTCAGGAGAAGTTCATCTTAAAATGGCAAGGAGGTAGTAACAGAGAGCAGTATACAGCACTTTTCCTCAACTGACACCTTTCAAATCTATTGGTTTGCATGTCCCACCATTGTGGCCAAGCTGTAGTGTGAAACACACAGAGGGCACCAGAATACTTACAGAGGGCAATGGGATTCAGTTACTCCCTTCCAGCACTCTCCCTAGCTTAAAAGTGGGTCTCAATATGCATCAGAATGAGGTGAAAGGAGTTCTTGGTAGAATACCAAAGTGACAGAATGGATGCTTCACATGGCAAACTGGGGATGCTAAAACATCTGCCTTTATAAGGCTATGTGTCTTATGGCAAGAAGCCTTTTCCACAGAAGAAGGATTTTTCAATGGCACCCACACCTCCCAAAGTGAAATGATATAGTCCTGAGGACTGGGCAGAATGGTATTCCCCTTGAGCTACACATATTAGCCAAAATATGAGATGCTTATAACAGAGGACTTAGACAATTTTTGGCAGCTGTAAACAATCAACATTTGCAACATGCCCTGTTTTTGTTCACTGATTCTAGCCCCTGCAACACATGGCATGATTATACATATACTTTGCTTAACAAGGTCAGATTATTTGTTGATAAGGCTGCTTGACCCAAATTCCCATTGTTCTCTTTTAAAAGCCCATTATCAGCCTGTGAACTCTCCAGTTTAAAGACTACCTTCTGAGTTTTTGGAATGTCATGTAATGGGACTTCATGGGTCCCTACAGACCAAGTGTCAGTGTAGGTTAGGATGGCTGCAAAGGTTCCTTTCTCTTCTTCACATCTCTAAAATGTGTGTGTGTGTGTGTGTTGTGTATATATGGGAGAAGAAAAACAGTAGGGTCATGTAACTTCATAGTACCCAACTAATCTGAATCATCTGTGTGTACACATCCCCTTAACTATGATGCAAGTGGGATGGCCAGAGAACCCAGTGACCTCCAGATGGGAATCCAGTCAAAATGTGTCTGTCACATATTTTATTGTTTCAGGAGCAGTGGAAACCAAGTGCTGAAAGTAGTCTTTTAACTTGGCATCTTAAACTGTAAGCCCTTCTCCCCACAAACAAACAAACAAACAAAAATAAAAACCTAAGCAAATAAAACAGGCATTTGGGAAAATCCTCCTTTTGTTCTGCAAGGCAAACACACTACAGCACAGAGGAAAGCCAAGCGTGATGAATGATTTCACCGAGGAAAGAACTGAGCAAAAGCAGAAAATTAATCCAATCCCTTCCATCCAAAACGTTCTTCTTCTGGCTGGTATAATTCTGTTGGGAATTTAATGAGACTAAACTCTTTTCCCCCCCTTTTTTGCTCAACAGCTAAATCTACATTGCAGGTCGGAGGGGCAGTCTAACCCATACTCTAAGTGGGTATGGAAAGCATTAGACAACGGTCCACCCTTCACAGATGTCTGTGTGTGGCCCTCTTTCTAAGCCCACTGATGCTCCCACACTTGGTGGTTGCCAGGCTGTTCCTTCCATCCACCAGCTTAGCTGCTCCTGCCTCAATGTACAGATATCAAATGGTTGCTATAGAGAGGGGGTGAATCTATGGTGGCTATTTTAAACAGGCTGCACATGTAACACAACTGTCTAAGAAGGAATTGTGAGCACAAACACAGCAAGGTTGGCAGATGGCAGCCACAGCACTCAGGGATTTTTGATAACAGTGGCCATTTGACTGTTTTACTTTCACTCTCCCAATCACTCCTCTGTTTTCACTTTTCTCTTGTATCTGCCTGTCCCTTCTCCATGGCAAGTAGATTATGAGAGTTTCAATGTACAACTTGGCATCTTTTTGGCTCTAGAACTGCCTCCCTAGGGTCCTGCAACCAGGAGGTAGAGAAGGAGTCTACCTTTGAAGAGTACTTGAGGGTTTCGCTCTCACTTGGGTGGGAGCACCCTGGGTTTGCCTTTTAGTAAAAGGCTGGCCAGGGAGCAACCCAGTTGGGTGAAATCATTGGATTTATCTCTGGGTCAGGTGTTTCACCCAAGGGAAGGCTGAGGTGACACCTGGCTTCAGCTGAACCCACATCATGATGCTTCCTCCTCTCACTTCTGGGATCATCAACACATAAACAGATTCTAGGTCAATAAAGTGGTCCTTAGTTACAGAAGAGATTCCAACTAAACTTTAGGAAGAACCTCCTGATAGTAAAAACTGTATGACAGTGATACACACTCCCTCAGAGGGTGGTGGAGTTGGCTTTGTTGGAGGTTTTTAAACAGAGGCTGAATGGCCATCTCTCGGGGGTGCTTTGATTGTGAGTTCCTGTATGGCAGAGGGTTGTACTGGATGGCCCTTGAGGTCTCTTCCGACTCTATGATTCTACGATTCTAACTCTATCTGGTCTCATTATTCTATAGTAGGTCATCAATGGGGTTCTGAACCTGCGTGACATGTGACACTGTGGGTGAGGGGCCGCCTTTAATGGTCTCCAAGGAAGGAGACCAGAAACCTTTGTGTCAGGCATAATGCAGCCCGAATGCTGGGTGTGGAAGCAGAGTTGGAGGTGATGAAAGGGCTGTCCTCCCCTCAGCTTCTTTTAAAGCCACAAAAGAAGTCATTTTCTTGTGAAGTCTTTAAGGATGGCACACTTCACCATTTCCATTTGGCCAAGACAAGAGGAGAAGGGTCAACTAATGGGAGATTCAGCAAAGACACCAGGCTTTGAAAGTTGCAAATTTACAGCCCTTTGTAGCAACATGATTTCATTTGTTTAAAATCTAACGCCTGAGTTAGTTGGACTGTGGCTGAAAACCATTACAGGGTTGTGATCAATGTTTAAGAGGGCAACGCTTACACAGACACAAAAGCTGCCTGTGGGAATCGGAAACAACTATTATGGGATCTGCCAGCTGGCAAACCTCACGCAAGGTGTTTCCAGTCAGCACACACGTTAAAGGGCTGGCTCGCAAACAGAGCATATACAGATCCCTTGACTACTCCTTCCCTTCAGGCTGATGCTTGGCATCCCTTGACAGACGGGCATAGGAGTCTCCCAATAGTTATTTAAAAGCCATTGAGGGAAGCTGCTGCAACTTAGAGCAGAAGGAGGACTGCTCATTTAAATGGCAAAAACATGGATCAAGGCCATCAGTAAGTACTAGGGACCTACTGACAGAGTATCTTTGGTGTCAGAGTCGGAAGTTCTAGAGCAAATCAAGCCATAACTCTGCCTATAAGCCAAGATGGCTAAACTAAGGTTGTTGTATTTTGGTAATAGCATGAGAAGAAAGGACTCATTAGTCAATAATGCTTGGTAAAGTTGAGGGCAATAGGAAAAGAGGAAGATCACATACCAGATGGACAGATTCTATCAGAAAACCATGGCCATGAATCTGCAAGCACTGAGCAGGGTGGCTGATGACAAGGAGACTTAATGGTCTCTCATTCATAGGATCACCATAGGCCAAAGTGGATTTGAGGTTGTTAACAACAAAAGATGCTATTGTACTCAATCCACTTTAAAAAGTTGCCCACAAGGCAGCCTTTGAACTGGGCAATTTACATATCGTGAGAGAAGAACAGGAATGTGGGTCAAACAGCTTTATGAATGAATATCAACAAGTAATAAAAGAGGAAGTCTAAAAGAAATATACACTGCTGCTAGCAACAGTTCCCTAATTTTGTACATATAGCTTCTTCTCAGCAAAGGTCAAATATAATAACTGATGTCCATATTTAGATACTAATACTCCTGGCCAAACTTTTCAGACCAACATGAAATTTGGACCATTACTCAAGAAACAAATCAGCTAATGGATAATGAATCTAAATGTGTACTATGGTATTTTAATATAATTTCTGAAACATAGTACCATCTTCTAAATTGGTCGCATACTGGGGGTGGCTCTAAATGTTTCTCCTTTATAGTCTCCTAGGAGATTTACATTTTAAATCCTCCTCCAATTAAAAATCAAGACATAGTTGGTAAAATGACATCCTCAGTGAAAACAAAAATATGTCAAGATGTAGTACTGTCAAGAGGTAGTGAGAAGAGACCACCACACTCTGCTCCCCCTTGCAAGAGCTCAAATGTTAATACTTAAAAAATCCAATCAAATGTTAACATGTGGCTCTCATGGGCAAACATTTTGAATGCGCTGCCATGCATGGGCTAATGATTTGGGAATTGAATGTTTACATAAGCATCAAATGTTATGTTGGGATGAAGCATTATAAATAAAACCACTAACAATAGGGAGAGGAGATGCTAATCACCTTTTGGGACAAATGTTAAGGCTTCTGTGGAACTCAGATCCTTATGAGAGCCCATGTGGTGTCTGACTAGGACTCCTGGAGACCAGTGTTTGAATCCCCACTCAGCCATGAAAATCTACTGGGTGACCTTGGTCCAGTCATACTCTGACTACACCTTTCCAAGAAAACACTGTGATGGGTTTGCTTTAGGGTCTCCTTAAGTCAAAAATAACTTGAAGGCACACACAACAATCCCTTCTCTCTCCACCTAGGGCCAGCATCAAGATATGTTGCAGTTCTCAGTGGCCCAGCAAATACGTACCTTTTCTCTCCCTTGTCCCACCCTCCACCATCAGGTTGCAAGGATAGCCAAAGCTGTCCAAATTCTTTTAGCATCAGGAACAGAAAACCACATAAACACCTTTCTCTCCTCCTGGTAGTAGAAACATTTGCAATAAGAAGATAAGTTCTTCAAAGATATAGCCATGTTAGGGGGGTTGCAGAATGCCAGAAATAGTGCAAATTGAGTCCAGTTTTAGGGTTAGGGTTAGGGTTAGGGAATCATGGAAACTGTATTTTATTGTGGCACCAGAGCTCTCTGACAGAGAAGGCTCAATGTCTCAGAAAAAAAAAATTCCCATGATTCCCTAGCACTAACCCTAACCCTAAAAGTGGACTCAATTTGCACTATTTCTGGCAGTCTGCAACCCCCCTTAGTTTGGAAAATTAGCATGCAAAGGGATCTTATAAACACTGTATGAAACTATCTAATAAATAAAAAAACCTGGTAGTCTCAAAAGTGCTACAAGATCGCTCGCAAGGTAAGTTAAAATTTGTAGCCTAATCATTATAACTAAAATCAGCTGCCTAAGGCAACAACTGTACTCTCCTTCTGGGATCTGATGAGAATTGACTCTAGCAGTTGGCCCCATCCAATGACCCATTGAGTACCCCATTAATATATGATCTGCTTGGCTTTCAAACCATTATCAACACAATCTTTATCTCCTTTGAGCCTGGATCTCTTTAAGCATGGGATAACTCTGCATCTATTGTCATGGCACATGGCAGGCAACTTTTAAGTACACTTCCTGCCATCTCATATTTTATAAATGTCCTGATCTGGCAGGGACAATCCCAATTATTAAATTTGCCTTAGGACAGCAAAACTACTTTCCATCCCACTTTTTCAGTTGATTTTTTAGTAATGTATCAGTTTCTCTCTCCTCTTCTCACCTTTCCCCTTCCTCCTCAGCTTAGGACTTTATCATACAGGGGAAATTCTGTGCAGAAACAGGATTTAAAAGCTGGGGAAAACCTGCAAAAATTGGTTGATTTTCACATACGTCATTGTTAAACTATTGTTAACCCAAACGGAAAGTAGTCAAAAGCCACTCCTTTTTACTTTCACGATTTTCTGAAAGTAAAAAGAAGTGGTTTTTGACTACTTTTAGTTTAGGTTAACAACAGTTTAATGACGACGTCATGTGAAAACCTACCCGCAGTGGTGGCGGCGGAGGCAGGACCCTGCTCCAAGGGAATGTGTTCCACTACTGAACAGCTCTCACTGTCAGGAAGTTCTTCCTAATGTTGAGGTGGAATCTCTTTTCCAGTTTCATGTCTCCATTACCTTTCAAAATCAGGGGACTGAGAGTGAGAGATGGCTCATCCTACCTCTGAGGGGTGAGGCTCCCCCCCATCTTGCTCGGACCATGTGGTACCAGTGCTAACCCACTTCCGTGGCCCATTGCCAGCTAAGGTAGTTGGCACCTGGAGAAATTCCAAAAGCAGGGTCTCCTTGGTGCCTGTGTGTGATCTGAAGTCCTGCTAAAATAGATCATGCTTGGTGGTGACCCCTTTCAGGTCCAGGGGAGAGAGTGGCTTTGGGCCTCCCCCTTGTGTCTCTTTCTCTGGCACAACCAGAACCAGAGTCTCAGAGGCAGCAGACTCAAACACATCATCCACATCTTCATACCACAGCTAAGAAATGGGGTTAGTGCAGAGAGAGAGAGAGAGAGAGAGAGAGAGGTCTACAGTCCCTCCTTCCCAAAAGCATTTGTCTCTCAGCAATAGAGAGCCATAGAGGGGGCCAGCCCCATTTACTCCATTGATAGCCCAGCTCACGGGAGGGCAGAATCATAGGTGAGGGGAGAGTTTTGCTGGAGCTTTAATCTCTGAGGATGCCTCCTTCTAGCAACAAAATAAAGCTATATAATTTGGCTTCTTATCAGCTTGCTTTTAAAATTAAAACAATTTGCTGTTGTTATATGGCTTCAAGGTGACTCTTAACTTAGGGTGACCTGCTCCTAACTTTGTTTTTGGGTTTGTTTGTTTTTTTACAAAATTTATTCAGAGGAGCCAATTTGCCATTGCCTTCTTCTTAGGCGAAGAGGGTATGATTTGCCCAAGGTCACCCCGTGTGTTACACCATCTAAATAACAGGTGGGGAACCTCTGAAGGTTATCACCTACAACTTCCCTTCCCAGGTAAGGGATGATGGAGACTGTAGTCCAAAACATCCAGAAGGACTCACCTCTGATGATTTTAGACTTGCAGCTTTGTTCATCTTTTAACAAACCCGTATAGCTATCTTTTGCCTTTCTTTTTCACTCGGAAAGTAATTTTGTATGTTTCGCCCGTGGATGGAGACTGTTTCAAGTAACAGCTGAATTTATACTTTACAAAATAATATTTATTTATATGCAAGCATTGTTTGATTCTCTATCCCAGAGGTCTTAAAACAGAAATGCAAATATCTGACAGAGCCTAGTTTGAATAGCCACAGCTTCCTCCCTCTCATTCATGCTACACAATTAGAGCGCTTTGCTTCCGCTTTGACTGCCATGGCTGCATTAGACTGAATCCTGAGATATGTATTTTAGACAGACCCTAGGGCTCTCTGGCTGAGACTTAAGAAATGCCTCTCAAAACTAGAAATCCCAGGATTCCATAGGACAGAGTCAAGGCTGTTAAACTGTATCCAAGTACTACAATTGTGTAGTGTAAAAAGGCCTGATGATGGCTATGTGTAGACACCACCCCCTATGTCTTCAATATCCATGCCCCTTTCCTTCCCTCCTTCTACTCTTTGTGTCTAGTATACAACATAGCTGGATGAAAAGTTCTGGAGAACTCAAGCACTTGCATACTGTTTTAGGGGGCTGGAGTTGGCCTGATGAAAATATTTCCGCCAGTGTGGTATAGTGGTTTGATCATTGGGACTATGACTCTGGAGATCAGAGTTCAAATCCCGCTCGGCTATGTAAACCCACTGGGTGACCTTGGGCAAATCATACTCTCTCAGAGGATGGCCATGGCAACCCCCTTCTGAAGAAACTTGCCAAGAAAACCCTGTAATAGAGCCTTAGGGTCGCAGTAAGTTGGAAACAACTTGAAAGCACACAACAACAACAACAACAACAACAACAACAGGGACTGGGATTGGGGGGGGCTCTCTTTTCTTACCTATTACAGTCCTGCATGTGGGGCGGGAAGGACTTTGTGGCCACCCATTCCCTATTGCTGTCCTTTTGGCAGAAGTCTCAGCAATTCCAGCCTCAAGTGGCAATTACTCAATGGAAGTAAATGAGCCTAGAAGATCATCCCCATTGCCTCTGGTGTGTGTCCAGGGAAGGCAGTCCATTCACTGGAGAGGGGAATTGCTGAGATGGTGCTGTTGTGTAGGTGAGCCCACTGGCCAAGGCGCCTGAGCAGCTTCATCTCTATACCGCTTCATACCACGCTTACAACTGTAAGCTCATTGCCCCCAACAAGCTGGGTCCTCATTTTAGCAACCTTGGAAGGATGCAAGCCTGAGTTGAACCTGAGCCCCTGGCTGGCATTGAACTCGCAAGCTTGTAGTTTGGCTGCAGTACAGGGATTTATTTAACCATTGCCCCAGCTTGACTTTGGCCAAGTCACACTCTCTCAGCCCCAGAAGATGACAATGGCAAACACAAACACACACCCCCAAAAAAGAAACTTGCCCAGAAAATCCTGTGATAAGGTTGCCTTAAGTCAAAAATGACTTGGAGGCACACAATAACAAGGTGAGCCAGGCATCATGCTTGGCTCTCCATCCGCTCCTTCCTGCAGTCCCAACTCCAGATCCTCCCAAGGCCAATTAGAGTCACCTACATGTAAGTCACCATCATGCTGCCAGTCGTCCCCTTTCACACAAAACAGGCAGATACTTGCTGAAATCTAAGGCTGTATCTACACTGAAGAAATGATCCAGTATGATGCCGCTTTAACTGCCACGACTCAATGCTTTGGAATTTGGGGCACTGTAGTTTGCAGAGCAAAGCTTTGATGCCACAACAAACTACAGTGCCCAGAGTTCCACAGCATTGAGCCATGGCAGTTAAAGCGGTATCAAACCGGATTATGTTTCTAGTGTGGATGGACTCTGTGTTGGTCCTTGGCCAGGATGGTCCCGGGTGCTGAGGGGGAGTTACCCGGGATCTCCCTCCATTCAAAGGATTGCTGAGGAGACTAACAGGATTCGAACTGGGCTCCGGGTCCCCTCCAAGGCCGGCGGCTCTGGTGGCAGTGGGGGCTGCGGAATCTGCTCCGGCTTTTAGTCCG
>CM034703.1:182163360-182174373 GCA_020142125.1 Phrynosoma platyrhinos
CATGAGTTGAGGTTCACTCAGGGGGAGCTAGCAATGAAACAGCAAAACACACACAGAGAGAAAGAGAATATAAGGGCTGGGTCACTAGAGGCTTGTAACAATCACTTGCTTTCTTAGCACCTGACATTCAATTGGATGCGTGAATTGACTCTTTGGAAAAGCACTGTGTTTGAGGTGACGTGAACAGCCTCTCTGTGATGCCTGGACTATGAAGGCTCCTTTGACACATGCAAATCATCATATGCATGTATAAAAACATCTCAGAAGTATGTGGCAGAAATGCAGCTTTATTGGAAGATTGGTAGTTTTTCTTCAGTACATACCAGCCTATCTGATATTCACTCACACTGTTCTTGCATGTAGTCTAGTATCATCTCCTAGAGTCTCTAGGATCTCTGACAGAGGTCGCTTAGCTGACACTCTTTTAACTGAGGATGCCAAGAACTGAATTTGTGACCTGCTGCATACAAAATATGAGCTCTACCACTCTCCCGTAAAAGAATTGTTGTTATTGACTTCTGTCAAGTTGACTTGAACTTATGGCAACACTATGAAGTAGAGACTTCCAAGCATGTCCAAGAGCTGCATGTGGTAGTGGGAGGAGATTGGGTCTAGGATAGGTCTCTGGAACACACAGTTCCAGTCACCTTGGGTTGGGTGGGAAAGAAGTGCTCCTCAGCTGTTCCAGGTGCCAGTCAGCCAAGATGTGGGCAAGAAAATTCTGATCAGCTAGTGACCAAAAGGGAGCTTGGAGGCTGCAGGTATCACCTGAGGGCTGTATGTAGCCCATGGGATACCTGTGTACACCATAAGTAGATATATATCAGGGGTAGGCAACCTTTCCCCTTTAAGGGCTGAGGGACTTCAGCTCCCAGAAGCCTCAGCCATGTTGGCCAATAGTCCCATGTTGGCCAATAGCTCCTGGGATTCTGGGAGCTGAAGTCCCTCGGCCCTTAAAGGGGAAAGGTTGCCTACCCCTGATATATATGGTTAAGAAGGGGGAAAGGACAGAAATAATAGAAATATTCTTGGTAACCATGGGTTGCAAAACTAAGCTTAATACACATTCACACCTATACCTGGTGTTGACCCTTGTTCTCCCTTTTAGTTAAATATGCATTTGTTTACCCTGCTTTCTGCACACTCAGTGGGTTGGGAGGATAGCAATACAAACTGAGTTATCTCCTTGGTTTATTATGACCATGGTTCAATATTCTTGCAGCAATGAGTTATTTTCGTTGGTTGTGAGAAGCTAGGGAATTGGATCAAGAACACTTCTGAGCATCCTGTTCTCTGTATTTTTACCACATTGGTATCACAGTTATGTGGATGTGTGTTAGTACATGAAAGCACTAAGTCTGCTGGAGCACATGGTCTTTCCTAGAACATAATTGCTAACAAAGTATTATTTCTGAAAAGGAAAAAAGTGGGGAATGATGAGGAGTAAGTTGAGTGTTTTTTTTGGGGGGGGGGTTGGGAAAGCTGGCTAGTTCCAATGAAAATTGAGACTTGGTTTCTAAAGACATATGCTTCATTCTAGAGCTAGACTGTGACCCTGGCCTTGTATTTTTAAAATTACATTCACTCCAGTGTGATTTAAGAAAATCTTATAATGTCCTCTTATCCCATGACTGATAAGTTTCTAACAGGGCCTTCAAGAGACAGAGTGACTGGACTCCTCTTCAGCCTTCAAAATAGTTGGCATTTGAATTTGCATGCAGAATCTGAGAATAAAGAATAGTTGATTGCTTTTTTTCTTTCAAGCCAACCCATCAAAATACATGCAACTAATCCATGGAGATTTCTCTCACTCAGTAATGGCCCTCTTCTGAATGGACCTCTATTCATGGACCATTTGCCACGCACTTCTGATAAGGTCTTTTTTTGTTAAGTGCCTTGTTTGTCAGTAATTGCACAAAGGTGGAGCTGTTTTGATTGCTCCAGGATGTCTATAGACTGTGCTTCCAGAAACACATTACCCTGGCTCTTGCCTAGGCCTAAACTGTATTTGTGTGCCGGCCAATTATACAATTTTGCAATTGTACCTGACCTTTCCTAGCCGCAAGTGTCAGGTCAACTTGATGACTAAGGGCTTTGGCATACCTGTTTGCAGATCTGGCAGTTTATCGTCTGGATAGCCAGGGTTCAAGATAACCACCTCTCCATATGCCTCTTTTCTAAAGCACTAACTGTTCCCTAGAGAAGAGTTTAATTCACTGGGGGTATTTCAGCAACTGACTTATAATGAGCTTCATCTGACCTAATATTCTCACAGCTTTGTGAATCTCTTCTCCTCTCTCCTCTCTTTCCCTTCTGCTAGAGCAGGTGCCTGGTTTGAACATAAGAGATATTTATGTCCTATCAGCTTATTTGCTTTCTCACATTCTGCTCACATGGTAACAGAAAGGAACTAAGGAAAAAAAGTAAAAATTTCTCATGGCTGACAGGAACTTGGTGTGGATTATGATGGAAGCATTTTGTCCAGGTGCCTGGCTGAGCATCTTTGCATTATCCCTTTCTCCCTCCTCCTTGATTGTGGGCTTAGGACCCCAGCTGTGTCCTTTGCCTCATCAGCAGGCGAGTCTTGCCTTTGTCCTGCTGGCTGAGGCTGCAGTTCAACAGGATGAAGTGGCTGAGGCTCTTCAGCAGGGAGAGATGGCTGAAGCTGCTCTGCAACAGGGACAGCTGGAGGCTGTTCTCTGCTTGGAAGACTTGCCTCCTCATCAGACTCTTCCTCTGGGTCCCAGTCCTGCAGCTCCTGGCCCATAACAGCTTGTGGGAGGAGAGTAACTTGCAGGGACCTTGTCACCTTCATATACCAGTACTAAGTGAAAAGAGAGCCCCAGTTTTCAGTAAATAACATATTTTATTTAGAAAAATGGAAAGGTGGATGCAAACATCCAAGAACTGAGACAACCATAGGAAACATACAAGGCTGCCAGAAAGAATGGCTGGATAGGGAGAAGTGTGGGATTAAAAAGGGTGGCAGTTACTGATCTTTAAAAGAGGTTTGCGGAAAATGCAGCACTGTTTTTGAGCCATTTTGGAGTGGCTCAGACCTAATCTGAGCATGACAGAGGGATCGCAATCTGCAAACAGAGCCTGTATCAGTGAACAACATGACTAGGATTGGAGGAAATATTTATATCCCATTTCATGCCCTCAAGAGGTGTTTTTCTGTGATCGAGGACTTTGATGACTGTTCCAAGGTACTGACAAAAGAGTCTGGAAGGGCTTGATGGCTTTAACACTGGAGTGCTAATGCATTGATTAGATTTGAGACAACCCTTTGATGACTGGACAGGAAGGAGGATGTAAAAACATCAGAACAATCAGAAACACTGATTGTTTTAACAATTGCCACTGTTACTTCCATCAAGAAGAAATGCAATGAACATGGGGGGATGAGGCATTCACCAAACTCCATCAATACTTATCTTTTGTTCTGCCTAGGTCTCACACATGTCCTCCTGTCAGTATGACTTCTACACATTTATTTCTATGAGTCATCATGTCCACATAATATGTCCAGCACTAGATATTAGTTATGAAAACCCATATCCAGCAAGAAGGATGGAAAGTATGCTAACAAGACTGTTAAGAATCAGTGACAAAGATCAAAATAAACAGGGATTGATTGTCTTCTGGAAATGGAAGGTCATTTTCTGTTGTTTATAGATTACTAATGAGGATGCCAGGCTCTTTGGCAGGCAGTCCATTGACAGGGGGCCACTATTGAGAAGGCTGTTTCTATGGTAAAAATTGGACAGCACCGTTGTGGATCCCAGCACCCTTATAAGACTGCTTTAGGTAATCCACAAGAGTGTGAGACAGGAACAACTATTGCACCTGGAAATTGGTGTAAAATTCCTTGATTAGGTTGCCTAGCCTTCTTAGGGTGTGTACGAGTGAATCATCCCTTGGGCAACTCCCAAACTACCAACACAACCCTATGCTTGGGAGATTATGGCAGCTGCATTTAGGGTCATGAAGAGGGAACAGCAAGACTGTTTTAATTGATATGTAGTTTAATTCGTTTTTAAGGGGGGAGGGAGTCATTTTATTTTAACTTGTATGTAATCTTTTTACTGTAAACCACCTAGATTGGTCTAGATTGGTGGTATATAAATAAATTTATTATTATTATTATTATTATTATTATTATTATTATTATTATTATTATTATTATTATTATTATTTTGTTGTTGTTGTTGTTGTTGTTGTTGTTTGCATACTGATGGCACTTCACTCCAGATAAGCTGTCCCAGTGGTTTCCTGTGAATACCAGAAAGCCAGAGGGGGACAGAATAGAGAGCCATCACAATGCAATTTCCATAGGGCAGAGCAACAGTACCTCCCCCATGCCACCTTCTGAAACCAATGTCCTAGATACAACAGTACCTTCAGCATCCAATTCATTTATCCTTGACAGAAGGTATCAATAGTATGTCTGAGAGATCCAGGAGAACCAACAGCAGCATATCCTGGGAGGTGCCATCTCACAGGCTACCCAAGCCCATTTCCATATACAAACTAGGTGTAAAATCCATTTGAAATGTGTCTAGATAAAGAGTGTCCCTCAAAAGTGCCTGACATTGGCAAGCAACTTCCTGCTGAATCAACTTGATCACAAGTGGGCTTTGAAATTATGGAGGTCCATTGAGATATAACAATGGCTGCCAAGTAGGGTTGCCATATCCCAATTTTTCCTGGGACAATCCCATTTTTTCAGCCTTTTGTAATGTCCTGCCTGGTTTTAATATCATGTCCCAAGCCGGCCGGCCAAAACCCAAAGATATCCAGGGTGGCAAAGCCTCCCTGACTCTGGCACAGCTGCATGGGGCCAAGCAAACCCACCCCCAAAGACATTCAGGGAGGGAAGGCCTTCCTGGCACAGCTATTGAGGTCCTCAGCTGGCCAGCCAAAACTCAAGAAGGTCCAGGGAGGGTAGGCCTTCCTGGAAGCCAGCCTGTCTAGGCCCAGGAAGATCCAAGGTCCCCAAGGAGGAGGGCAGCAGCAGAGGAGGCTGAGGCAACACAAAGGAGGAGATGGCAGAGCTCCGCAGGGTGCCTTCTCCAGCCAAACCCTGCATCATAATGGAGGGGAAGGTAAGAAGGGCCACGCCTCCTCCTCCTCCTCCTCCGCCGCCGCCGCCGCCACCGCCGCCGCCGCCGCCGCCGCCGCCGCCGCCTCCCCTTCAGGCTGCTGAGGGAAATTATAACTGGCTGCCTCTCAGAGGGGCTCCTGGGAAGGAGGCCACTTTTCCTCAGGGCCCCTTGGTGGTTGGCTCATCCAGCAGCTCTTTGCAGGTTGCAGGAGAAGAGCCAGGTGAGTGAGTCCCATGCTGTTGCTTTTGTGATTATGGTGGTCTTGGTTGTGGTGGTGGTTTTCTTGGCATGATTTTTTCAAAGGAGGTCTGCCATAACCTTCTGCTGAGGAGGTTGAGAGAATGTGATTTGCCTAAGGTCACCCAGTAGGCAGGGAATCGAACCCTGGTCTCCAGAGTCCTAGTCCAACACACAAACACTGAGAAACATGAATTTATATTAACACTTTTTATTTTGTCCCAGTTTTGTGGAAGAGAATTATGTCAATCCTGCTGTCAAGGGGGTGATTATTACAAGGGTGATGAGATTAGGTAAATTCATGGTGGGTAAGGCTATGAATGGCTCCTATAGTTATATATCCCCCTGTATGCTGGGCCACCAAGGAATATTAGGTGCTGTAGGATATATTTCAAAGGAAGGCAATGGCAAACCACCTCTGAGTCTTTCTTGCCTATGAAAATCCTATGGAATTCATGGGGTAGTCATAAGTTGACAGGCAACTTGATGGCACACACACACATTAGAGGTGGCGTGACTGAATATCAGAAGCTGCAGGAGCTTGTTCTTGCCTGTCGGCTTCCCACTCAGGCATCTGTTTGGCCACTATGTGAACAGGATGCTGGGCTAGATAGTCCTTTGGTTTCATTTTATGTTCTTGTGTAAGCGCTTCCATACATGAAATCAACTAAACCTTCCCAATCCATTTTCTCCACCTTTCTAATGTTTTCCATGTGAATTTTGTTTCTGCTCTTGGCATGAAACTTGGGGGAGGGCCTTCTCTCCAACTGTATCAAAAAGAGAAAAAGGCAGCTTCAAATTTATCCCAGACTTTTAATTTACTCCATTTTGTGTCAAAGCTGAAGTGCTTTCTCCACTTTGGAATAACTAATCTAAGAAAAGCATGAATATGCCAGTTAAGAGAGAAGTGCTTGGTTATTGCTTTTTGTTCCCCAAATCCTATGCAGAAGGCTTCACAGCCTGGGCAGAATGTTCTGAATATTTAAGCAGTCTTTCTTGGAGGAAATCAGAAATGGAACACAAGGTTGAGAGATAAAAATATGTACCATCTGACTACTAAGAAGGCAGCTATTTTAAATCACCTACTGCTATCCATTCCCTGTGTTTTGCCAATTAAAACAGATATCTATGGCAGATATCTATGGCTCTCTTTCTTGGGTCTTGTCTCGTGCAGATCACTATTGCCTAAATTATTTTTCCCTGCAAGGAGAATTAATCTATAGAACAGAAGTCTTGGGCATTGCTATTGTTCCATGTGTTGACAGGATGTAACATAGACAGTACCCGTATTTGCAGAATATGATGTTAAAACTGCCTTGTCTTTTTGGAGCATGTTCCCACAATTAGCAGATGCATAATTGAAGGTATTCTTGGCACAAGGCATTGTATCAGAAGATGTCCTTCTCTGCATTGAAAGATTTGCAATTCTTTTTGAAGACTGAACAAGCACCAGTACCAACATAGATCTAGGAAGATGAATGTGCAGTTTGTTGTTGCTGCTGTGTGTCTTTCAAGTGGTTTTCAACTTATGGTGACCCTAAAGTGAACCTGTTTTAGGGTTTTCTTGCAAGATTTGTTCAGAATGGGTTCGCCCTTGCCTTCCTCTGAGGCTGAGAGTGTGTGACTTGCATGTCACCTAAAAGGACATATTAGAGGAACATGGTAAGATGTCCATCTACCAAGACTTTTAGGAGAGGTCATTGAGTGCAACTAGGGCTCTTGTTTTCCTAAAACAACAACAACAACAATAAAATGTTTAATAAAAATGACATCAAACTTGTTTTTTTAAAAAGATGGAAGTTGCATTTGGTAGCCGTTTTGTGAAAAAGTTGCCTTACCTTTCGGAAGATAAATGGCCCATGTCCCTATATCTTTTAGCAATATAAATACCTGTCTCTGTGCCAATTCCATGCTTTTATCACAAAGCACACATCAAGCTCCTAATTATCACAACTCAGACAGATATCTATTAGCAAAGAGAGTCAACAATGTTGTGAATGTACTTTAAGATCTGTTCCTAGTGAAAGCTGCTATATTGTAGCCAAGGGACCCAGCCTGAACTAGAGTTCTGGATTAGGATTCTGGGAGACCAGGGTTAGAATTCCCACTCAGCCATGGAAATAATAATAATAATAATAATAATAATAATAATAATAATAATAATAATAATAATAATAAATTTTATTTATATCCCACCCCTCTGTCAGACAATCGAAGCAGCTATAGATCCATTGGAGCTCCAATCCATTGGAGCATTGAGCAAGTCACACTCTCTCAGCCTTAGAGAAAGGCAAGCATCCTCTGAATGAATCTTGCAAAGATAGCCCTAAGACTGGCTCACCATAAACTGGAGGTGACTTGAAGGCACACAAAACAATAACAACACAAAGAACAAAACCCACACCAACTATGTTCTTTCATTGTGCCATGGCCTCCACTCTCAGAGAATACTCTCCCTGTCACTGTGTGATAGGAAATTGCAGAGGGTTGGGCTGTTACTAAAGCCTTGGATATTAGCCAATGTCCTTAGCAAAGGCTATCAAGTATTTCAGTCTGCCTACTAATGCATATGGTATCTGCCTCCAAGCAAGAAATAGAGGGTCAGTTCAGCAAGGTTATTTTATCTGTATATATTTGGGGGAGGGAGCGTAAAGGCTAGCATCCTGCTGGTAACTTATGTGAGTGTAAATAGGAGATAAAGACAGTGTGTCATAGTGGTTTGGGTGTTGGACTAAGATCAGGATTCAAATCCTCATTTCACCATGAAAACCCTCTGGGGGACCTTGGGCGTGTCTCAGCCCCAGAAAACCCCGTGATAGGGTCACCTGAGGGTTGCCATAAGTCAGAAACAACTTGAAGGCACACACAACAACAAATTGGGAGTTATGCTCAGCTATGTAGCTCTTTGGATTTGGCAAGAAGAGCGGTCTAGTATTTTTTGGATACTGGATCCTTGTGCAAGGGACAGCTCCTTCTTCTGGGCCACTGTGGGGGAACACTTGGTTTATGCTGGGGAGCAGTGAAGTGGAGGCTGCACCTTCTTTTCTTGATGCTCAAGAGGAGTTGCAATAAATGGATCAGTGGCCTGGATGGTTGTTGTGTGCCAGAGAAGGAGCCAAAGAATCAGCCTACACTGCCTCCCATAAGTACACAGGCAGAGATTTATGCTCAACCAGCATGACATGAGGTCTTAGCCTATGTCACAGTAAAAGATGGGGAGAGCCAAGTTGTAGTCTTCAAGAATCTTGAGGTGTTGGCTGCTGCTCTAGAAATCAGACTAGGAAGGGCAGTAAACATGGTAATGTTTTGTTGTGAGTCTCAGTCTCTGGTCAGCCTGTATAGTTGTTAATATGTTAATATATTTGTTAATAAAATAGAA
This sequence comes from Phrynosoma platyrhinos, assembly GCA_020142125.1. NCBI lineage: Eukaryota > Metazoa > Chordata > Lepidosauria > Squamata > Phrynosomatidae > Phrynosoma > Phrynosoma platyrhinos. The sequence goes on from CM034703.1 coordinate 182,172,085, forward strand.
TGGGTAGAAAGAAAGAAAGAAAGAAAGAAAGAAAGAAGAAGCCATGGTCTTCTTTTGAAGAACATAGCATATTTACGTACTAGAACCACTGACTAACAGGATGCAATAGATATATGTGGACAGTGGAAATGCCACAAGGACAGGGTGCTCCAGAGATTAAGATAAAGTACAGGAGAGAATTTGTGTCCACAGTCATTTCCACTGTGAAAGCAAGCAAATTCTCAAGCCAGGCAGGTGTAACATAGGAAATGCTGAGTGAAAATGTATCTCAGACTTTTTGGGTCTGAGAACTGAGATCAAATGGAAGAGGAGGTGGTTTGAAGTGAAAATAAAAATACAAGGTTATATGAAATTTCTCCAAGGTGCAAAGAGAGAAAGTGACATTTTTAGATAAGGAAAGTGGATCCAACAAAAAGGTGCTTAAAATGAATTGTTGCTAGGGCATCATGCTATTTTGAGAGCTATTGAAGGAAACTAGACACATATCCCTGTTCATCTATCAAACTCAGTGGAGTTAGCCAAGTCGCAGCTTAACCTGTGTTTTCACTAGGATAAAAAAACAGGACAGCCTATATCCTATAACCTCTTAAGGGACAGAGAGATAGAAAGGTGTTAAATTTTGATCTCCAGATTAAAAGAAAGTAAGAATGAAATTGGCCAGGTATGTGTGTGTATGTGCATTGAAGTTGCTTATCAGTTGATGGAGACCCCATGATTTTCACAGGGTTTTCTAAGGCAGGAAATACTCAGAGGTGGTTTTGCTAGTTCTTTCCTCTGACATACAGTGGCCCCTCCACATTCACTGGGCTTAGGGGTGCAGAACCCTGGTGAAAGTGGAAAAACCACAAATAAAAAACTACTACTTTTTTTAACTTATGAGAACACCTCTCTAGGAATCTCTAGGTCCACCAGCACAATTCTGTGATCAACAACTGCTGGAAGGTGACCATAGACTCGCACTGGAGGACCCACAAATGCCTAGAGGAGTGTTTTCTCTAGGAAGCTCTAGGTCAGGGGTAGGCAACCTTTTTGAGCCAGGGGCTGGGTTGGTGTCCCTCAGACAACTGGGGGGCCGAAGCACCAAAAACAAACAAACAAACAAATAAATAAATAAAAATTAAAATAAAATAAAATAAATAAAAAAATATGCATGCACACTCTCTCTGTCCCAGAAAAGCCATGGCAAAACCCCTGTGGAGATTTTGCTAAGAAAACCCCAAGAACAAGTAATAACAACAATAATCAATATCATCATGGCGGGCGGCGGTGGGGGGCGGTGGGGGTGGCGGTGGCGGCAGCAGCAGAGGCAGGACTGCCCTGGGGCTGGTCCAAAGGCCTCGGGGGGCGCATCCGGCCCCCAGAGGCCTTAGGTTGCTTACCCCTGCTCTAGGTCTTCTAATGTGGCTGTATGGTCAACCTCCAGCAGAGTCACTCTGGAGGACCCAGAGAGAACATATCAATCAAATCCACAATTAACAAGTCCCCGAAAGCCAAGGCACACACAACAACAACAAATGGCAAATGTGGAGGGCTAACTGCATATCCTATAGCACCTTGTATGCATCACCAAGAAAGAAAGAAAAAGACAGGCAGCATCACAAAGGGATAAGCAATCATCTGCATAAAGATTAGATATACTGAGTTATATGAATAAATGTATTTCTGGAAATTACAATAATATAAACAATACCATTTTAGGGAAGAAATATAGAATATGTGACTGGTGGGTCAGCTCAATCTGTGTGCAGGTGGTAAGTATGGAACAGCTTCAGGGCTTCTGTTTTCCTCTGTAGACTTTGGTTTCCACTAGACGTAACTGGCCAGTCCTTAACTTCAACTAGAGAGTCCCTCCACCCACATAAATCATGGCACTTGGCCACTCAGGCTGGAGTACACAACTTCCCTAGGAATATTCCAGATATCCGCTCAGATCAAGGCAAGGTGGCAATTTTGCAGGCATATCTCCTGTTTCTACATCTCCTTTTGATGTTATACTTTAGGTCAGAAGCGGTAATGAACAGTGCTAGTATTAGAGAAGCCGCTGGGAGAGATCATCCGGAGGCATGGAGCGCGGTGTCTTCAGTACACTGATGACACCCAGATTTATTTCTCCATGACCAAATCATCATCTCAGACCTCCGATGGCGTCTCTCCTCTCAATGACTGTCTTAGAGCGGTAATGGATTGGATGTGGAAAAACAAATTGAGGCTGAATCCAGACAAAACGGAGGTGCTCATGGCTACAGGTCCGAATCCGGGCCCGGGATTACAGCCCCCAGTCCTGGATGG
>CM034703.1:182174473-182191323 GCA_020142125.1 Phrynosoma platyrhinos
TTTAGGGAGCCCTGGTGGCACAGTGGTTAAATGCCTGTATTGCAGCTACTCACTCACAAACCAGAAGGTTGCAAGTTCAATACCAGCCAGGGGCTCAGGTTTGACTCTGCCTTGCATTCCTCCATTGGTTGCTAAAGTGAGTACCCAGCTTGTTGGGGGCAATTAGCTTACGCATTGTAAACCACTTAGGGAGTGCTTCCATGCACTGATAAGTGGTATAGAAATGTACTTGCTGCTGCTATAATTAACATTTAGCTTGATATTTTTGGACTTGGAGGGTAGGAAATTAATTGTGTTTTAAAATGTTTTATTTTATGTTTTTGTGCACATTTTGGTATTTATTTTGTGGGTTGATTAAATTGGGGGATGGGGCAGGAGGGCATTTTTATGTGTATCTATTAGTATGTGTAGCTTTGAGTAATGCATTTTTAGTATCCAAATATGTTTGTTTATACATTGTGTGTGTGTGTATGTGTGTGAAAAGAACCTAGAAATGCCTAGGAATGTCTGGTGGGTCTATCATTTTGGCAGTATTCGCAGTTAGGTATACAAGAAATTGCTTTATAGAAAGCCTCTATCTTGCCATAGTCTACAGTGAGGGTGAACAACTAGACCACCCAAAGCCCTTTATTTCCTGTGATCCCCAGGTTTTCCTTTTTAAAAACCCACCAGCTAAATGCATTATAATCAAAGGGAAAATGCACAATAGGTGATATTGCCCTCTAATGCAATCTTTAATTAGATTTAAATGATTACGGTAGGCTGATTTTTCTTTTCTTCATATTAAGAAATCATCGTATAGTAATTAACTCTGAGTGGGTTTGGGGATAGTTTTTTTTTTCTTATTGAGAAATAATGAACATAATGAATATAATATTCAATGAAATAAAAAAAATAATGGGTTTAAGTGTGAGTGGTGTGATGTTTCTAGGCAGTTTGAATTGTTAGCACCTAGAAATGTAATGAAAGTGTAACGTGACAAGGTATAGAATCCTAGCTTAACATGCAATTATCCATTACTGTGGTCATCTGTGAAAGCACTGGAATTAATTTTACAAAGGGTATATTGTTCATACAACCAGAATATTCCCCTAAATATGGATGCCGAGTAATCCTGCTTGTAATCATCCTTGTAATCTACAGCATGTGGCAAACAGGTTCTAGCTGAGATTAAATATTGACTTAATTTTGCATATTATACAGCTCTGTCATGTGCACTGGAAAAGAGAGATTAATAATTATAAACACAAGCATTGCTATGAAATAATGGGAAAATATAAAACATGAAAGGAATTGTTATAAGGAGCCCAGGAAAATTGGTTTAATTCTGTGGTTATCTCTTTATGATGGCATGAAACTAGTGCAAACAGAACATAAGTGGCCGGAAACAGTATTCACAACCACTGATCAAAAATAAAAGTATAAATAAAACACACTATTCCACAACATTATTATCAGCATCTTTATTCATACTCACTTGCTTTCAAACTACTATTAATATTTAACAAAAAACATGTCATGCAAACAAAGATTAATTGCTAGGATTAAGGGAAAAGTGCACAATGTGTACATTAATCTTGCCTGATATTTTTTTTTCTTGTAGGTTTCACTTGCAAATGAATGGCCTTTCCATTTTCCGTACGGTACCTCACAGTTATTAAATAATTTATAAAACATTTCTCTCCCTTCTCAATAGAAATGTTGAGCCATAAAGTGGTATTGTTTATAAAATGTAAAAAAAATATTGTTTCTGCCTTTATCCAAAGAAAAGAAAAGAGATTAGCACAGCAAATATTATGACATGATCAGCCTCCTTCTTGCATGCTGGAAAATCATAATGTCTTCAATCTGAAAATTACCTATGACCTGTGTTTTTTAGGTGTTAGATGAACAAAATCATAATTCATTTTGCGAGATTGCTTTGCATTCATCTTAGTAACAGAAAGTGATTAATTTTGTTCTAAAAGACTTATAGTTTGTGTATACTACACACACTAAAGCAAACTACAACTGAAATCCTAGGTCCAGCACCTTGTGCTACAGATGCCAGTTAACTAAGATGGGCTTCTTTGACTCTTTAGAAGATCACCCAGAATGTTCTGATACATTCAGGTGCACCTGTAGCTGCTCAGATGTCGTCTCTACTGCTCAAGTGTTTCCCATTTGCTCCAGTGGAAAGGAAAGCTATGGAAAAGCCAAGAGGTGAGTGAGAAGATCTCAGTGACAAGGCTTACTTTGCACTAGAAGTCTTAGGGCATTAGATTACTCAAGGGCATTGGAGAATAAAGAATGTATGTGCGTGTGTGTTTTAAAAAATGGGTGGATTCAAGTGATCTGTTTAATCTCGACCAATGCCCGTGTGTGCAATTTGTACACCTAGAATTTCAATGAAGTAAGCACAGGAAGATATCCCTGGTGGAATTTGTGAGTTTTGACAGTCAGATTAAGTAGAAAAGGATCAGATGGAATTGGGCTTTGATGTGATGCATTTCTAATACCCTTATTGCTGGTATCCTTCTCTTTACACCAATCACTGATTACAAAACTAACAATGCTCTCAATACAGTCACAATAACCACTTATAGAAGGATCCCAGAAAATCTCCAAGCCAAACTGAATTACTAGCGGAAAGAGATTTATTTCATTGTTTGTTTGTTTTTTTGTTTTGTTGACATGGTGTGTCGTCCTCAAAGAGGTAATTTCCAACCCTTCAGTGCTTTATTTATTATTGCTCAAAAAAAGTCTATGGTGTAAAATTTCCTGAACTGGAAAACATTGTCTTACAATAACCAATGATGTTATAACTTTTTTTTATTTATGCAGAGTTTGGATCTCAGTAATAGAGAGACCATCTATATGATTTTGCAAACACAGTATTTTGCAGCACTGTATAAGTGTTTGCTCTGCAAGAGCTAAGCAATACTGCAGTTCCTAGGTGAGATGTATCTCAGGATAAGTGTGCATTTCTTTTGCAGCAGTACTGTTAAAGTTGTATTTTTTTAAAAAGTACAAATAGCACAGAATATTCAGTATACCATGTAAATTGAATACACTGATTTCACATTAAAAAGTGTAATGCTTTTAATAGTTTTTTCACATTAGAAATGCAGTAGGAACAGGAACAGAACAGCTCATAATAGCCTGTGAGGAATAGGAGTATTATTATCCCCATTGTACAGATAAGGAGGCAGAAAGGTTGAGTACCTTGCCCAAGGCCACAGAAAGTGTCACTGGCAGAGCTGAGAATAGTAGTTCACTGTTCCTAGATCCCAAACCTGCAGTAAAACTATGAGAACATTTACATCCACTTCCTTCCATTAAAAGTTTTCATATGAACAGGAGGTCTTGAGTGCATGCTTCCTTATTGATTATAAGGCTGTATAAAAGTCAAGCTTCACTGGCACAGTTATCTGTTGATAATGTAATTATCAGTATTAAATCACTGTCAAATTACTTTAAATATTTGTGGTTATGGGTCTGAAAAAAGAGAGGCATAGCCACTAGATTTTGCATTCTACTATATTGCAACTTTTTTTGGTGAACAGAATAGAGCTACAGCTAAAAAAAAGTTTTATATAGGACACCTACATTTTACAGATGCAGAGAGACTGAAAGAACCAGTGACAATAACATAGTCCTTATGACATAGACAATGTCAATAACAAATAAATGACCAGCCCCTTCTCCAAATTATTTGGTGGGTATAAACTCCAATAAGAACACTGTAAATGTCCCACCCCATCCACCCACCTACCCAATTGGCATCCCTGTATTGAATTTCATATCTTCCACCAGACACATGCAGCTGTTCTGTGGACAAAACCTCCCACTTGCAGGGTGCCGCTAAGGAAGAGCAGGGAGAGGGTGCAGAAAAGAATGGAGATATATGGGCATAATAACTACACCAGCAGAGGGAAAGGTAGCGGTGGCAAAGTGTGAAAAGGACACAGGTACAGCAACAATGAGGAAAAGACAACAAAGTTGGCAGTGGGGCTTACGGGAGAAGATGGATGCCAGTTCCAGGCACCCTACTCCATATGCCTGACTTGGGGTGAGGGGTGTGTTGTTGGAGTTGGGGTGTATGACTTGTCACCAGAAAGGTAATTGTCTAAGTTACACCTCACAGAGTACCTTTAGCATGAAGATCCACTACTACTAAAGCCAGCATTTGGAAATTGTCTCCTTGGATCCAGAAGCCTGCCTTCACTGGTGGGAAGATCAAGTGCTAGGGTAATGAACCATGATGTTATCCATTTGGCCATCCACACTTCCCAAATCCCATCTGTATCCTGTTGCTGCAAGATCTATTTTGTTCTCCATTTGTCTCGTTTCTCATAGTTGGAGTACTGTAGCTCTTTTCTATGATCTGATACTTGTTAAAAGTTTGACATGCAGTCTTAACTTTCAGCCAAGCAAAATGGCTTGAATCCCATGGACTATTAAACTGCAGGCTAAGAAGATGCTCTTCCTGTGTCTTGTGTCTACATAGAATGAAAATGGCTTAAGAAAACAATAGTTTCATAAGAATGTGTGGTTATTCTCACAGTCTTAGCAATTATGGGAGAACTCCTGCAAAAAAGGGATGTATATGGGTTATCATGTTACTGTTTTGCCTCAGATGTGCAAGAAAAGATGGTCTTGGTTAAGGAATAATAGCTGTCAATCAAAGAAAGGTGTGTGTGTGTGTGGGGGGGGGTTGCCCCCCAATACTTTTCAAATACTACTGCTTTTCTAAACACTTCTATGATTTTGTATAACTGGTGACCTCCCAGTTATGTAAAAAGGAAGGAATCCCTTACTGTGTTGGCAGTGGGCACACTCTAGAAATCGAGCAATGATGGGACTTCAAAAAAACAAGGGGGGGAATCTTATTCTTTTGCTGAATAGGCAAATTCTAGTACAAGTAAAAGTGCTTGTGAAATTATGAGTGTATTTGCTTGCTAGGAAAGCAATGAAAAAGCAAAGGGCTGAATTTTGTAGCACAGTGGTCCAGGCATGCATAAAGCGGCTTAAAACATAACCAGAGACCTGAAACACTGCTAGCAGGACCCAGGAATAAGATCTATTCATCCCACAGATTATCCTTAATATTATTACATAATCCCACATAGTGACAGAAATCTATGTTCCCATCATCACCTCCTTGCCATTACTTGCTTTGGCTTTCCTATATGACTTCGAAGCATTCATATACTTCTTCTTACTATTGTCTTTTTCTCCTTCATCTACCACTCGGTGTCAGGGGGCCATACTGTCTCTCAAGCCCAGTGCTTGTGAGGTGGGCAGATGTTAGCAAACTACAGTTCTCATCAGCAATACCTGGCACACCTAGTGCAATAAAATCTGGAGGGCTGCATTTGGTTCACCCTGGTTGGCTCTGACTAGCACCAGATCTCCTGTAGTTTAGGCAGAGGCTCTTTCCCATAATCTGGTACCTCCTCCTGTTTAATTGGAGATGCCACTGATAAAATGTGGGACCTCCTGCATGTAGACCAGTGATTCCCAAATGTTGGCCCTTCAGATGTTTGGGATTTCAGCTCCCAGGATTCCTGACTTTTGGTCAAATAGGCTAGGGATTCTGGGAGTCGAAGTCCAAAACACTTGGACAACTAAAGTTTGGGAATCTCTGATGCAGAGCAAAAATTGTTTCACAGAGCTAGTTTCTTGCCTGTGGTGGTAGTGGGTGACTGTGGTCCTCCAGATGTTTTTAAACTGCAGCTCTTAGAACTTCCCCCAAACATTTGTCTATGTTGGTTAGGGCTGATGGGTACTGGATGCCAAAAACTGCGGAGAACCACAGCTGCTTACCTCAGCCTATGGGGTTGAATGCTTTTATACCTCTCAGCCTCTCAGGACAGAGATATGTTACCTTGTTACTCCATAAAAGTGCAATAGCTACTGGTGGCATATTGTTGTTGTTGTTGCTGTTGTTGTAACCTAGCACTCATGAACATATTGGTCCTATTGGAATCAGGTCTGACTACGGGTTTGACTATGCTGGACTATCTTCAGTGTTGGAGAGATGGAGAATTTTTCTGAACAAAAATATGCCCTGAAATAAATTTCTTTCTCAGAAGGGTGATGGGTAGTTTTGGAGCCTAATTATTCTCCCAAGAACGCCATCACTGTGTTTTCATCCAATGGCAGAAAATACACTGAATAAATGGGACCAATATGTTCATGAGTGCTAGGTTACAACAACAGCAACAACAACAACACAGACACACAAACTTAATTTTACTGGCCATGCCAATTATAGATAGGTCACAAAGTGTTACAGCTGAACATTCAAAATTATCTGTTTAATAATGGCTCAAACTGTTACCACTTTCTCTAAAAGGGTGACAGTTTTTAGAAAAAGAGGCAAACATGAAATAGTGCTGATTTCAAAACATATCTGAATATGTATATCATGAAAAATAATTTAAAAAATATTTTTACATGTAACAATTGTCTATCTACATTGACTGTAGTTTTCATTTTTACACGATTTCCTATAGTTAGACATTACCTAAATCTGAATTCTCCCTCTTTAAATACCTTTTTATTCACAGTGCTAGTTCTCTGCTACAGATTTCAAATACTATGCTTACTTCAGGGCACAAACACCACTTGGTGGTTAAGTCATTTGGTCATGTCTCTTCATTAAAGCTTTTTTAAACAAGGATATTGCTACTAGCTTGTTTTATTTTTCACAGATAAACCCAGACTAAACTGAGCAAATAACCTAGAGGTATGGGTGAAAGACTAGAAGTGACTAAACATTTTTGGAGGTCCATTTAATTTGTGAACTTCTGGAATCTAACAGAGGAAACTGTGGTAAAGCATGTCTTCATCTACCTGCTGAGTGAGAGAAGCAAGAAATTATGAATGAGTGTGTGGCAAAAGTACAGGAATAGTTTACAAGGTTGCCAACATACTGTATAAAATATGTCAAGAGCCCCCTTTGCCTTACAGACACAAGTGGCCACTGAAGCCCAACATCACTTCTGTTCAGTCAAGAGGATTATGCCTACTCTTTTCTTAAGGATGGCTTCTGTCCAGCTTTCAATAAACAGACAGATTAAATGACTTAAAGTAGCAATGTGTTTCTTGAGCTTGACCTCATGCAGAGACCTCTTGCAGCACAGCTCATACTCATGCGTGATGCCATTTTACAAATGCCTTGTCTACACAGGCAAGGGGAAACTATGTGTAAATATGGGATTGGATTCTTTTGAGAATTCTTGGAGAACAGGAGAGGTGACAGCAGATGGGTGGAGGGTGAATGCTACCCCATCTTTGAAAAGAAGAAAAAAGAATACCCAGAGAACTCCCCACCAATCAGGTTGATATCAGTACCAGCAAAGGTTCTAGATATATCATTAAACAGACAGACTGTAAATACTTAGAGAGGAATGTTGTGATTACTAAAAATCAGCATGGGGTTCTCACAAGTCATGTAGACTAATCTTATCTCTTAGGGTTTGTCTTTGTTTTGTTTTTTGGATAGAGGTACAAGTTTAATAGCTTAGGGAAATGTGAATGTACTGTATCTTGATTTCAGCAAGGCTAACAAGTTCCCTCATGATATGTTGGAGACACACTGGAAAATGGTGGGCTAGACAGTACTACAGTTGGGTGGATTTTAAAATGGTTGATGGACTGAACCCAAATAAATCAAACCCACCAATGATTCCTCTTCATCCTGGAGAGAAATAACTAGTAGGGTGCCATAGGTTTCTGTCTTGGGCCCGGTGATGTTCAACACCTTTATACAAAAATTGATGATGGAATAAATGGAAAACTTATGAAATTTACAGATGAAACCCAATTAGAAGGAGTAACTAATACCCCAGAATCAGATTCCAAAATAACCTTAACAGATTGGAGAGCTTGGCCAAAACTAAGGTACTAAATTTGGGCAAGAAAAATGAAATGCCCAAATATAACATGGATGACAGCTGGCTTGACAACAGGATATTTAAAAAAAGAACTAGGGGTCTTAGGAGACCACCAGCTGAATATGAGTCAACACAGTATGATGTGGTAACCAAAATAAGTCAATAAAATTCTATGCTGCATCATAGTATCTAGATGGAGGGAAGCCACAGTAACATGCTGTTCTGCTTTGGTCAGACTTCACTTAGAATACTGTGTCTACTTCTAGATACAAAAATTCAAGAGGGATATTGACAAGTGGGAACGTATTCAGAGGAGGGCAACCAAGAAGGTAACAGGTCTGACAACCAAGCTCCACAGGGAGCAACCTAGGCAGCTGGGTATGTTTAGCTTGTGAAAAAAGAAGATAGAGAGGTGACATAATAGTTATCTTTAAATATCTGAAGGGATGTCATGTGGAAGATGGAGCAATCTTTTTCTTTACTGCTTCACAAACAGTAACACAAATTAATGGGTTCAAATTTCAATTAAAAAGATCCCACCTAAATATTAGGAAGAACACCCTGAAGATAAGAACTCTTCAACAGTGGAACAGAATGTCTGGGGGTGGTGGTGATGGACCCTCTTTCTTTTGATGTCTTTAAACAAAGGTTGGATTGCCATTTTTTCAGCTGTGTTTTCCTACACGGCAGGGGGCAGGATTAGATGGCCCATACAATCCCTTTCAATTCTGATTCTTGAAAGTAGATCTCCAAGTTTTGCCCATTGCTTGCAGAAAGACTCAACTCATAGAAGGTCCTCTGCCTGATTTTTAAATATCTCACTCCGCTTATACAGGAATTTTATTTCCATTCAGCAGAGTCCTATGATATTCTATGTAACATCTATATCTACCCAGGGAACAGTGTAGGAAGCTGGAAGAGGCAAGGAAGTATGTTTCTGACTGTCCAGTTTCATGTACCTAAATCTTGAATCCATCCTCGAGTTTATTATTTCACACTTTTCAGACAGCTGTGATCAGCATCAGCAGTGTGTTCCCAACACATACACCCACAAGTAAAACAGGTGTATGTGTTTATCTCCACACATAACATGACTGTGCATGTGCCTGTTTCTCCCTGCTCCAGTAAGCTCCCAATGAATCCAAAACATATATAAAGAGACATGTTTTGGGTATATGCAAATATTGGATATATACAATAATAAACCTTCAGAATAGGGAGCCGCTTCAAGAAGCAAAAAAATTCAAGAGAAAATTGCTTTTGGAGTAAAATAATTTCCATACTATAATTGGGAACCCTCTCCATTCTTTTTCCAGGTAATTTTGTAAAATACTCATTTTGAGAGCATACTTTTGCATAGCAAAAACAGCAGGCAAGTGCCCTTTTCTACAGCAAGAGACATGACAAGATCCTGGCATGGACATACACACGTTCAGTATCCATGTTTATAAATATTAAGAAGGAAAATATTACGTAGGAAAGCATACCACATTACATGCCCCAAATACAAATCAAACATTTACTAGTCTTAAAAATCAGCATCTTCTAGTTAAGGAAAGGGAGGAAAGGCATGAATGATTTAAAAGAAGGACTTACACTCTACAGGGGAAACCCGTGTTTGCTCTCAAGACTGACCTACTATTCTTTTGCTTTTCAACTCTAGCCATATCTCAAAGAAGGATATGCACTGGTTCTGAGTAGGTAGTTCCTGTCCAAGTCCTCTTCACCATAAAGCAAAAAGCTAGAGCTGTTTATTAAATGGCCAGAAGTAAAAAAATATTTCTGGGTTTGATGCTGGATCACCATAAAGAGCAATCCAGGGTTGTGGAGGGGGGGACCTTTACATGCACCAATAGTTTCTATTTAGCAGCCTGGGGCAGCTGTTTAAGCAATTAAAAATTAGATACATGCACGTGAAACATGCATGCATACTGTTTTTACTGTGCTTTGTTGAAAACATGTAGGTAGCCATCATAAATCAGCAGCAGACCTACCTAAAAAGAAAGCATAATTTCTCTAAACGGTCAACATTACACAGAACTAAATAAAAATCAAAAACAAAAAATAGTAATAATAAAACTTTTAAGCTAAATCTAAATGGTCATTCAGAACAAAGACCTTCACAACTATAACATAGCTGTGTCTTGTAAAAATGTATAGCATTATCGTCATACTTGATACACTTATCCATAATATAGATTAATTTAAAATGCTTATAATTAGTAAGCATGCAAAATTCATTGCATGATATATGATTCATAAATTGTATTCAGCTTCAGTGAGAAGAACCACAGCTGAAGAAAACCTTTTCAGCTGTACTTGAATTCTTAATTTGTTCTTTTATGGTTCCAGGTCTCTCAAACCAATGTTAAAATGATGAATTTGCTGAAGGGGGGGGGGGAGATTCTGAACCCTAGGCTTTTATTAATTTACTGTACAAATACTTCCCATACTCTACACCTACCATGCATTTCACTAAATAAATAAGTATAAATTCAGGAATTGGAGGGTTGCAGATTTGTTTGAGACGCAAGATAAGAAATCTTCTGGAAAAAGTTTTAGAACTGGCATAACATAAACTTGAGTAGTGGCAAAATTAAGTAGTAAAATGGCACCCTGGATCACAGTATAATCTCATGGAGATTAAAATTATTATACATATCAGTATTATGCAGTTTTACCTTTGAGCAAGTTTATCACAGATCCTAGTTCATTTTTATCCTACCTATTTAGTTTTCCCAGTTCATAGAGAAAGCTTTATATACATGCCTCTAGTCTGATTAAAAAGATCTTAAGGACCTGATTTGTTCATTTATTTGCTTTAGTAAGTATCTGCCTATCATAAACTTTGAGGCATTTTTAAAACTTTGTTCCCATTTTCTTTCTTCAAATTGTCTTACATTTTCAGGCCTATTATTCTCTAGTCATTCATCCTATCGTTTAACACCAGGCAGACCAATGAGAAGGGCTGGTCCCATATGGCTGCATGTGCAACGTATCAGATTGACTTTTTTTAAAAAAATGACTACGTACTTTTCCCAAGCCTACATGATACTCTTAAATTTGTTATAAATCCTATAAGAAGAAAACTTCAGCATTACAGGGTACAAAGTAAGACATAGAAGTTATAAAAATGACAAAGGCTAGCTTCATAAGAGTAATCTAAAAGCAACAGTGATTCCTAGACGAATACATTGGATATTATGCTGTGATCTCCTAAGACCACACATTCTTTGTTGTAAACCTCAGTATCGTTCTCATTTCTTTCCCCTAAAATTTTCAGACCCAAATGGAATCAAGAAGGCAAAGGTCTAAAAATTCCAGGATACAGACAATATTTCACTTGTGATGACTCTGTGTGTCTGTTTTTCATACTATGATCTGCAACATGGGATGTACAAATTGGGGGTTGACATAGGAGAACCCTTCAAAATCTGTTTGGTCTATGTTGGAAATGACAAGCTGATCGGGTGGCGTTAACACTGGTTGTCCTCTGGTGAAGAATTTGTCAAAGTTTTCAGCACCCTTGCCACACTGTCAAGAAACAAAAAGAAAACAATGTGACTAGATGTAAAAACAGGAAACTGTTAAGAACATATATTATGAAGTAATTACAAATATTACATCTTTTAACAAGCATGCTAATTGTATTGGACTTTGCAAACTTACATTTTGTTAACTTTCCATAATCTGTGAATGAAGGGCAGTTCACACAATGTTGGACATATACCAACAGTCCCAGTATGTGTACTAAACCTATAGCAAGCAGGAATTCCTGTAATTGTGGAGACATTTTTCTTATTCAGCCATGCTGTCTATGACCTGACTTAATCATCAATAATGTGGTTCACATATTACAATTGCCCATCTGAATGGATAGGTAGGGATGGCCAAATAGCCATGATGTATTTGAGGATGTACACATAAAAATACAGACTTTTATGTGGATAGATAAAAGTATTTCCTTTGAGGATACATGCACTGAAGACACTCAACAGGCACAAACACTTCTTCCAAAGGGGGGAAAAAAACATCGGGAAGGTCACTGCAAATTAGCTGGGAAGGATGTTACTGATTTTGGGAGCAAAGAATAATCCATTTGGCCATTTCCACAGGGAAAAGTTTTCAGCAGCTGCACTATCAGAGAAAGTTAGAAAATTGAACCCCAGTCCGATCTTCTCATTATTGGTGAGATGATTGAATGGCAATTAAATTTCCTACTGTATGATGAAACTCCCAGACATACATAGCAATATATTACCTCTTAGAGTAGTATTAGTAATCATTCATGTTCTCCAGAGGTTGTTGGACTCCCATCAGTCACCATAGCCAATGGTGAGGAATGCTGGGAGCTGAACAACATCAGGAGGGCCAGATGATTCCCATCCCTATATCAGACAATCTTAGTCCTATAAATTGTTTGAAAATTATTGCAATCTTAAACTTGATCTAGTGAAAACATAAGACCAGCATGATCACACAACTGATGGTAAAGGTAATCAAATATTGAGTGGGAGGAATATATTCAGGCATCTGATTCTTGCTGCCCCTGAAGGTAGGCCGGGAAGGCACTGTGTCTCAACTATCCAACTTGTGTGCAGAGCTGATAATTCAATTAGTGATCCCATCTGCACAGGGGACTGCTTCAGCACACTGAGGCAATGCTTCTTATGCAATCAGGTCTGCTAAATCCTGTTTTGTCAGCAAAACTGTAAATGATACAAGTAAACATGCTCCACTAACTAATCTTCTCATTCCCACATATTTAACACAGGTACTTATGGTAATGTTTTAAAAACTCAAGTTTGTTTCTCTATCTGTGAAAAGCATAAGAACTATATTAAATTTGTGGAGGGGGGCACTATAATACAGTGGCTATGAATCACTACTGCCCTGTAGTGGGATTTGTCACTGCCATTATGACAGTGTACCACCTCAATGTTTGGTTAAAATAATAAAACGGAAAATCATTTCAAATGATACATTTTAAAGGCACATTGGCTGTGTCTTTATAAAGAAAAAAAAACCCTTTATGTTACTCAACATGATGGGTAGTTTTGGTGAAATTTCAACTCTCACACCAAAAATAGATGCTTCACAATGTTCTTTTTAAACCTTTAGTTTATTCTAAACTAAAACACCATAAGATCACAATTATTCCTTCCATCAAATACAATTTACATAAAGCAGTCTTGGAACATAAGATATACAAAGCTTTCTCAGAGGCCTACACTAAGTAAAAAAATTGTATTTTCATAAAACCCATTGAAAAGTATAGCTATTAAATCCTATAATTACTGTATACTGTGTGCTTTTTAAAGATGATACTTTAGGAGAACAATTTATACTGGAAAAGAAACTGCACACACAAGAACTGTTATTCAATCTTTACTGAATTTGATAAGGAAGAAAACACTCCAATAGCAAAGCAATGATTTCTTTTCACACATCGTACCTGCTTGGTATTAAAACCCACCAGTTTCCCCAAAATGGTGGCATCAAGGTGAACTTGTTCTGAGAATGAGGAGAGGCACTAAGCTTAAGAAGCAAAAATATAGCTGCTAAAAGGAGGAACAATGATGAAACACAGACTGTTTAGGGATACTGTAGAGAAACCTGTACAGCTGTCAACTAAAGAACTACACTATACACTCTTTGGTGTAACCAGATCTGATTTTACTAATCAAACTTCAGGGGCTGGTTTAGTTTTATATACTAAAAATAAGGACCAGCAGCAAGGAGAACGGATGAAGATTCTCCTTTTTTCCTACAAATGGAAGGGTGTGTGTGCAATCATTGTGTGAAAAAAACAACAACCTGGATCCAACCCATCAACATTAACTGAACTTCTCCAATCTCAGTGGAAATAACCAGCTCTGAGTTGCAAAACATGAAACAATTCACCAAGAAGGATGTGCTATTCATTTTACTTACCACTTTAGGCTTGAATGGAGGCTGGATGTCTCTGTTTTCCAGTCTCTCCCAGTCAATTCTTCTAAAGAAGGCATGCTCCCGGATGTCTCTTTCTCCCTCAGGACCACAGCCAAGACGTTTTGTAGGCTGTTTAGTCATTAACTAAATATCAAACATAACAATGATGAAAAAGTGATTTTCAGAATGGGGCCAACAAATTACTGATGACTTGCACTGATATCATTCCTGACCTTCAGAAAAGCTGGTAACACAAATTATGTGCTTGTTTTACAGAGAATTACCTTCAAATCTTTCCCACCTCCCCTGTGTTCTTATTTATCGCAAGATTAAGCTACAGCCTGCCACAACCAAGTGCAGGGCAACTGTTCAATGATGCGATTAAAATTGTCCTTTGTCATGAATGTCTTCCAAAAATTATTTCTATTTTATTGTCTTTAAAAAATTGGGATTCTGGGATTTTATTCTGTTAGATGTGACTTAAGCATCTCAAAAAGGTTCCTTGCCCCTGGTCTATAAATACAACTGCTCCTGGACACATATTAGCCTCCTCACTAAAGAGTTTCCATGGCCATTAACTAATCTATGATTTTTTAGTTGCATATTTAATACTAGTTCAATCAAAATAATTTCACTGAGAAAGTATGATCTTAGAAAGAAAAAGAAATGCTACATATTTGAAACAGGAATCACTCTTTATCAGACAGGTTTCCTTGACATAAATGGATGGGGGGGGGGGGACACCTGTTAATCATTTCTATGCCCTGACCAGCATTTTCATATTCTGAATTATTTATCCAATGCTCTTGCTTTTTAACAACAATAACAATAAAACACTGAATACACACAGGTGTATTTACTTTTTTATATACAATGCTTGAAATATTCCTCTAATTTACAGATGTGTTCACAAATGCACAGACATGTCTCTGATTTTTCCACACTTTGTTGTATTACAGCCTGAAATTGAAATGGATTTAATTGGCATTTTTGCCACTTGTTCATCAAGTATTATCATCCATTTCATTTCCAGGCTATAATACAACAAAATGTAGAAAAGTCGAAGAAGTGGTAGTGGATATTTCTTCACAACAGTCTATGTATTTATAAACCACTTAATCAGTCATAACATGTCCTAGGATGGTCAAGAATAAGGAAAAAGTAAATAAATCCAAACTTTTAAACAAAACAAAAATCTTTGTGTGGGAGTGGACAAGAAAACATGAAAAAGGCCTCCTACTAAAATCAAATTCATGCATACACATTAGTGACAATAACTGCTGTTTTCTCTGGATTCAAACCAAA
Organism: Phrynosoma platyrhinos; assembly: GCA_020142125.1. NCBI lineage: Eukaryota > Metazoa > Chordata > Lepidosauria > Squamata > Phrynosomatidae > Phrynosoma > Phrynosoma platyrhinos. The sequence continues at coordinate 182,189,593 of CM034703.1, forward strand.
TATATACAATTGCCTTTTTGCTCCAATTACAATTGGAAAATTACAATTTTATTGGTGTAGAAGGGTAGAAAGGAAGGGAGGAGTTGATATGAAGGAGGAAGCATAACAGACCTAATGAGATATAAAGAAATTGTAGATTTAGTTTTGGATCTGAAATCACAACAGTTACTCAGGAATACACTTGAAATGTGTAGCCAAGCAGCTCCTAGTAGGGAAAAAAATAATTTCTCATTGTAGTAGAGAGTGATTTTTCTCTTACTCTGCAACAAAAGTAACAGATCAAGCTAAATAGCTAGCAGGAAGGATTTTTTTCATCTGTATTTTTTAAAAAAAGACTAAATCAATCCTTTGGGAAATGGTGTATTCTTAATTCATGGAGAATGTGTCCTTTCAAATGCATGGTTTAAACAAATCTAGCTACAGAAGAGATGTAATCAGATGGCAAATCATGAAGAATATGCCATCTAGAGGCATAAATGATCTTTAAATGCTGCTGGAACTGCATGACCACTTGCAAAATAATTTTGGAGCTATTTTACAGAGAGAATTCCCACAGAAAGATATCACCTTCATGTAGGAAGTGATATGCATTCTGAGTATATGACCTGCATGATATCTACTTCTATGGAGGAAATTCATAGCACTCAGGGATGCCAACAAAACATTTGCTCACTATTGTTTTTAAAATCACTCTTAATAAAGTTAGGACATTTTGGTTGAGTTGTGTGTATTGAAATCTGCAGGGAATTAACAAATGTTTTTAAAAGTATTTTTGTTTTCTTGTTTTTTGGTAAGTGTTGAGTCTTTTTTTTTTTAACTCTCAGACATGATGATGGCCACTTTAGACCACGAAACAGCACACAGGGCTTCATAAAACATTTAGACATGGTATCCATGGTAGTAAGAGCCAGTGTGGCATAATGGCTTGAGCACTGGACTAAGTCTCTAGAGACCAGGGTTCGAATCCCTGCTCAGCCATGGAAATCCATTAGGTGATCTTTGGCAAGTCACATTTTCACAGTCTCAGGGGAAGGCAATGGAAAAATCACGTCTGAATAAACCTTGCCAAGAAAACCCTGTGATAGGTTTGCCTTGGGGCATCATAAGTGAGTTTGTTGTTTTGTTGTTGTTAACTGTCCTCAAGTCGATCTCAACCCATGGCGACCCTATGGATGAGATATCTCTAAGACCCTCTGTCCTCCACTGCTCTGCTTAAATCCTGCAACCCTTTAATACCCATGATCTCCTTAATAGAGTCCATCCATCTGGCATGGGGCCTTCCTTTCTTCCTACTTCCCTACATCTTTCCCAGCATTATTGTCTTTTCCAAAGAGTCCTCCTTTCTCATGATGTGTCCAAAGTATGTTAGCCTCAGTTTTGTCATCTTGGCTTCCAGGGAGGTTTCCAACTTGATTTGCTCTAGGACCCATTTGTTTGTCCTTTTGGCTGTCCATGGGATCCTCAGCACTTTTCTCCATCACCATATTCAAATGAATTGATTTTCTTCCTATCATCTTTCTTAACTGTCCAGCTCTCACATCCATAGATGGTAACCGGGAATACAATGGCTTGTATGATTCTAACTTTTGTGCTGAGTTGATATCTTTGCATTTAGGATCTTCTCTAGTTCTTTCATAGCCACTCTCCCCATTCTTAATCTTCTTCTGATTTCCTTACTGCAGTCCCATTTCTATCAATGTTTGATCCCAGGTATAGGAATTCTTTCACTAT
>CM034703.1:182191423-182203527 GCA_020142125.1 Phrynosoma platyrhinos
GCTGTAGTCTATAAAGCACATGCTGATTTTATTTTGGAACTCCCTGCTGTGCTCCTTTAGCCATCCTATGTCTGCAATGTAATCTCTAGTGTCTCTTCCTTTCCTGAACCCCACTTGGACCTCTGGATTTCTCTCTCCATGTATGGCTGGAGTCTATGTTGCAGAATTTTGAGCATAATTTTGCTTGCATGGGAGATTAGTGCTATGGTCCTATAGTTGCTGCAATCTTTTTCATCTCCTTTTTTGTGGATGGGGATGTATATCAACTGCTTCCAATCTATTGGCCATTGTTTTATTTTCCATATCTGTTGGCATATGTTGGTTAGCACTAGTTGACTCTGTCAATGTGGACTGCAGCAGTTCAATTAGAACATCATCTGTTCCTGGTAATTTGTTTTTTGCTATTTCTCTTATTGCAGTTCCACTTAGCTTTTTAGAATTTGGGGCTCATCTTCATATGTCTCTTTCTTCCATATAGCCTTCATTTTGTCATCTCTTTTGTATAATTATTCTGTGTATTGCATCCAGCGTCTTTTTATTCCTTCTTGGTCTTAAATTATGTTATTTTTGTCAGTAGCATTGTTATGTTATTTTTGTCAGCAGCATTGACAAATCCAGACCCTTTAAAAATCCTCTACACTAGGTACTATTTTATTTAATTATAGCAGCAAGAATGATATTTGCCTGACACTGGAATGAAGAAAATACCAGATGTAGAAAAATGACTACTGAAGATAAACAACACTGCAGAGATGGACAGATTGATGAGATTAATATCTGACAGAAATTTGGATAAATATAATTAAGATTGGGATTGTGTGATTACATACATGCTTCAAAAATAGTGTCCATTAGCAATGGAAGGTTTTAAAGAATAATTGGTGATTTAAGAAATAATAGTAATTTAAAAATAGGATAAATATACTTAAATAGTAAGTTAGATTTTGTAGGAAGGAAAATAGAGTGTATAAAGAGAGAAAGACCTGAAGACAGATAAAAATAACAAGAACTATAGAAATGGAAGTAAATGGATGATTTGATTGATGTTGAATAATGTATGCAAAGATGTATGCAAGAAGAGTGTAAAGTAAAATTTAAAGATATTGCAAATGTTAGAATTCTATCAGCTTTATGGATGGATAGAATGGAAAAAGAAATTAAAGAGAAAAGAAAAGTAAGTAGGTAGAAAGAAAGAATAAGTAAGCAAGGAAGGGGAGATAGGAAGAAAGGATGGGGAGAAGGTGAGAAGAGAGAAGGGAGAGAAAGAGAGAAAGAGGTAGAAGATAGTAGGAAGGGATAATATTGAAAGAGGGAGAAGAAAGGAAGGTATGAAAGAAAGAGGATCAAGATGCAGAGCTATGTTAAGTATATTAATGTTTGAATGTTTAAAGAAAAGTTATTAAATGTACAATAAGTAGGTTGCATCGTGAGTCTTGTTTATTCTTCATTTTAATTTTTTTGTATATGTATATATTTTTGTATTTTTGTATATATATTTGTGTGTGTGAGAGAGAGATGTATACATATATAAATGTTCAATAGACATATCTTTAAAAATCCTTTGTTCTAGGACAGGGGCCGGCAACCTACGGCCCCCGGGCTGGTTCCGGCCCAGGGCCCTGCGCTTACTGGCCCAGGCGGACCCCTGTTGCCACCGCCGCTGCCTGCCGCCGTGCGTTTTGGTTGCCGCATGGCCGTGCGCACCGCGGCTGCCATTTTGTTTTCCAAAATGGCGGCTGTGATGCGTTTGCGCATGGCAGGAGTACTGTGCATGTGCAAACGCGTCACGGCCACCATTCTGGAGAGCAAAATGGCGGCCACAACATGCGTAGAGGTGGCTGTGGCAGCAGTGGCGCGCACAGCAGTGGGGGTTGCGCGCGCGCACACACCGCCATTCCCCTCCCCCCCTGGGCCCGCCAGAAGGGACAACTTCGGGGGGTCAGCCCCTGGCTCAAAAAGGTTGCCTATCCCTGTTCTAGGAAGATAAAACAACAACAATAACAACAATAGATAATGATGATGATGTGTGGACGAATAAGAAAATGCCATGAAAAACAGTGCCTAAAGCATGTTTATAACACCAGCATGTCATTCTTTACATTCCAGTTTTGAAGGATAATATTATCTTTCTAGGCATATCCTTCTAGCTTACTAACTTACCCCCTTGCAAATGGACACAGCTTCTTTGGACATCGCTTTGGGGTAAGAAACATTATGCTCCATTATTGACTGAAAGAGCTCATCTTCATCCTCACCATCAAATGGAGGCTGTTGACAAAAAAGAAAAGCTAATCTAAGAACTTAATAGAAAATTCAAAATTGCATGCTGATCCAGAATAATTTAATCAAAAGCAAACTAATCATGAAAACCAGTTGTATATACTTCCAGTTAGCTTACTTTTCATTCTCTTCAGCTCAAGGGTTGGGTTTATGGCAAGGGTTGGAGGAACATATCCATAACCTTTTGGAGAAACAAAGGTAACATTTGGCCACTTTTAGCTATTTTTTGTTGCTTTGGGGTGCCCCTCTAACAGTATTGAAGAGACAAACAGGGCCCCTCTAGTCCATTTTTGTTAGGGAAAAAAGCATTTGGGGGGCAGATATTTTTCAAAAAAAATTAAACTGGTTATTTCACCCTATATGCCTAGTCTAAAACAAACAAACAAACAAACAAACAAACAAACAAACAAACAAACAAATATTTAAAAATCATGGTCTAGGAGCCCATGGGCACTACAAAAAGCCCATTCTGTACAAGGGCTGTCTGAGGGCCACAGACTGCATAATTTGCACTTATTCTTTAGTTTTATTAGATAATTCCTGCTACTATTTCACATTCTTATTATGCTAATAGGCTCTTCAGGTGCTGTGGAAGCCTTCAGTCTATAGTAAACTTGATCAAAAAGGGGATACGCTTAGAAGCAGAAATGGGCAGTCAAACCCTGAAAATTACTGGTGGTTTACTATACAAGTATGTCTTGTATTTGCCAGTATGTAGGGATGAAATGCATCCTAACCATACCACAGATGACAAAAAAGCAGAATGCAGAAGCACAGGGGGCAACTTCTCTTCCTGTATGTGTCTTTGTGCCCTGAAATTTCCTGCCATAAAGCTTGTATAAGCAGAGGATGGGCTCATCTGTGCCTGAAAAAGAATTTATGCTGAGAGGAAGGCAGAGCATTATATGTAAGAGCCTTCTTGGTGGCTTCTCCCAAGCTCTGGAACATTTTTCCAAGGGAAGCCTGTCTAGTTCCATTTCTGATTACCTTCCCTTTGGGTCTCTACAGACGGCGCTGGGAAGGGGAGAGGCAGCCGCACACTGGGTGCCCCAACTTCTCCCTGAGGACGTCATGACAGCATACGCCATTACGCACAGCGTGCGCCATCAAGGCATCCTTCCAGCGCAGCATCTTAACGTGCTGCGCCAGAAGAGATGCAGAAGAGCCGCTTGGCGGCTCTTGATGTGTCCCTTCTGCCGGCTCCAAAAGGAACGGCATTTTAGCGCTCCTTTCAGGCCAGCAGAAGGGAAGATTGAGGCTGAGGTGTGGAGCAGCCTCGGCCCCAATCCTCCGCTTCCCAGGGCAGTCCACAGTTGCCCATCTGCATCCCCCCAAGACATTTTTACTGAACTGGACTTTTGGTTCTGAATCTGGCTTATTATAAATACACCACAGTAGGTTTCACTGATTGTTTTTATTGTTTTTGTCAATTGTGTTTTACTTGCCTCTTTTAATGTTTTGGATGTTTAAACTTTTATTTTTATTGCTGTTAGCCACTCTGAGCTGTGCTTTGTAAAAAAAGTAACATACAAACTTAACAAGCAAATAAAGCAAAGCCGCTTCATTTATGTACTGCTTCATATTGTGCTATGGAGTGTTTAAGCGGTTTACAACTGTAAGCTTATTGCCCCCCAACAGCTGGGTACTCATTTTAGCAACCTCGGAAGGATGCAGGCCTGAGTCTAGCCTGAGCCTTGGTTAGTATCGAACTCGCAACCTTGTGGTTTATGAGTGAGTGGCTACAGTACAGGCATTTAACCACAAACAATCTTTCAGGAAAATATATCAACACTCTAGTCCAAAATAAAAGCTAATGCTCTTACAGTGGGCATCAGTGTACAGCTCTTATCATTGTTAGAGTTTGGCCTGGAATCTACTGAGCCAAAAAACAGATACCAAGACAGTGCAGGAAATGAAAGAAGTATGCCACAGCTAGGCATTTTTGTGCTTTCCTGCTCTGCAAGGGACCATTTCTGGCACCCATGTCACATCCATGATACCAGGGGAAACATTTTGAACAGTCTACGTGTCAGTGTGAAAGAAGAATTTATGGCCTCTATTAGACAAAATTGGTCATTGATGGCAGTGTTTGCAATATTTGCATTTTATTTCCTCTTGAGTATTAGAAAAGATATAGGAGTGTAGAAAACAGCTGCTGTTGTGCAGATACTTGTCCTCTTGACCCTAGCTGATGGAGAAGACTACTTTTTCAGACTACTTTTACAGGGAGAATTCTATAGGCAATATTAGTTAACTTCTCAGGAGGTTATTTGTACAACACTTCTAGGCATAAACAAAATTAAAGTATATTGATTTCTTGCCTTCAGCAGAACTCTGCCACTCAGTGTTTGCATTTCTCATTGCTTAAATAAACAGGATTAGCTTGCATGCACACAGGAACACGTTGGTGATTATAAAGCTAATGAGCTATTAACCATGCATGCAGCACACATCATATAATTTTAAAACTTAGCTTTCAGAGACTGATCTGCCCATCCAACTACCAGCCTGCTGTCAGTCTTTCCTTCTAATATGGCATATTTCACATTTATCGTTCATGTTATGCCAATTAGCTATTGGATGTAACAGCACAGCCATCCTTACCTGGCCAGCTAGCATCTCATATAACAACACGCCATAGGCCCACCAGTCCACTGACTTTCCATATGGCTGATAGGCAATAATCTGTAAATTACAAGGGGAAAAAGGTGTGTTTTTATAGTTCATTAAAAAACAACATGTAATTGAAAAGATAATATTATACTTCAAAACAATATGGATCAGAACCCTGTTGATGTTGTAGGTATGTGTAAACTTCCCTATGGAACTGATTGTCTTATGTGCAATATCTGAATTCAGTTCAAGGTTATGAGAGTAGAGGCTTGCACACATCTGCCCTTACTCCACCAGGCAGCAATATTCCCTTGGTTGCAGTTTCAAATTATCTATTTCTAAGGGCTTTGGAAATTAGTCCATTGGCTAGAAAGGGACCTGGGCTACAGATTGCCCACTCCTGTTCTATACCAATGTTTTTTCTATTAAAAAAATGATGATAGGAACATAGTGTTAACTATGCCATTGGGATAAACAATGAGGATAAGTGGTTAACTTAGGAATTCAGTTTCACATAAGTGAATTTGTAGATCCAAAAGATACTGCAGAAGTAATCCAGTTTGAGACCACTTTACTTGCAGAGGCTCAATGGTATGAAATTCGTGAGATGTTTAGCCTTCTCTGTCAGAGAGCTCTGGTACCACAATAAACTACAATTCCCAAGATTCCCTAGCACTGAGTCAGGGCAGTTAAAGCAGTCTCAAACTGGATTCTTTCTGCAGTGTGTTTTGGACCTATAGTATCATTTGAGTGACACATGAGTGATATATATCCAGCTGATTGTATATTCTGGTACATAATCTCAGGATTGTATGTACAGGAGTAGCTTCAGTCATTGCTGTAATGAGGACAAACTAAAAAGGGAAAAGACTGTCTGTCCTGTGAAATCATGAATTTGAAATGGGTTTGCAATCTAGGTTTTAAGAACCATGCACAAACATGGCTAAAGCAATTATCCCACCTTTCTAGCCTCTATGTTTCTGTGGGTTGGGGAGGAAGATTTTAGTGGTATCTCTCCATATGCCAGTCCCTTTTTTTTGTAGGAGACCAGTATTTTTTTTCCTGCACCATAATTGTGTCCATTGGCTACAATTGCTTATTTCTTTCCTAGAAACTCTCCAAGAAAGCTCTCCCAGGAAGGGATCAGAAACAGATGAGAACTGCTATACATGACCTTGGAGGGCAGGGCAGGGCTGAGCAACCTTAATCATATTTTTAGTATGCTGTTAAGATCCTAAAAAGGATTAAAGAGAAAAACATGGGTTAGAACTAACTGTGATCAATATTGTATCTGGGCTAGGCTACTCAACACCATTTGCTTGGTGAAGAAGTCAGGTATGTTGAGAGCCAGCATGGTGTAGTGGTTTGAGTGGAGGCCAGGGTTGGATTCTCCACTCAGCCATCGAAGCCCACTGGGTGACCTTGGGCAAGCCACACAACCCCAGAAAACCCTGTGATAGGGTCACCTTAGGATTGCTATAAGTCAGAAATGACTTGAAGGCACACAGCAGCAAACAACAGTATGTTGAAGTAATGGGTTTCAGTGGGAAATGACAGGTGGGAAATACACTGCAGCTCAAATCTAAGCCACTCATCCTCAAAAGAAAATATTAAGAATGCTTTATGTCAGAGGAGGACCTTTTTGTTATGCTGTAGTAGCAGAAGTTTACAGAAAGTTAATACCAAACAAAATTATTGTCCTCCCCTCGGTGCTAAAAGGGGATTTTAAAAAACAAAGCAAAAACCCTGACTAACTTGAGATATTAGGTGAATTATTGTTAAATCCAAATAAGGTTTTACTCCTGCAATATACATAAAATGCCAGAAAGAAGCCACCCATGTTAATTCATGCCATGTAAAATGAGACTGGAAACTGTGCTCATACTTAACAAATGGCTACTATTCAAGGTGTTGACTGAGAGAATGGGCCTCTACAGACAGACCCTTTGGGCCATCCTGGAGGCAGGGATGGGGAGCGGCAGCCGCACGCCAGCCGCCTCAACCCCTCCCAGAAGACGTCCTGACGTCGTGCGCTATTACGCACAGCGCGTAGCATCAGAACGTCCTTTTGGTGCAGCCTTTTGACGCACTGTGCCGGAAGGGGTGCCAAAGAACCATGCGGCGGCTCTTAGAGTGGCCTTTTGCTGGCTCTGAAAGGAGTGGAATTTTTCCACTCCTTTCCGGGCTGGCAAAAGGGAGGATCGAGGCTGCGCTGTCCGGCAGCCTTGGCCTTGATCCTCCGCTTCCCAGGGCTGCCCATCTGCATCCCCCCAATGTGTATTTAAAGACACAAGTAACTGGGAAGCTGAATTATTCCCTTTCACGTTATAAAGAGAATGTAAGCAGAAAAGTTAAAGACAGAAGAAAAAAACACAGATCAGCCCATTCACTTTATAACCATGGATGATAAACAGTCTAGATGTGTGTTTTTTTAATTACAAAATAATTGTAAAAACTTATTCCCCTATAAATGATAAGCTAATCTGAAGGAATATTAACTCATGATGTATCTGCACAGCTTTCACTCTGGGGGCTCTATGGCCACTAAAACACACAAAATAAATGCACTTATGAAATGATTTTCTTCGAGATGCAGAGTTGGGTAAAGTGTGGCTTTCTGGGACCAACAAACTGTGAGAGTGCTACTGATTTTACCAACTTCTCCTTCATCACTCCTTACTGATTGCTTGCTGCTGAAAGCATAGTCAGGCATTGTTTACCCTAATTTATCACCATCCATTATTTCCATTATCACTGGCACACAATTGATTAAAAAAAAATCTGGTGTTGGGTAGATTGCTCAAATATGTATCCCACAATTCTTTTCAGGAAACATCTGTAAGATGCTTAGTGTCCAAAATGACAAGTTTACCTCAGGTGCAATGTAATCTGGAGTCCCACAGAAGGTCCTCGTTGTTACTCCATTATTCATATTCTCCTTGCACATCCCAAAATCAGCAATCTTAATGTGTCCTTCATTATCCAACATTACATTATCTAATTTCAGATCCCTATGAGAAATTACAACAATCAATAGTTTTAAGACTTGTTGCCAGTATAGCAATAATGTACTCCTTATGACACATTTATTTTAAATCTAAAATTAGGATAGATACTTAAAACAAATAAACAAAACAAATAAATATTTGTAAGCGGCATTAATTTTGGACTAATTTGGAGGTTGCATTGAGATGGTGAGTATAAATAGACCCACACAGAAATGCATTTGATTCTAAAGACCTATAAAGCTTTTATAGACATGGCCTTAATTTAACACACTGTTTTCATGCTGCATCTGATGTTTTATTTCTCCTCTTCTATTAGCATGCATAAGGTTATCTGATTTAAAATTTAAAAATCTTTCATATTGCTACATACTCCAATGATGTGAGGCAATACATAGCTGTATAGATGTCTATGAAAAGTAGATCTCATTTGGATAGTTTCCTTTTTAAATCCATGAATAACAATATAACTCTTTGACCATGCTCCTATGAAATAGTGTAGTCTCTCTCTGAATTATTCAACCATAGACTAATGCCACAGGACCGCAGCATCCGCATCGCAGCGCTCCTGCGGCGACCCTAAAAGGAGCTCCAAATTGAAGCTCCTTTTAGAAGACAGGGAAAGTGCGCCTAAACGCGTAGGGCGCACTTTCCCTGACTTTTCCGCCGCAGCGTGTGAGGACGCTGCGGCGGGAGGTTGCCCTCAGTGCGCCGGCCGTGCGGAGGGCCAGCAGCTCCGAGGGCAACCTCGGGAAGAAGGTTCCTTGCCTCCAAGACGGCTCAATAAGCCGTCTGCCGAGGCCCTAAGGGTTTTTGCAGACTGCTAGAAACCCCCACTTTAAGGTTTAGGGTTAGGGTTAGGGAATCATGGGAACTGTATTTTATTGTGGCACCAGAGCCCTCTGACAGAGAAGGCTCAATGTCTCAGAAAAAAAATTACAATTCCCATGATTCCCTAGCACTAACCCTAACCCTTAAAGTGGACTCAATTTGCTCTATGGACTATAGACTAATTTAATATACTAATTAGTCTGTAATACACAGACTAAAACTAATTTTAGTCTATGGGGTTGTGAACAAGTGTTCACAACTCTAGTGATTTCTGCTAAAGGCCCCGGAAGAAGGCCTTTTCTCATACAGGCTGAAATGTGTTGGGCTGTTTTAAAAAGAATAAACAGTTGACCATCCTAGAGCATGTGGAGCTTGTCTCCTTGAGGTTTTGACCAAGAAGGAGCACCTGTGTGTTCTTCTCTCACTTGCAAGAACCCACACAGCCTGACTTCTGTCTCGCCAGGTTGTGTCCTCTTTCCTATAAATCTTTTTTTCACTCCCAGTGCCAATGTTTTTGCTGCACATCAAAACACATTACTGAATACTCACCGATACACAATTCCCTTTTTATGGAGAAAGAAAAGCCCTACTGAGATCTCTGCTGCATAGAACCTGAAAGAAAAGAACTTTGTATTAGTCAAAGGATACAAATGCATCTCTTCTGCTGAATAAGTGCCGAGTGTACATGGAAAGTCCCACTTAGGCTACATCCACACTGCAGAAATAACCTGGTTTGAGACTGCTTTAACTGCCCTGGCTCAATGCTAGGGAATTCTGGGAATTGTAGTTTTGTTAGACATAGAGAGCTCTGGTGCTACAATAAACTAACGTTTACCAGGATTTCAAAGCACTGAGCAGTGCAGTTAAAGCCATCTCAAACTGGATTGTTTCTGCAGTGTGTTTTGAACTACTGAGGAACCTGAAGATAGTTCAATAGACAGTAAAGTACTGCCCTGTTTGAACTGTAGCAAGGGAGAATGGGGATGTTTTATTATTGGCTATGCCTGGTCTATCCTAGATGCTCTCCCTGGGAGATTTAGAATCCTGACCTTGAATCCAGATTCTTCTACTATAGACTTTCCCTCTGCAACATGTACACAGCAATGCAGCCAAGAGACAAGCTGTGCATCCACACTATAGAAAGAATGCAAGTTCTTTAAGTTCTGTAGCCCCATCCAATAGAATCCTGCGGAGGGGGGTTGTAGTATTACAAGCCTTTTAAAAGCATTGTTTTAATATAAAAACCCCTTTGTGGGTCTCCTGTCATGGCCCTAAACCAGAAAAGCCAAAGCTGCCATGGATTCAAGGCGAGGACCTCATGTAGACACCTGATGCTTGAACTTTTAGCAATTCCCCAGGTTCAAGTTCCTCTTACAAGGCTTTAGCTTTCTCTGTCAAAGAGTGCTGGTACTTCACAAAACTAGAAATCCCAGGGCATACAGCACAGAGCCATGACAGTTAAAGTGGTGTTCCCCAGCCCCATTTCCCCCCCCCCTCCAGGCCTGCCGGCAAAAAAAGTTGCTGACCCCTGGTATAAGTCCTGAATGTTACACCAAGTTTAAGAGAAACAGAATACAGGTTGAGTCTCCTTTATCCAAAATGCTTGGGACAAGAAGTGCTTTGGATTTCAGAGGGTTTTTTTTTTTTTTGGATCTTGGAATATTTGCATATACATAATGAGTTATCTTGGAGATAGGACCCAAGTGTAAAAATGAAATTCTTTATGTTTCATATACACCTTATATGCATTGCCAAAAGGCCATTTTATGTACAATATTTTAAATAATTTTGTGCATGAAACAAAGTTTGTGTACATTGAACCATCAGAAAGTAAAGGTGTCACTATCTTAGCCACATATGTTGGCAATTTTGGATTTTGCAATATTTTGGAATTCAGAATTATGGATAAAGGAGACTCAGCCTTTACACACCTCATTAGCCAGTCATTCTGACATAAACAAGCAGACCAAATTGAAGATCATGTATTGCCCTATCAGCCAGGATCTAAATCTCTGTGACTCACACTGCAGCTCAGCTTGTTTAAGAATCACGCATAATACCAATGTACAAAAAAAAAAAAAAAATCCTTTCAAAATGTTCAATGGATTAATTACATGACGTTAATTGAAATGCCAGCTATCTAAAATATAATTATTTTTCATCCGTATAATACTGATGAGCTTTGGAAATGACAGTAACTGTGAAATCATGCCAATTTACACACACCAGAAAAAAGGGCCTGGGAAAGGGCAAGGGAAAGATACGATCCTGGAACAAAATACTAAATGATGACTTCAAGTTAAAATTAACAGAAGGAGTCACTCACACTGCTTGGGGCTCCTTAAATTTTCCTACTTGCTGAATATGATACATGAGGTCACCGCCGTTTACGTACTCCATGACGAAATACAGGCGATCCTAGCACACAGTATGAAACAAACAAATATGTCAAGCAGCTGAAACCACCACTATGAAATTATCAATATGGGGGGGAGGAAAGGAAGTTGAGTGTGGAAGTGGGAAGCATCTAAAGCAAACCTGTATATTCAGAACAGAAGAACAAAAATAATCAGATAAAATTAGCATGGGCTCATAACTGTAACAATTTTAGTATCAAAGTTCTGCTGTAATGTTGTTGCTTCTGCTGTAGTGTTGTTGTTTTTGCAACAACATTGTTTATTACTACTTATTACTAATCCTGTGCATGAGGAGTTAGGTAGGAAGACTTTTCTGTCCAATCTGTGTATCTCTGAGGCAAGGAAAAAGCCAATCAAGATGATCACATTCTTCCTCTAGAAAACCTGCTGCTTTTCCTCTGTTCTCTCTCTCTCTCTCTCTCTCTCTCTGGCTGCTTCCACTGCAGAATTATTGCAGTTTGACACTGCTTTGACCATTGTGGCACCATCCTATGGAATCTTGGCATTTGTAGTTTGTTGTAGCACCAGAGGTCTCAGACAGAGAAGGCTAAACAAAACTCTCAATCCCATTGAACCATGACAGTTAAAGCAGTATCAAAGTGCATTACTTTTTGCAGTGTAGATGTAGCTCTTCTCTCCTTTCTTTTAGAAAATATAAGGAAATGGCTGCATAATCTTGACTGCCTATAAATGTTTATATGGGTAAATGTTTATATGGGCTAACTCAGACACATAATATGGTTCTCATCAGGGCAGGAAGCAGGCAGAAAAAGAGGTATTCTCTTTTGCTTTTACTGGCACCCCTCCTACAGAGGTCCTTGGACTATCTGATATGGGGGGCTGGTGATTAACTCTTTCCAGTGTGCCAAGGACAGCATGTGCCAAAGTCTTCAGGGACAGCACCACTCCAGGACCACTATTATGAGTAGCATTGACCAGTAGTAGTAGTAGTGAGGGA
>CM034703.1:182203627-182215913 GCA_020142125.1 Phrynosoma platyrhinos
CTCCGGCGCTCCCGTCTGCTTTCCCCCTTAGTCTTTTCTGACAGAGAGCTCTAGTGCCACAATAAACTATAGTTCTCAGGGTTCCCTAGCACTGAGCCAGGGCAGTTAAAGTGGTCTCAAACTGGATTATCTCTCCAGTGTGTTTTGGACCTTTGCTAACAAGTGCTCCTGCAGGTGTACAAACAAAACTCATATGGCCTTTCCATTCCCAGTGCACCAGTATCACTGCATACATACGCACATGTGAAGGTGCGCATCTGTTCCGAAAGAGGGGGAAAAAGCAGCTCCTTTTTGGAACGGCTTTTTTGGCATATGACAGCTAGAGGGCGCATTCCTGGTGACTTTTAGGCGTGCGTCGTCTAAATGCCATGCTACAAGTCACCCTCAAAGCACCCCTTTTTGCCCGTCTGCATATCCCCTCACTCCAAAACATCTGGAGGGGCAGAGGGTCCTCACTTCTGCTTTAGAGGCTTTTGCTAAGATTTCTGAAGCTTACGAAAATTGTTGTGGCTATACTCTTGTTTTGAAATTCACTGTATGTTGAATGGAAGGAAATAATCTGTTATAATTTGACACAGAATTATTACATTCCATTCCCAGTTAGAAGGCTATACTTATAACATTCCTCCTGGAGTCTATTATTTATTTCAAATATATTCATGCATTTTGAACTATATTTAAAACAGATACACTGTATCAGAAACTGAGTAATTCAATGTGTCTAGTTTTATATATTAATTTTTACTCCTTGGCCTCAGGAACATTAATTAAAAAATACTACAATGTCCAATAGCTTAGTCTTTTATAGATTTTTTTTAAAAAAAGTTGTTTTTATTGTTTCAAAGAACAATGCCTCTGGTGAAATTAATTATTTTGATTAATGCTAACAAACCATCTCTTTTAAGTCTTTATTTATTTTTCCTTACTAAACTCGTTATTAATCATACAAACTTTACTGTACATGTATATTCAATGATGTGTCCATTTTATTTAATAGTGTGGACATTTTCTATGACAGTGCAAATATTTTGGTCAAATTCTGAACTAGGCCAATTTGGATTGTGTCTGAATCAGTCCATCCAAATTGATTTGGATTAATTTGGCTATTTGGAGATGAAACTTCAGTCAAAAAAAGCCAGCCAGTGTTTCTCCACAATACTGCAAAGCTGTACCACATAAGAAAAATACTAGAATGCAATAGCTGCCAAAATACAGGAATTCATTGACACAACACCTGTCACAAACATATACACACTCCACACCTTGGGAAAATGCAGGGCCTTCAGAACAACAGCAGAACTAAGATGACAGCTGGAGCACAGGCTAATTTCTAGAAAGAGATAAGTCTATTGGCAAACTTGCCTATGTACCTTAAACTCTTATTTTTACTGTGCTTTTAGCTATGCTATTGTTACCCTTTAGTTTCACTGCAATATTCAAAGAATGCACAAGCTCTATGATGGGACCATAGTAAATGTTACTGTCAGAGTACCAGTCCAACGGACCTCTGAAAGCAGTGACAATAAAATAATAATATTACTGCTGCTGCTACTACTACTAATAATAAAATTGAGAGATAATCTGTGTTAGTCTGGAATATCAGTATACAAAAGGATCTTGTAGCACTTTTCAGACTGAGCAAAATAACTTGTAGCATAAGCTTTCATGGACATAGGCTGTATCTGCACTGCAGAAATAATGCAGTTTGACATGAATTTAACTGCTGTTGCTCAATGCTATGAATTCTGGAAGTTTTAGTTTGTTGTGGCACTTGAGAGAGAAGGCTAAATATCTCACAAAAATACAGATCCCAGACTTCCATAGTATTGAGCATGGCAGTTAAAACAGTGTCAAACTGCATTATTTCAGCAGTACAAATACAACCTAAATCTGCTTCCTCAAACGCATTGTCTACTTCCTCAGATGCTGAGGAAATAGACCAAGTCTACAAAAGTTTGCTACACGTTTATGCTTTTTTCACACACTTAATCTCAAAGGTGCTATGATATCCCTTATCATCATCGCTGTTGTCGTCATGGTAATTTTTAAAGATTACATATGGACATACCACTGTTTGGAAGCAAGAATGCAACTGTGTTAGGAAAGGAGGTTTGTCTGCCAGGGCTAGGACTCTCTTTTCAACCATGGTACACTCTACATCATCATCCTGAATCACCACATCTTTTTTTAGTATTTTTATTGCATACAGCTCATCTGATCCCTTTCGTTCTGCCAACATCACCTGCACAAAAACAAAGACAAAGCGAAAACCTTGATAACCAAAAGAAACAGCAAAATGGGCAAGCAACTCTATATCAACTCCCTGCCTTACCTGTACAGAAGCTCTAGAAATCTTAATGTTCTCGTTTTGTTTTGTTTTTTTAATTTACAACAAAAGCACACAGCTATTTTTATTTAAAATTGGATCTCCACCAGATCTCAACAGCCAATCATCTCTTCTAGGAACAGACACATTTCTTTATGTAAAAGCTACCATTACTTATGTAAAGGCTACCATTACTTATAGGTTTGTTCCATAAATGGAACAAATCAAGGTTTTAACATAGGGCTGGACAATTTCAGTGGGTCTGAGGCCCATTTTTCTGTTTCTGAAATCCTTGGTGTGTGTGAATGGATTCCCAAAAATACTCCCAAAGCAGAATGAGAAGTGGCCGGGGGAAGAAATGCATGTGTCTGTGTGAATATGAAGCTTCCAAGAGAGGTGATTTGTCTTGGGAGGGGGACAAAAAAGGATAGCCCAAGTAATGTAGGTGAAAACTGTGGTCCAGAAAAAGAACCTTTGGGCACCACACTTCTTGCCTCTGCTTTAGCTATTCAGGAACAGGGCAGAATTATTCTTAGGATGCCAGTGATCCTATAGCTAGCTACTTGCTGAATCTGAGTGCATCCACACTAAACAGTTATAGAGACTTGATTGCACTAATGGCCATACTGTCTGTATTATTACATATTTTTCTTGTGCTAGAATGTGTGTGTGTGTAGCATATCAATCAAAGAGAGAAAAACAAAACTGCATAAAACAAGGTAAATAGAAGAAATCATAATATCTCCTACCTTCCCAAAACTTCCTTTTCCAAGTACCATGAGAAAGTTGAAATCTTCCAGCTTAACCCGATCAAGGTTATTGGATGGTAAACTCCGGTCTTCAACTGGAGTGATGACTTTGTTCGCTGATGGTCCAAGTCTGGCTTTCTAAATTAAACAAAAATATTTTTGTAAAATCTGTAGCTTGTTTTCAGACCTAATGAGACATTTGAATGAAAAAGTGTCTGATTTGCATATGGCTGATTTGAAGGTTTGTGCTCACAGAAAGGGGTACAGTAACAAATACCACACAAGTACAAATTCAAAATATTCATTCCAAGGATAATATGCATGATGTAATAAGTGATGTGAAGGAGTAAAACTGCATAAAGAGATACCAGCGATATCTCTTCTGTGGTTAATAAAACAAAACAAAACAAAAAACAAGAAGAGAAGAATTCATTACATTACTTTCATGCCAAAATTCCCATCCAAATATATTAAATTGTGATTTTTCCCCAAATATGAAGAGTGTTCTTTTTTTTTTAAAAAAAATGCTTTTTTGTTAAGAGGGCACAGAAAACATTTGCAAATGTTCTAGCTGCAATTCACTCTTCAAAGCAACCTTCTAACAACTCCTGACATGCTTGATGGAAAGAAAACCTTCAATACAAACTAAGCAGATAGCATATACATCAATCAACAGCACTAGAGCCACTTCCAGCCATTAGCATCAAATTTGATTTTCAATCAAATGTTGACCTTGGTGGATTATTTATTTATTTATTTATTTATTTGCAATCAAAGCATTTTGTATGAGTTTTATGCTTTGGAGAAACATCCTTTAGCAGCATATGCAAACTTTTAACAACAATGAGCAATTCTTTATATGAACCACAGAGTGTTAACACAGAATTATAGCACTCACCTGAAAGAAAATGTCTGCCTTAAAATATTATTACCTTGTTTGTATCAAGTTTGACCTCAAGCATCAGTTATCAGCAGGTATTAAAGTAAAACAGTTTATCAGTGACAACATTTTCTTATTTCTTGAGTTCCTTTAAAATTGTTTGAAGGATAGGAATTTCAAAATAATGTCAGTTTTTCATTAGTGTGACTAGAAGAGGATGCCATCCCCTTTGTTGGATAATAAACATGATTCCAAAGGACTAAGAGTATTTATGTGTGTATGTGTCTTCAAGTGACCTGTTTATATTCAGAGGTGGTTTGCCATTACCTTCCTCTGAAATATAGCCCACAGCAGCTGGAATTCCTTGCTGGTCCAACATTCAAGTACTAACCTGGGCTGACACTTCTTAGATCAGAGGGGATTTGGTATCTTAAGACAGACCTAAGTGCGAGCCACATGTCAGAGAAATCTCCAAGCTGTTCACACGTTTCCAATTACCATCAATTTTTGCTATATTAGATAATGTCAATGCAGAAGTCTCATGCCTGCTTCTAAAAGTGGTTCCTTCTAAAAAGATACACAAGATGTGTATGCATTATCTTCATCAGTATTTTACTAAGAACTTAATTTCATTGCTAGGCACTAGCAGCATCTACTGGCTGAAAACAGCATATCCTTCTTCAGCAGCAAGCAGATCTGATTATATCTATCTCTATCAGAAAATAATCAGATAAAATGAAAAATGTATGTGCTTTTTCCACAGAAGAGAAAGCTACTGGAAGGACAGAGGCTATATTAAGAATTCACACTTTAAATTCCATCACCACCACCCCGCAGACATTTCAATGTTCTAGGGCTAAGACATGACAGAAAGAAAAAGTAACCACAAAACAAGATAGTCCCCATATCCATATTGACAAAACTGTTTCTAATTCCAGAGAATTAAATGTTTACTAAATGTAGGATAAATACAGTAGAAAAATAGTCTATAGTCAAAAAATATCATAATTACAATTTATAACTATACCTGCTCACCTAAAAAGTTAATTAAGGATCCTATCAGAATTTATTCTGTTCTCATTACACAAAATGTGTTTTTAAAAGCTGGTTTGAGAGTAAGGGCCTTTGCAGACTGCCAGAAATAGTGCAAATTGAGTCCACTTTAACTGCCCTGACTCAGTGCTAGGGAATCATGGGAACTGTAGTTTATTGTGGCACCAGCGCTCTCTGACAGAGAAGGCTCAATGTCTCAGAAAAAAATATCTTGATGACAATTTATGACTGACATATTTGAATTCAAAATCATTTCCAATTCATACTTGCTGGCACAGTCCAAATGAACCCCGTCTTAGGGTTGCTCAGCTTCCTCTATATTGTATTGAAAAAGCAGTCCAGGGCTCCTTGAGTATCCTTTGAAATGGGTACAAAGGCTACTGGATTCTTATGCCCCATTAAAAAGGGATCATACAGGTATGCTATGCAAAAACTCAAAATAAACAGGCATATAGCTGGCATCTCCCATATATCTGTGCCCTGGGCTCCAGTTGCCATCTCAAGCTATTGTAATATGTCCATGGTTCAGTGGTGGTAAACTCCATTCCTTTTCCTAGTTATACATCACTAAAAGACTTACAAAGGGATGTTTTAATTTCCATCTTAGGAATGTTGATGATCATTATTCTTGCTTCTTGTCTGAGGCACGCACAGGTAATTTTGTGATATAGCAGAATAAGCATCATGAAAAGGGAGAACAGGCTCAGAAACACCATGACCTATTAAATTATTACTATATTGGACCCAAAGTGCAGAACATGAAATATTATTTAATAACTAAAATGTAGTTATGGATCCTTATTGTTAGGATACAGAACACTTTAATTAGTATGCTTTAGCATATACTGCATAACCTTCGAGTCTTGTAAAATAATTTATACTTTTTAATTAGATTACTGCTTAGAATAGAAAGCTAATTTCTGGTAACAATTTTAAATTACAGCCATAAAGCACCATGTAATTCTTTGGTAATTACATTAGGCTTATTTGTGGTGTTTCTTTTTCTGATGTTAGTTTCAAATACACTTATCTCAGATAATACTGTACTGTAATAAGCATCAATAATCTGCTCATTATTCTGCCTTCTAAAGGCATTTAGTGTTCTGAATCTTTAAATATATACTTTCAGCTAGTCACTAAGAGGAAAGAATTGTGGATAAGTGTGTATGTGTCTTCTCAAAATTCTTCTCAAAATTTTCAGTTACACTTATGAAAGATTAACTACACTGCATAGTGTACTTTCTTTTTTACCTAGTTAAAAAATGTTTCATAATATTTTTCAATACATTAAATTTTGCTATTTGTCATGGGCTGCATCTGTATTGCAGATATACTCTGGTTTGATACCACTTTAGCTGGGAATTGTAGTTTGGTGGGGCACCAGAGCTTTGCTTAACTTCAGTTCCTATAATTCTATAGCATTGAGCCATGACAGTTAAAGTGGTGTCAAACCAAATTATTTCTGCAGTGCAGATGCAGCCCCCAGTGAACTTTTCTGTCTGAGGGTGCATCTACACTAGAAATAATGCAGTTTGACACTACTTTAAGTGCTGTAGTGCCGGCCTATGGAATAATGGAATTTGTAGTTTTACAAGGTCTTTAGCCTTCTCTGCCAAAGAGTGCTGGTGCCACACAACACTACAATTTCCAGGATTGTGTAGGATGGAGCCATGGCAGTTAAAGTGGTGTCAAACTGCATTATTTCTACATCGTAGGTGCACCCATGGACTAGTATGTAATACACACCAAACCAAGGTGTGTATTACTCAAGGAATGCCAGATAATTTTGGCATCAGAGACAGAAAATCCCACAAGCACTTCTTTCTTTCTATAGCAGCAAAAAACCAAAAGTAAATTAGTAACAATTTGCTTTTCTTTCAGGATGTTGAAACTGGCTACCCGTGATGGTGGCCTCACTTTCTCTAATGTCAATGCTGGTCCTCTGCTACATAAGATTGCCTTGTAAATTATGATAGCCTCAAAGTACAAAATGAAGCTTATGGTCCCATCCTATAAATTTCTCCTAATAAGAGGCAGGGATGAAGCAACATTTATAAAGTAGGCCCAGAATCCCATTGCTGCACTATACTAGTGCTCCAGCCTGTTGAGGCAACCATTCCTGATGAAACGGAAAGAAAATTCAGGTCTATTGCATCAGATAGCTTTGTGACCAATCTCAGAGAAATCATTGGCTCCTTTTCTCTCCTGACTACCTATACACATGTATAAATAAGAAAGAACGATAATCTCCTGCCTTTGCTTAATGGTCTAGTTCTTTGGAGAGTGTCTTACAGAACTCCAGAAATTTCTGTCTCAGTGTACATATGTACACTTTGACATGTTGAACAAGGTATTTTATATGTTTGTAGAGAATTTAACTGATTTTGTGTTGTTTAATTTAATATATGTACAGTCACTCCTCCATTCTTACGGACTTCAAGTTTGCGGTTTTACATATTCATGGAGAGGTGACCTCCGTTTAAATCAATGGGTTGGGCCCCATTCAAGGCTATGGGGCTTGAATATTTGCTAATCTCCATTTTCATGGGGGTTCCGGAATGGACTCCCATGAAAATGGAGGACCAACTGTATTGGAATTTAATTTGTATTTTATAGCATAGATATAGAAGAAGGCCAATTCCGGTAGAGGCTGAAATGCGTTGGGCTCTCTAAAGTACTAAGAAAATAAAGTTACAATACAGTTGGGCCATGTTTCACTTTTTCTTCTATCCTAGCTTGGAGCTTACAGAGAGTAATATAACGTAACAGAAATTTACTATTTTTGAGCTATTAGTTTTGAAGAATTCAAGGGAGCCTTTTTGCCACTGAAACACAATATTTCATCACACAGTATCATGAGACATACTCAATGCATGCATGCTGAATTGTCTTCAGGTAGAACATCATGCAACAGACTTACAGTTGTCATAGCCGGAGGAGGAATTTTAGGTAGACATTTTTAAAAAGAAACAAAGTGTTCAATGTGAAAACAAAATGTTTTCCACTGCCTTTTGAATTTCCATATTAATATTTCAATACGTTATAATATAGTAGGGGTATCTGGGAAGAACAGTTATTTTATAACCCATTAGGAAAAGATGTTGTGAATATTTTTGTGCCAATTCTGAGACCGACTCATAGCCTGAGCTGTGGTTCAGTAGAAGCCCTGATTATTGCTGTTTTCCCCACTTTCCCAAACAGTGCTGTGATATATGAGTAAGTTTTCCAGTTGCAAATGACAACACGGAAGGGATACAGTAACAATGCTTCTTTTTTTTCAGCTGAAGGGAGTAGTGATATAAAGAAATTTACTCATCATTAATGAAAAACATCCTACTTTTTTGCCCATTGTGGAAAAAAAGTCCACTGTGTTTTTAAAAAATGTCAGCAACAGCTACAGCAATTTGTTTTCACATTTCATGTAAAAATAAAATTTTTGTACAGGGAAAATTTTGAGAGATTTTTGGGGAAAAGTCCCTAAATTAAAAACAATCACAGGAGAATGTGCAAAACCTCTAACAATCATGTCCACAGGAGAGCAAATTTTCATAATTCTTTTGTTTCTACTTGTAAGAATGAAATCAGAAAAAAAAATTAGATCTCTAGATAAGACCTGTGGAATCCAGCCATTTAGTTTCAAGATGATGTTCATCAGGCATTAGATGCAGTGGGGTAAGCAATTACTGGATACAAGCCAATTATTTAGCTGCCCATGTGATAAATAGCTATGCTAGTCTATGAGGAAGCAAAATCTAACATCCATAGCTTGATGTCCAACAATACTCCTATTTGTGTGCGAGATTTTGAGTTGTTCAAAGCTAATCATCAGGCTAGGTGTTTAAAAAAGTAAGGTTGGGAAAAGAAACAGATCTGTTTTTGGCCCACTAAAAAGGACCATGAATTTTAAACTAGACTAGAATGCAGACAGAAGCATCACTACTAAAACTCATCTTGAATTGTTCGCTATAGCAATTAATATATTTTAGCAGAGTTAAACAAAAATTCCATACAAAATCCAGCTGGCAATCTCAAAATCGAATTTTAATAAAAATTAGTTGCAGCACTCAGAGAAGGAAACCAACAACAAGACATGCACATAGTCTTACTTTCTTTGGTTTGGACGCACCTTATCTTGGACCTTTCTTTTACCCTGTAATCATAGGCAAGATACACTTTACATATTTCAAAGCCAATGGCACATAATGAAACACAAAATCATCTCCACTGTCAGAAACAGTGGGTTTATTCTCTTGCCCACTCTGCAGTTCTTGGGTTTTTCCCTGTAGATGCTCTATGGAAACTGTGCAACCCTCATTTTAAAGTATTTCTTCCCACTTGAAAGACAGGGTTTTAAATGATGTGCTCCTACAACTTCTACCATCATTCATTATACCGATTAATACTGCTGGGAGTTGTAGTCCAACAACATTTGGAAGGTCACACAGTTCCCATTCCTGAAGTAAGGAGAGGTATCACTGAGCTTTTTTTCTTAGTCTTAAATGACACAGAGTTGCAAAAAACCACCTCCAGTCTGTATCAGATCTGCAGGCATGATTTTAAAAACTACATATGTGAGAAAGATATAAATTACTACAAACACATTAATTGCTCTAAGAATCCTTTTAAACCGTGCCTCTGTGAGCATGCTGGAAAAATGTCAGTAGTGCACCCTGTCTCACTAATAATGTATTTTGTGGCTATGGGGATTATCACATGGGGAAAGGACGTCCTCTTTCCGTCCTTTTCCCGTCCTTATAACGTGATCGCGTGAAGATTATCAGATGACATTGTGCTTCCCCTGTCATTATTTCGTCTGTCAAGTGGAATTATCACGCATCGCATGAAAGATGATCAGCCAACATTACGCTTATCCCATCATTATCTCGTCAGTGAAGTGGAATTGTCCTGTCATTTTTCATTAGCGGAAGTTTCCATTATTGAAAAGTGAAAGGACAATTCCATTTCATTGACAGGATAATGATGGGCCAAGTGTGACGTGTGATAGTCTTTCGCACAATTGTGTGATAAGGACAGGATAAAGATGGGAATGATTTGCTTCACTTCCATCCTTCCCCCCACTCCATCTGGTAATCTCCTATATGTTTGCACATATGACCCTAGAGACATATTTGGTAGCACAGCATGTATTCAGATTGGTGCATAATTAGATTTCCCCTCTTACTGATGGATAAAGAAGTTGTTCCTGACAGATCAACTTGCCTATTGGAATAAGCTCTTAATTTGGTAGCATGAAGGAAACCTGCTCAGTCTCACATATTCCAGTTACAGCTCTGCAAAAAACAACTCTCAGCCCCTTGACCTATATTTCAATAAATAGCTTAGGTTTTTGTTGCAGTTAATACCTATACTTCTGTGGGTTTAAGAATGAGCCTTGAATCCACAGATGCCTACTGCCTAAGAGGCTTCTTAAATTAAATTATGGAGTAGGAATCATATAAATAACTAATGGCAAGGAATGTTTTGAGGTAAGAATCCAGCAACATCTGGAGGGCTGCAGGACGTCCATGCTGCCAGGACCAAGTCAGAAAGAGGGGGCAAGAAGCAACTCACACTGGCCATATAAATATTATTCTTGACACAGTTATCAGAATTCAAAATTATACTCAAACAGAGTATTCAAAATTCTATTGAAGGAGAGAATTAACTCACCCAGCTAATCTGTATTACTCCTTCAATATATAACTGCTTCACTTGATTTATAGTCCACATTAATTTCAACAGAAAATACTCTGGGTTTAAGGGCTTACTTCCATACTATCTTTTGAAGCTACAGTTTGATGTGGGTTTTCAAATAGTGTTTAGGGGTTAGTGTTAACCATAATTTGCCATTCTGGACATCACAACACTGTATAGCAAAAAACCAGGAAGTGGGAAAAGTGCATATACACAAGAGTGGTGTGTGAAAACACCTTATATTTCTGTGAAGCCTATGAGTCACATTACAACAAACTTGAACTAGTAGCGTGACTATTATCTAGTCCATTTGAGAAGGCACAGTGTGCCTGTTGTCATAGTAACAATCTTAGAGAGATCTCTAAGCAGTTCTCTTGCTTGCTTCCCCTCTCAACAAGCAGAAAGCACACTTGGTTTATGCTGTGCATGTTGGTAATCTACCACAATGGTCACATAAATCTATGCCCTCTGTAGTGTTCTCATCCCTTTCCATGACACCTAGTGGCCAGAGAAAGCTCTGCTTCTCTTCAGGAGATGATGTGTAAGAGGACAACTTATATGACACACTTCACTGTAGCTCATTTACAAATTCTTACTCTGGGAAAACACAACAGATATAAATAGGGCAAGAACAATGAAGCACAGAGCAAAGTAGAACCCCACAATTTTCTTGTGGCTCAAGGAGCAGAAACTCATAGTTTCCATTGTGTGCCTGTAGAAAAGAAAGATTACTTTATAATCACAGAGAAAGCTGACTGCATACTCACCAATCCAAAATACTTTTAAGAATTAAGACTGTCACACATTCACTAATGCTTTAAAAATCAGAAGTGAATGCTTGAATATACAATATTGTAAAATATGATGGGTTTATTTGCAACTTCTGCCCCATGTACCCAAACTTTCCCATTGTCTTACACCCCCAACCACCTTACCAGACTGATGCCAGCACTAAGAAAAAGTTGAATAAATGCTGGATTACATGTTGAAAGAAACTTAGTGCCTCTGCAGACAGGCGGCCATGGGCCACCCCGAGAAGCCTCAGCCCCGATCCACTCTTTTTTCGGCCCTGGAAGGAGCGCTAAAATAGTGCTCCTTCCACAGGGCATGGAAAGGGCACCATAAGAGGCAGCACGCACCTCTTCTGGCTCGTCTGGATGCTGAGCCAGAAGGACGTCATCAGAGCGCCCGTTGTGTGCACTGACGGGCGCTCCAATGACATCCTCTGGAAGGGGTTGGGGCGCCCGGCGTCCAGCTGCTCCTCCCCTTCCTGGGATTGAAGACGGCACTTTTCACTGTCTGCATCCCCCCCTATATGGCATAGCCCACTGGAAATAATTTTTGCTGTCAATAATTTAAAATATTCATCTGTTTGCTAAACATGATAACATCAAATTGAGTCTTTACACTTGGTAGATGATCTAATACCGTGATGTCGAACATATGGCATGTGTGCCAGAGATGGCACGCGATGCCATTTTCCCTGGCATGTGGCAGGGAAGAGGAGGAAGAGGTGCACTCTGGATAGCTGGAAATTAGGGATGGTGCAGGGGGAGAGGGAAGAAGAGACATACACTTCTTCCA
>CM034703.1:182216091-182230429 GCA_020142125.1 Phrynosoma platyrhinos
GGGGGGGGGGGAGAAGTCCAATCCCAGACAAGCCACCCCCAGAAGGTGGAAGTCCCGTCCCTGGCACCAAGTTACACCCTGTGCCGCAAGACGTTTTAGTTGGGGCACTTGGCCCTGAAAAGGTTCACCATCACTGATCTAATAGGACCAAAACAAAGATTCAATCCATCAACTTCATTTTGTAAACAAAAATGTCTGTGCTTTTGTTCTAGAATTCAGATTTATGAACCAATCTTAAGTAAACCTGATATTTACATTCTGACTGAGATCCTGGACATTTTTGCAAAAGTTGAGGACTTATTAGCAAACTCTCCATCTTCATCCCACTATAGTTTTTGGTCCATTTTGCATACAGCATACATATATGACCAGGTTTAAAGACTATAGGTACTGCCTGTCATGCTTTTGATTCATTCATGTCATAAAGAAAATAATCAGCAGCAGCATGTTGGGCAATGCTGGGTGAATTTCTTACTATTAAATAAGTACCTCAAATAAAGACAATGCTAATTAACATGGTATATCTGTAATTTTAAAATGAATATCTTGTTCTTGTTTTGTGCCTTCAATTAGTTTCTAACTTCTGGTGACCCTAAAGCAGGGGTTGGCAACCTTTCCCCTTTAAGGGCCGAGGGACTTCAGCTCCCAGAATCCCAGGAGCTATTGTCCAACATGGGACTATTGGCCAACATGGCTGAGGCTTCTGGGAGCTGAAGTCCCTCGGCCCTTAAAGGGGACAGGTTGCCTACCCCTACCCTAAAGCAACACTATCACGGGGTTTTCTTGAAAAGATTTGCTCATAGGGGATTCGCCATTGCCTTTCTCAGAGGCTGAGAGAGTGTCTGTCACTTGTCCAAGGTCATTCAGTATCTTTCATGGTTGAGCAGGGAAATGAATCCTGGTCTCTGGAGTTGTAGCCCAATACTCAAACCACTATGCCATGCTGGCTCTCAATGTATATCTTAACTGATAATGTACCGTATATTAACTGGCAATATATATCTTATCACTGATGAATTTTTGTTTGAATTTGCTAAATGGCTAACACAGCTACCCCGGAATGTTTTCTATCTTAACCGCAGTTAAACATTTTAATACACTATCACAGCATCCTGTTCTAATTGTTAAAGGGAGATGTGGCAGCAAAAGCTCTAGTCTAATAAAGCACTGCTGCCCTCCTGTGGACTACAAATTTCAAATGAAATATAGTATCAAGGGAATGCAGTTACTTGATTTAAAATGTTGTATACATGTGCATATACAGCTAGTTAAGCTTTCTTTCTTTTCTTTATAACTGAAATTTAGTATCTTGCTGTTCTGCAAAGCATAAGGTGGAGAACTGTCTGAGGCTGAAGCATAGTTGAAGCAGAGTCTATCATGGATTTAAAAGATGCAGACAAACTTGTTTAGTATCAATACCCATAACTACAAAAGTTACTTTTTGGAAGCAATTGACTGATTACGTACAATGTAATGAGGTCATCCACAGGAAGTTGTGACTGAACCTTGCAGAAAAAGGAAGAAATAAAGTAGTGTGTGTCTGTAAATGGGAGTGAACTGGCCCCAGCTCTATTACAAATGAACATGGCCTAGCATATACTTGTTAAAACCAATTTGGAGGGGGAGCGTTCTAACCCTATTGAATTCTTCCTACAGAGATCCAAATTGGAACAAAAGAAAAAGAGGCATGTTTGTCATACTGACTTAATTTACAATTAACATTAGAATTGCTTTGAGAAGAAGTAAAACATCAAGAAAGCTTAAGGATTATGCAGCTCAAAAAGCCTATTCAAGAAATCATCATCATCATCATCATCTGTAACCAGAGCCCACTTTGCTCCTCCTTTAAGTACCTGGGTACAAAGATTCCTTGCCCTAACTGCCCACTTTGTTGGGAAGAGTTTTTAAATAACATTAATTCACAAGCCTCAAACTGCCTCAGGGCACAAAGTCAATTGTTTGCCTCAACTGTCTCAGGGCACAAACCCAAACCTTATAAGTGATGTACACCCAGAGTGGCCATGCTTCAATGCAGGTTTAAGCCTAATGTTCCTCTGCTTTTATCCCCAAAGCCTCTTCTCTGTCTCCTCATTTTGTAGTTATAAGAACTACAGCACCTTGGGAAAAAAATTAAGAATTAACTTCCATATACATCAAACAAGAGACGAATTAAAAGCTCCACATTCCATATCAACCATAAAAACATTTCTTTAAAATACTGAATTGTCTGATAGGCAAGAATCTCAATCAGTAGGATTGAATCATCACTGGGTCTTTGGGTGCTTTGGCTACAGATGCCATGAAAGTGGAGTAAAAGGAGTTACTATGGGATAAAATTAATTGTTACAAATTCATTATCAGTGGCTGATCACTTCCAATTCTCCTCCTCAAACAGATAATCAATTAAGCATACTTTCCTGTTTATTTTGCTTAGCCTTCATTCACTTTGCAAAAGAGGTGGCTAAAAGTAAAAACACAACTGAGGCAAATTTAATGGGGTGATGTTCATTCGTTATAGATCCCCTTGTGTAAAAAGAATGCCAGGACAAAAAAAAGATGAGGAAATCTCCCCCAAACTATCATCATGTTGGTGAAACTATGGCATGTGTGCCATCTCTGGCACATGAAGCCATTCTGGAGGGCATAAGGAGAGACGGGAGGGCGGGGGAAGAGGAGGAGAGACAGTTAAAAGCACGGGAGGGTGGGGAAGAAGAGGAATAGGCCTGTTCTTCCGAGGGTGTGGGGGTAGGAGGAGGAGCACCTGTTCCTCTTTTTCCCCCCTCGCACCCCAAGGCCTTCAGCTGTCTCCAGAGAGGCAGCTGAAGTCCTGGGAAGGTGAGGTGGGGAGAAGTCCCACCCCGGAAGTCCTGTCTCCAGAGGGTGGAAGTCCCACTCCCTGCACCGGGTAATACCCGGTGCCAGAAGGCCTTTTCGTTTGGACACTCAGCCCTTAAAAGTTTTGCCATCACTGCTCTATCACTTGTGTATTTTTTTTTGTTAATTTAACAATACTGTTGATCTTAATTGTTAATTCTGGATATGCTCTTAAACACAGAACTAATTTGCAACCTTATGCAAAGCATAATGTTAATTTGAAGCTGAAAGCAAGATAATTCACATCTAAAGAAGCAATCAGCATCCCAAAGAAACAGAGGTATGATTTCAAACTGGAGTGTTGCTTGCAAGTAAATCTGTTTTCCAATGCCAGTTTATGCCAGTTGCATAAACACTGGAAGTGGTAAAACTCCTTGCCAAACTTTCCAGGAGCCTCTGATGGAGATGTGCCACTGCCCCCTCTACCTGATCTCCACCAGTGGAGGGCACTGCCACCTCATTCCAGCTTCACTTCCAAATGGTTGTCCCAGAGGTTATGTTCTGTTAAAGTCTGAATAAATTTCAATAAACCAGACAATAATAAAATATATATGTAATGCTAAAACTTGAACATTATTTAATTGTACATACTGCTAACAAACATGTTCATTAACACAGGTTCCTGTCATCTTCTGGCAATAAAATGTGTCATGTTTTCTCTTTGTAATAACATTTCATACTACAAGTGTCCTTAGCAATCATGTGTCAAGTCAACACACTGATGATAATTTCTCATAGCAAAAACCTGTAGTGAAGATTCTACTACATGCTTCATCATGTAAAGGAACACTGCATGCAAACCCCTAGCACCTTTCTTTTCTATGGAAATAATTTCAAATACAGTGTTTAAAGACAAGATGAATTAGCAGTCCAGACACTAAAATATCTGTGTAATATTTATGAAACCAACACACGATGATGGTGGTATGTCATACTGCAATAATAGGCATGCTAAACAGAATATGCAGAATGTGTGACTATATAGCCAGTTCCAGAGAATGTACTGTAAATATCACCAGAACAAAAACAAAATAAACCAATGCTTCATATCATAAAGATGCACTATTTCAATTTTCAGGGAAGATAAGAGAAAATAGACTATATCTGAACTTTGCAACAGAAATTGTGTGTCAGCTTCAGACATTATTAAGGTATACACCAAAATACTGTATTTCTCTACTCACCCTATGGCAAAGCTGCAGAAACTACATTAAGAAGATACAGTGCATCTTTAAAAAAGTGACAGAAATGGACTATTATCAGAATCTCAGAAAGTGAAAATAATTCTGGAAGGAAATGTTGTGAATGTAAATGAAAACAGAATACAAAGGAGAAAACTACCTTTAGGAAGTGAATATATATATGGCAGCCCTGAAAAAAAGACAGCAAAGGGAGAAAAACTGCTATGTTAGTAAAAGGATAGGCAAAAGAAAGCCACAAGTAATTAGTAGCAGAAACAAATAAGAAACAAATGCAATACAAGAATGGCAGCAGCAATATAGGGAGCACACAGACCCAAAAATAAAAATGCATCAAAAAATTACTCAGAGCCAGGAACAAATCAGGAAAAGGGAAATAGCATCAGTAATCAAGAGCAGACACAATGCAGGATATTGCCCTTAAGCAAAGAAAACAAAGTACACCATTAATGAAGGAAGCAAAGCATCCTATCTGCACAAGCTGTCATTTACCTCCATATACAGCATCACATGACAGTTGGACTCATTGACCAAGACAATGTTCTTAGGCAATTATTGGGCTGTTATAAAGAATCCATCTGAGAAGAGCAATAAGTTCAATGAGGGTTGCATGCAAGAATATCTTGCAGATTTTTAGAGAAAATATGAATGAAGGGCTGAAAGGAACAATTACATGTTTACCTGAGTTAACAAAGCAGATGTGCTCATGGGCTTTACTTCTTTAACAGAAACTTTGGTACCAGAGGTAGAAATAACATGGAAAGAACAGGGATAAGGTCCTATACCACAAAAAACAGTTCAACATGTTTCAGAAAATGTTTTATTGAATACTAACATTATGCACATGCAAAATGAAATAACCAGGTTAGGAAAGCCTTGCATAAGTAAGCAAAATATTTTAAATACTGTATTCTAGAGACCACTTGGAAACTTCTTCTAAAATGCATCCTGGGATGATTTTTTTTCTTTTTTCTTTCGTCAACTTCCACTTATGATTTCCATTTCCATGGTGAAACTTACAGATCTAAGCTTTTTCAACATACTAGGGTAATATAGGATGGTTTATGATGGAGGATTGATTTATGGTGACAGCTTGTGATTTATGGCCTTATTAATCATGATGATTGTTGTCAAGCATTGACTTAAGATATGATTTATGATATGATTTATAACTTGATTTATGATCTAAATTATTGACACATGATTGATTTATGGTATGATTTATGGTGAGATTTATGACATGATTTATGATTTGATTTACAGCATGAATTATGCCATGGGCGTATACACATATGTCAGAGGGTTACAAACAATGTGATTGATTTATGGCTGTCAAACTGATTTATGACCCCTATACAGATAAATAAAGTTGTGGCTTTTTATTACCCACTAAAGGCAAACGGCCATCTTTGTGCCTGCGCAACTGTTTACTTGGCTTGTTGTAGGCAACCACAAAGAGCTACAGTAGGATCACCTAAGTAGAATCCCATCCTTTCCCAAGTCAGGCTTTATTGCATTGTTTACTGCAGACACTCTGCTGCAATCCAACACTGAAAGTCTGTCTCTCTCCAGCCCTCCTTCAACATCTTCCCAACATCAATGCTGCAAAAAACTTCCAACTACATAGAAGGGAAGAAGGTGGGGGCTGGGCAGGGCTCCCATAAAAAGACTTTATAAAAATGAGCTTCTTTTTCATAGGTTTTGTTAATTGAGGTATGCTTGTACAGTACAACTGTAACTGTATTAAAGCAGTACAACATCTCTCATCCAGTAAGGCAGAATGATGTAAATCTGTATTCCTTTCACCACAGTACACAGCTCTTCTGCTTAAACCACTGTACTTTTCCTGATTCTTCAAAAATCTCTCCATGTCATTTCATGGCCTCTCATGCTGGGGATAAACTTCCCTCTTCTGTGGTTTGTTATGTTAATTTCATTTTTCAGAAAGGTTTATTGCTTTCACTTAATTCAGAAATGAAGATAAAAAGGAAAGGACATCCAGATGTCAGAGGAAAAGATTGCCACCGAAGCTGTCACTTGTTGAATGGCAAAGTAGGACTGAGTATTCTACATAATGGTCCTTTCTGAACCTTTCGGTGGGACAGAACACAAACTGACTTGGTAACAGTTGTGCCAGTTTCACAGAAGCACATTAGAAACAGGAACACTGGCTCTTCATGTCTTTTTGAGTTACACATTTGTGCTATTTGTTTGCAGACTCAGCCCTGTTAGAATATATACGGTATGAATTGTCCTCTTATATCTGGCATTGTAGCATGTTACACAGTTTGCTTTCAAAAGGGCAAGAGAATCATCTTAGAGATATTTATGGCATCTCTGAGTCATCTATTTCTTGTGAGGTGAAAACTGAGAAGTCTTATTTATAGCTATTATCTGTACCAACATAAAGTTGTTCACTCCTCTTATCATAAAGAGGACAGAAGGTATTTTAATCTAGATTAGACAAAACGCAGGCCCATTACATAAAGAAGAGTGTCACCCTTTCCCCTAAACTGCTGCCATTTCTAGTGCCTGGCTTGCTGCACTCCACAGGTACTGTTCTTTCATCACAGAGCAGCACCTATATGACATCAGACCTATAAGACAACCACCCCACCGTCCTTATTGTCAACTGCAGTAACATGACTCATAGGTCACAACTATCTGTTTTATGTTCTCTTTATCTTCTACAGCAGGGGTAGGCAACCTTTCCCCTTTAAGGGCCGAGGGACTTCAGCTCCCAGAAGCCTCAGCTATGTTGGCCAATAGTCCCATGTTGGCCAGTAGCTCCTGGGATTCTGGGAGCTGAAGTCCCTCGGCCCTTAAAGGGGAAAGGTTGCCTACCCCTGTTCTACAGTACTTAGTAATTTGATTCAGTGCAATTGATGAAAGCAGAGAAGGTGCTTTTGCCTATCATGAATCCCTCTGCTTATTTCATGGTTCAAAAAAGACTCAAATCCTATGTGCATCTGGCTCTACTTTATTGTGTATGCTTGCCCACCTGCTTGTGCTTTTCCACATTCTCAGTCATGTACTACAAACTATATCCCTGCTATCTATGATCAGCTTGGAAAACTGTTTGTACCTAGTGTTAGATGCAAAGTAAATAAAAGCCAGATATTTCTAGCTCAAGGAAAGAACACACTGGTCTCTTGCCACTGGGCAAGGAGGTCAAGGGACAGAAAGGCTACACTCTGTGTCCTCATGGCAAGGGGAAACCCAGCAGGAAGATGAGTTTCAGGGAGATTGTGCCTGCTCCAACTGCACACTGCTCAGAAACTGCAGGTTTTAAGGGAAGTATAATCTCCGAAATAAGTCTTTGCCATCAGCCAATGGACCAACTGGGAGGTTGGGAGAGAGACTGCACTTCCTGCCCCAAAAAGATCCAGATGCTATGAACAGGGAGTGATGAAAAGCCTGTGAACCAAGGTGCCACTTTTGTTGTAGATACCTGCTTTGCCCTAGCTTCTCTTATTCCCAGTTTAGTTAATTACCAGACAAGTATAAATTATTCTTAATAGATAATGTATTTATTAAAAACACTTCAAATAAATAAATAAACAAACCCATGTGTGCTCATTCAACTCAGAAATGGTACTGCAGTATTTTCCTGTCATTCACTTATATTTCTTTTCTCCTGTGGCTATATTTTGTTGGGCTATTTTAATACACCAGATTACACCTTGCATTTTGAAATATGCTCTCAGTTAACATATTCTGGGGTTTACCCTTATCCCCCCCCCCACTCAACTGCTAATGATGTCAAGAAAAATATATATAAATGTTCATCATACGGAATTTAGTGCCTTTCTTAAAGGTGAGCATAATGTTGATATAACCAGAATAAGAACCCAATATAATCAGACAATGGGCCTTTGCAGACTGCCAGAAATAGTGCAAATTGAGTCCACTAGGGTTAGGGAATCATGGGAAGTGTATTTTATTGTGGCACCAGAGCTCTCTGACAGAGAAGGCTCAATGTCTCAGGAAAAATACAATTCCCATGATTCCCTAGCACTAACCCTAACCCTTAAAGTGGACTCAATTTGCACTATTTCTGGCAGTCTACAAAGGCCCAATATAGCTTTTAAAGATTTAAATACATATTCATTATTCTTACAGCAACCTAGCAAGCAGGTGTTAGGAAAACTCTACATGTAATTTGCATTTTTCTTCAAGCTGGAAGAAAAGCTTTTGACTTTCTAGGAGGAAAATTCCCACCATTATTGTTTACAAGCCCTATACATATATTTGTAAACAAATAAAAAAATAGTCTAAATATTGTTTCATATATTCTGAAGCTGTCTTTTGATATTGATCTATATCCATCCATAATTAATAGTCCCAGTTGAAACTATGAATAAAAATATTCATTCAATTCATGTAGGATGTCTATGCTCATTAAAGACATATAGCATGGAAAATATTTATTTAAATGGCACTAAATTTTTGGCATTGCTACCTTACTGAGAACATTCAGATAATATCCCAGTAACTAAACAGGCAACAATTTTAGTTACATGTGAGAAATGGTAAATTAAAGAGTTGCTACTAAAACCCCTATAACTGTAATTGCTTCAGAGGCCTTGTATCCATAACTATAGCTAATTCTTTTTTTTTTAAAGTTGTTTTCTGGTGCCTACTTTTTTAGCAATATCTGTTTCACTATAAACCACAAAGTTATATCCAGACCAGTGAACAGGAGAGCTCCTTCAAGTCTGTGACAGTACTCAGATTTAGCAGTGGCTTCTGCTGTAGGAAAGTGTGGGAAGGGATCTTTGCCAATTTACCCTTTCCTATGCAACCCCCCCCCCCCTTGTGCAAGTCCACAGGAAAACACTGTGGGACATTTACCTGCTGGTTCATTGGGGCCCACAGCAGTCTGAATGTTCCTGCAGACTACTCCACCTTTTTGTTTAGTTTTTAATCTAAAGGGACCACCTGAGGCACCAGACTTCTGGAGTTGCTACTCCAACTTTTGGAGGGCAGGAGAGAATGCACACTTCTTACCACCTTTCATCTTTCTGTTTTGGGTGATGTGAATCATGTGCTTGCATGCTGCTACAGACCACGTAATGGAAGCAGAAAGGACAGAGTGGCAAGGGATTTCATGCCTGTCATATGCATTCATCAGCACTCAGTGCTGCTGGGGTACATGTCTCCTATGCTTTATCTGGGTCTTCAGTTTTGTTTGTGCTAGACACAGGAACAGGTAAGCTCTCATCCTCTCAGAGAGGAGGCTGCTGGATATGCTAAGGGGGGTTGCAGACTGCCAGAAAAAGTGCAAATTCAGTCCACTTTTAGGGTTATGGAATCATGGGAACTGTAGTTTATTGTGGCACTAGAGCTCTCTGACAGAGAAGGCTCAATGTCTCAGAAAAAAAACAATTCCCATGATTCCCTAGCCCTAACCCTAACCCTAAAAGTGGACTGAATTTGCACTATTTCTGATAGTCTGCAACCCCTGTAAGTCAGCTAACGAAGGGCCTTTGCAGACTGCTAGAAATAGTGCAAATTGAGTCCACTTTAAGGGTTAGGGTTAATGAATCATGGGAAATGTATTTTATTGTGGCACCAGAGCTCTCTGACAGAGAAGGCTCAATGCCTCAGAAAACAACAACAACAATTCCCATGATTCCCTAGCACTAACCCTAACCCTTAAAGTGGACTCAATTTGCACTATTTCTGGCAGTCTGCAAAGGCCCTAATAGCATCAGCCTCAGGAGCAGCCTCATAGCAGAAGACAGCAGCCTTTCCCAACCTGAGGCCCATCCAAAGAGAGAAATGAGGGGAAAGGGAAGTCAAGCTCACATCTGATCAGATGATAATGCCCATGTTCTGTAATAATGGAGCGTTCTGGGCCATCTGCATTTGAACTCTGAACAGGGAAATAATTAAACATTTAATCAGGGTTCCGTGTGTTCTGAAATCACATTAAGCAGGGAGACCTGAACATTCCAGTTTTTCATTAAAATGGCCAGTACTTAGTGTTTATGACTGTCAAAGAATATAGGTTTCCAAGTGTAAATGCAAACAGTGGTGAACTCACAGAGAAGAAAAGGCTGAGAGGGATCTCCAGTAGTAAAGGACAAAGCTGGTGATGTTGTGAACAGGCTGCACAGCCCTTTGCCCTTCCTTTGGAGTCTAGCAGAATATATGCAAATATATTTGCCCTCTTATCATTTTTACAGGTCACAGAAGTCTGCTTTTCTTCTGATGCAGAATTTTGATTGAAAAAGAAAAGTCTATTCCCACTGCATTGGAAGGATTACATTCTGTGATTCTGTTATAAAGCAGAAAAGCAAAGTCCCTGATTTTTCATGCAGTAAACTCAACAGAAGCAGCCAAAAATGCTTGCTCTCCAAATCCAGTATTTATAGTGACATCCTTTCTATCAAAGCCTTTAAGCTTTGAACACTACAACTTTTGTGTATGTCTGCTAGTGTTTATCCTTGAAGCATGGCACAA
Source organism: Phrynosoma platyrhinos (assembly GCA_020142125.1). Classification (NCBI taxonomy): domain Eukaryota; kingdom Metazoa; phylum Chordata; class Lepidosauria; order Squamata; family Phrynosomatidae; genus Phrynosoma; species Phrynosoma platyrhinos. The sequence continues at coordinate 182,226,633 of CM034703.1, forward strand.
AAGGAGACAATAACCTTATCAAGAACTGTTAGGAAGATAGATAAGAACAAAGGCAAACTCTGATGGACAATGTAATGGTCCTTTTTGTTAGTTAGGCTGCTACTTTTCTCTGTGTGTCCATTCAAAGTAAGGGTCCTATCAAGTTTGATGTTAATTTCTCTTTTACGAATTATGCACTGATTAGTAGGAAATGAGAGAGATCATGTTTTCATACACATTTTCTCCTTTAAAATGCTAGAGCACTGATTCCCAAACTTTAGGCCTCCAGGTGTTTTGGACTTTAACTCCCAGAAGCCACAGCCTACTTGTGCAAAAGTCAGGAATTTGGGGAGCTGAAGTCGAAATCATATGGAGAATCAAAGGTTGGGAATCACTGTGCTAGAGCCAGTAATTGTTAAGCATGAAGCATAAACTACAGGAAACTTATAAACTAAATTTGAGCTGTTACCCAGATGGGAAATCAGTTAAAGATCCATAAACAAAGAAGAATTTGAACATGTTGCACACCTGTTGTGCTTGCTCTTCTAAGCAACTGTACGTTCTCTATCAGTTCCAGCTCTCTCATCTGGAACACACATGCCAGTATGAAATTCTTGCAAAAAAGGTCACTTGCTCTGGCCCAGAAAACTCCATTCAATATGCAGGAGTGACTGCATCCCCTAACCAACTTAATGACTGCATCCCCTAACCAATTATTCACAGGAGGATGGAGCTTACGCTCATGACACCCAGCAACACAGCAAAAAAACTATTCACCTGTTATTGCATTACAGAGCTTGTCTTGAAATGAGCAACTAATATTATCAGGTTCAACAGTGCTGATTAGAGGACCAGAATGGACGAGAGAGTTCATAGTAATGTGCATGCAAGCATTTATCCCCAGTAAAATGGCTCTACCACTTCCCCCTCCTCCTCCTCCTCCTCATTTAAAGGCTCTCAGATGTAAAGTGAGAACACAAACTGCAGAACAGCAGTACTCTTCTGGATCACCAGTACAAGCACAATTTCCATTAGTCATTCTGAGCAACTGACCTATTAATTCCTGAATATGAGTAATGCCAGTATGAAATATAGATGGGGAAACACATCCGTTTAATACCAGTTACATATTCTTACAAATGCAGGGTGAAGAGATACACAAAGTTTTGAAAACTTAAAGAAGTAGTTGTTTTAAGGTCAAATTACATTATATTTCACTGTTTACTTGATTAACTTGAGATTTAGGGTCTTCTATACAACAAGTTCTCCTTCCCTCCGCTGCCATCCACTATTATTGTAATGGGAATAGTGGCTTTATATAGTTATAATGTTGCATGTTTGCAGAAAACTGTCATGTTTTAATGCTGCATGAAAACTTGCATTCTAAAGATGTCCAAAATTTCAAAGGTACTTCAGCATTTCCATTATTATAATGGCTTAGCGTTAACAGAACTAAAATGCAGTCATCTTACTGGAAAACTGTGAGAGGCAGTTCAAAATAGACTTTAGAAAAGAACATGATTTTTTTTTTAAATCTACATCCATACGAACCTATCCATATGTTAAGATCATTCTTAGCCCTTCGTTCTAGTCTGCCATCAAATTCTGTAAGGTTGGTTGGCAACAGACATAAAGACTTTTCCATTGCTTTACAGCTGGCTCCATCTGTTATTATTTTAAAGAGGATTTTTTTAAAAGAAAAGTTTTTATTACATGTAGTGCTTTTGTAAATGATTCATTCCTTGTCTTAAAATTAATTTATAAACTTTTAAAACTGGTATTAAATTGCATGTTTTATATCATATGTTGCATTTTACACTTCCATTTAAAATCTAGCTTTGTGTAACATGTTACTTCCTAAGTATTAAGCAATGAAACCGCATTCAACATGCATCACATCCAGAAAGTGCAATGGAAAAGCTCATTTACAGTTTATTTTATGCTATTTAGAATATTTTGTGGATCAGAAAGAGAACTTATACTTGAAGCAGGAAGTATTATTATGAGAATAACATAAAAGGAAAACTATGCTAGAACTGCATTATACCAGTGTCCAGAAATACTCAGTTTTCTTTGGAAGCAGAGCCATATTGAAGCTCCTATAGTTGAGCTTCCACAGTGTTGTCAGAGTCCTGGAACAAAACAATGGCTTCCAGCTAGATTAAATCATGGTTTACATGTTCTGGTTTGTTTGGAGGCCATTAACCATGGTTTCTAATTCGGCATGGTAACAGAAAGCTATGGTTGACTGCATAAGCCTAGCTTGCTTCTATACACACTACAAAAAAAAAAGTAACTGTATGACAATATATAAAGCTTGTCCATGTCTCAGTTTACAAAGATACAATTTGATCAGTCAAAAGCAACTAATGAAACTACTCTCCTCAAGAAGTATTTCCTAAATTCCTTCACTCAATAATGGACTTTCATCTCCTTCCTCTTCTGTCTCTCCTTTCAAAACCAATTCCCTTTTCTCTCAGTATTCCCAACTACCCTGTGCTCAAGATCTCTCTCTCTCTCTCTGTGTACACCACTTTTTTCAATATTTCTTTGAGACTCTTCTCAAAAATTGCCCCCTCTGTCCATATTCCTCATGCTACCTGCCACAGCTTTGTTGTATCTCAATATGGTTCTTCCCCTTCTCATATCTTTTCTCTAGTTTTTTTTGTTTTTAGCTACACGATTACTCTTTCAAGTCAAAACAACAACAAAAATGAAAAACACAAAGACAAAAACCCACGTCATCTCTCAACTGAGGGTGATTAAAGCTTAGGGCAAAGCAAAGTAGACAAGTTTGCTACTAATATGGTGAATCTTCATTACATAGCGATAGCTACTCAGCAGGAAAGGCAGAAATAGATCACAGTGCTAAAATGGAGGTAATAGCCTTCCTAGAGTAACATTTCAGACAAACAAAAGAAAATGAATTCTCAATGGGGTTTTTATTTTGCTGCAAAGATATATTGATCAACTTTCTGAAATGAGGGAACTAAATCCTTAAGACACAATCTTTACAGCTCTACTTACTGTATCTAAGAGAACCACATTACTAATGTATTTCTTTAATTGCCGAATCTTAAATTCTATTGCTGTGTACATAACACTAGAACAAAAACTGTGCAAACCAACACTGAATTAAAAGAGATACTGAAAATCCAGGAAGATCTGTAGATGTACTACATAGTTAAAATGTCATAGGGATCCACTGCTTTATCTGCTACAGAGGGTTCAGCGCACAAACAAATATATGGATACCCTGAATTTGGTAACTGTAATGCAATTAGCAACCAGGTAGCCTTCTATTGGGGCAACAGTTACTTTTATAGCAAATTGTCATGACCTTGTTGACAGATGTACAGTGCAACAATGTAATTATAACCAATTATAAAACATTCAAAAGTATAAACACAATGCATTCTCTTACAGATATCAGTGTATTACAGTGTCAGGATTAGCATATTTCACACTACACATAGTCCAACATGTGTTTATATTCTCACCTCAAATTTCTGTCTCAGTTCAGCATTTCCGTCATCATCAGCTTCTGGTATTGGAACATTGTAATACTCGCCCTCTTCCTGGTTAAGTAGTTTGTACCTATAGATCATAAACCAAAACATGTTCATGTTTTTTTACAACATATGAAGATGCAAAGCTGGGATAGGACCTTATAATGCAAATATAGAATTAAAAGCTACAAGTAACACAGACCTTCTCCTAGTCTGCAACTCTAGCCTGGGATAGGAAATGGGCAAAGCATAGAATCATAGAATCATAGAGTTGAAAGAGACCACAAGAGCCATCAAGTCCAACCCCCT
>CM034703.1:182240774-182278340 GCA_020142125.1 Phrynosoma platyrhinos
GGGAGGTTATCACACCCCCACATGTTTCTCCCATTCTTGTCCCGTATTTAAACAGTAATGGACCTGTCATTTGGTATTAACGGGAGTTTCCATTAATACCAAATGATGCCTCCATTACTGTTTACAGATGGGACAAGAACGGGAGAAGCACATAGGGGTGTGATCATCTTCCCCCTGATCAAGCTATTAACAGAATTTAATGACAATTTAATGATGGGAGGAGGACACTTGCCTCCCGTGTGATAATCTCCATCATCTCTCTAAGTAAGGGACCCCAGCAAATCTGCCTTGGAACAGTGAACAAAACATTGCATCTGGCCTGAGAAAAAAGTCTGCAGTACTTTGGCACTGTCAAATTTATAATGTAGTCAGCTGATTGGAAAGGCCTGTGTAATGTACATTCAATGTACTAGGCAAGCAACTTACATAGGAGCAGTAATGCAGATCGCAAAAAGCTATGTCCCACAGTCTCTGCCTGAGAGATTTAAAGGCTGTCTCCAATCCCAAGTTATGGTAGAAAGGAGTGAAGAAGAGAGACCAATCAAAGCTGCTTTTTTTGCAAGAAGTTTGTGCCAACTACTTACATAATTGTCTTGGGGTAGGTATACAAGCAAACCTGAACCAACCCCAAAGACACCAACTTGCAGCCAGAGCTTTACTACTACTACTACTATTACTACTATTAGAAATGCTCTCAGAGTGGCTTACAAATTGCTAATTAGACAGTTCCCTGCCCTCAGACGTACAATCTAAAAAGACATGACACAGAGTGCAGAGTACAAATTACAGAGTAGATCCCAGCTACATTATAAATAAACTGAAGGGGGGGGGGGAACAGAGCTTAGAAATAATTACTTTAAAATTTATTCTTTACCCTATGTTCACTAAAAACATTAATAACCATTTTTAAAAGTTCTTATATAAATTGTCAGACATCTATATTAATGTGTTAACTGGGAAGATGGGTCATTTTTAGTAATTTCACCTCTTTTTTTAAGTTAAAGTCAACAAGTTGGTAAGTTTGCAATTAATGTTTACTGTTATGATTTACTGCTGCAGTTGTCACTCAAAGTCAACATGGACAAATTCATTTTCAGCTTAATTAAAGACCCAGGTAAAAGACCAAATCTGGGATTAACTTTACATCCAATGTTTCCAAAGTTGTAGGGTGAAAAGCAATGTACTAAGCATATGCTATAAACTTCAATTTGTAGGTCCCTGCCTCACTATAATATCCACCAAAATGTGAAGATTGGGTTGTTGGAATGGGAGGGTCTTCTTTCCCTCCTTCTGTTAAATAATCTGCACATCTGCACAGAGGTTGAGGAGGGAAATACGCTAATAAAAATGCATTCTAAGAAGATAGGAGATTTAGGGCTAAATCTCATTATATCCCCAGCTACAGCAGGCTCATTGAGACAAATAGGATTTCTTATAGTTACTTTATTTCACTTACAAAAATACCACTGATCCATTTTAAAGGCACTACACTTGTTGGATTGCCATGGGTCGAGAACGACTCGAGGGCAGTTAACAACAAAACACTTGTTGGAACTAAAACTGGATTTAGCCCAGACATTCTTATGAAATGACAGTGTAAGTGTGGAGGTAGAATAACAGTTCATAATGTCACAGTGGACTGTAAGAGTCCAATATACAGTAAAGGACTCTGGGAGAAAAAGTTACATTGCCATGATGAGACTTAGAACCTGTATGCACTCAACAGGTCTTGCCTTGAGCTCTGTGTAAGGAAAAAATGTGTGTGTGTATATATATATATATATATATATATATATATATATATATATATATATATATATATATATATATATTCAACATCATTGATTTTCAAAAGGGAAGGCAGCTAATTGTAAGTAATTATGAATACCATTTGTGAAATATCTCACTTGCATTACAGTTCCCATTTATATTGAAAGCATTATAATATTGTAACTTATTGCTTTGAATATATTTATAGCAATAATAAATCATGGATGACAATACTGAGAACTGAATTTTACTTTGAAGTGAAACCTTTGCAACAGCAACTCAGAGCTCTGTCTATAACTAGAAAGAATATTGAACCTCACAAACCCTTCTATTTGCTAAATAAAATGTTGAAACTTCAATACCCTGGTCAAAATACAAAGGTGTGCTTTAAAAAACCATGTTTTGGAAAGGGGAAAAAACACTGAGGGAGAAACTCTGCACTGTGTTTAAAACTATTTACAGTTTTCAATTTATAACTGGCTGGTACTCTATCTCAGAATAAAATCCAATAAAATGGGAGGGGCATAATTGGATTTCCTTGAAATGTTTGTACCTGCCTCTTTAAGGAATTATCCTGCGCCCCAAATATTAGAAGACTAGAATTTGTGGAATGTCACACAAATATGTTATCAGGGTAACACCAAATAATGTGATATCTGCAAATACACCTCACAATTTTTTCACTTACACTTGCTGTATTATTACTAGGTCTCTGGATATATGTTGATGTACTATCTCAACAACATAGGGAGAAAGGGATTTCCCCTAAGGTTCTTTAAATCTCACCTAACCGATACTTTAACAATTATATCTATGTTTTCAACATATACTTTACACACAGTGACATCTTAGTTTGAAACTAAGGCAATCTGCATTAGCTGCTGGTACAGAATGATTTTTATGTAGGACTCACAAAGTCACATCCCTAGAGCATTAGTAACATGTTGTCTTGACACAATCTCAGATGTAGGAAACAGCACTGACAGCCAGACACTAAGGGACTGTATGCAAAACTTTTTGCTCTGGTTCTCATGGCAATAAACACTGAAAAGCAAGGGGGTGGGATGGGGGGAGGGAGGAGGAAGATGCTAATAAAGTCATCTCCATGAGGGTGTTAAACACAGGCTGCTAATAGGATAGAAAGCCATTGTTTTTTCCCTCTTTTGTTTTAAGAGATCTGGCCCATTTGCACTTTTGTCTGCATAATTAGCACTCAGATATCCTCTTTCCCTTCAGCTGATCTTGTGTTCTTTCTTCAAAAGGGTGCTTGGAGAGAATGCCAGTTTACAAAGGAACTATTGCCTCTATAGTCCACCTCTTTGATGCCAACCTATTTTTAATGAGACAGGTTAGGCATGATGAAACACAGCTCTTTTTATTCTCCAACTCAGAAATTGGACATTATTAATACTGCTACACCATATCAAGAGGAGAAAGCAACTTAGATATCCTTTCTGCTGCCCTCCCCAACACAACTCTTTTCTCTCGTTTCCCTGACATTCAGGGCAAGAGCACTTTTCTTTTGTGGATTTTTTTTTTTGTGGTAGTGGGGAGTAACTAAGGTGTTAAGAAAGTATCTGAGTAGATAAAGCATTGTGAAGGATGCCAACAGGGGTAACAGGTGCTTTAAAGGTCTCGGTCTCTCTTTCTCTCTCTCTCATTTTTTAAAATGAAACCTTCTCTTCATAGTTCCAACATGAGGAAACATCAGAAGGAGGAGGTGTGGACTATAACTGTGTCTCCTACAGAGTGGGGTTCTCCTTCACCCCCATATGGCAAATGTACTGTTTGGATCCTGCTAATGACCACAAACACCAGCACTGCTGCTGCAATTCAATTTAGAATCAGGATTCAGTTCTACAAGTCATTGGACTAACCTCAATTTTCGAAGTCTTGCCAAATTTATACAGACTGTGCAATAATTTGAGAGGTGCCTAATGTCTTGGACAGCAATCATCCAGTGCCCTTGCCCAACAGCCAATGAGATATATCCTTTCTGCCAGAGAACTAGGAATCCTCTCAGACAGAGAAAGATGCAAAGGAGGGCTGGGCTCTAGCTAATCATGAGTGTGTTTATCATGTTCCCTTTAACCAGGATAAACCATTCATACAAGGACTCTTCCCCCACAATACTAGATTGTCTCTTTTCCAAAAAGGACAGTGGAGAGTTATAGAAATAATCCAGCAGCTGTCTCAATAGAAAAAAGTATCAAATCCTGCCAAACTGCTACTGCTGAATTCTCCCTTGAATCCCAACATTTCAGCAAAATCTACTTTCTCTTTTGAAACCAACTAAAATACTTTCCCCTTTCAGTTTAAGTCATATTACAGTCATCCCTCCTTTCTTGCAGACTTAAAGTCCATGGATTTGCATATTTACAGAGGGGCAGCCTCTGTTCAAATCAATGGGGTGCGCCCCCTTGGAGGCGCACCTCATTCAAGCCTATGGGGCTTGAATATTCCCAAATCTGTTTTTTCGGGGGGGGGGGGGGGGGCAGAACGGATACCCCACAAAAACAGAGGGCCAACTGTATTTATACCCCATCTTTCCTCCAAGAATAGGACTCAAGTTGGCTTACAACATATTAAAAACAATACAGATTAATAACATCAAAATCTCAATAAAAACTCTCTCTGTGTGTGAATTCACTGACTTCCTGTTCGTAATTTTGAATTTCATGGAGGGACAAAATGGTGCACGCATGGGAGTGCACCACCATTATTTTCAATGTGGCTTGAATATTTGCGATTTTCCATTTTCACACCTTGGGGGGTGGTGGTGGTCTGGAACAGATCCACCATGAATTGGGAGGGCTGACTGTATGTTTTTTATAGTATTCAATGCCATCAGTCATGATGCCCTTTGGCAAAATGAAGCTTTATAATACATTACTATTTTCAGTTCTGCAGAACTATTTTAATATGTCTCATGAGGGCAATGACTCTTCATTTTGTTCACAGGTCTTGACTTCTGAAGGGTAATTCTATAATAACTACAGAGCACTAAAAAGATTCTATTTTGGCTGTGTTCTATACCACAAGTTGCAGGAGAGTAATTCATTCTTTTTTTCTAGAGCAAGTAGCTTTACTGTAGCTTTATCGCATTATATTTACAACAATTTAAAAAATGCTTGAGCAAAGCTTAAGAATTACAAGTATCAAATTAGACTGTGAGAGAGGTAGCCTATCCTTCCCCAAACTTAAGTATTCTAGAAATGATAACTTGACAAGCATTTGGGCTTCTTCAGACTTCCTGACAAAGCACAATCCCTATCAGTAAAATGTGAGAATCTTTTTAATATGACAGTTTCCTTGTTGAATAAACTACAGAAAAATGTGGTGACTAAACTAATAATTATTTGTGCTCCCGAGTTTACATTTTATAAAGTATTTCGCAATTTCACCAGGTGCCATTCTCTTTGAAAGTCCAGAGGAATATTGTACAGAGTCAACAACAGCAAGCCCCCATATATTGTCCGTAAATTAAAAAGCAGATATACGAAACTAAGAACAGTGGATTATGCAAAAAGTTTGTGAAATGTGTGAACATCTCAAGCATAATGTCTTTAGGAAAATGCAACTATCACTTTGGATACAATACAATATATTTTGCAGCAGCAAGGATAGTCATTCATTTCATTCATTTAGAGTATTTGCACCCTGCTCTTCTGCCAAAAAGGCTCTCACAATAGTTTACAAATAGTTAATTGAATAAATGAGTGATTTACTGAATGAGGGGCAAAACAGACCAACATAAAAAGCTGGCTTCTCAGAGGCTTGTGGATGTGGCGTACACATGACGCACACCCCCAAGATGCCCGGAAGCTGGCTTCATGCCGAACTGCTGCCCACACAAGGGCCAGCTCCCCAGCACTCTGGCAGCATGGCGTTTACACACCACACACCACACACCACAGGAGTGCGGTAAAGCCACAGGGCGGGGGGAACGGCTTTTTACCAGCACAAAAAGGCAGATTTGGGCCATGGTGTGCGGTTGCCACACCCCAAACCAGCACCTGTGGGGGCGGCTTAATGCCATCCCTTTGGGACAGTTTGTTTCATCGCTTAGTCTACAGACCATTTCAAATTGTTACAAAATTACTTTTAAAAAAAAACAATTAAAATGACAGTTTATATTAAAATAACAGAGTACTTACACTCTGCTCTTCTGCCACAAAGGTTCTCACAACAGCTTACAAATGGTTAATTAGATAGATCCCTGTCCTCAGACTTCCAATCTAAAAAAGACATGACACAAAAAGAGAAGGGGATGGCAGTGGGGAAGGGGAGGATCAAGGCCAGCAGAAACTGCTGGTTCTTCTCTCCCTCTGAGGCCAGGTGATGGCAGTTGGAATGGAGGGAGGGCCTCTCATCTGACTCTGGGCTAGGTATGGTGGACCTGTGCTATCATGTCCATGAGCCAGCATGGTATAGTGGTTTGAGTGTTGGACTAGAACACTGAGAGACCAGGGTTTGCATCCTGCTCAACCATGGAAACCCACTGGATGACCTTGGGCAAGTTACTTTTCAAAGGAAGGCAATGGCAAACTTCCTCTGAACAAATCTTGCAAAGAAAACTCCATGATAGGTTCACCCTTAGGGTCTCCACACATTGAAAACAACTTGAAGGCACACAAAAATTATATATATCCTCAGTGGTTATTCCACAACTGCAGACCTTAGTCCATTCACACTATACAGATATAACACTATTCCTCGTTAACTGTCATAGTTCCATCCTATGTAATATTGGGGTCCATAGCATGATCAGAGGCTCTAGAACACTGATTCCTAAAGTGGGTGGTACTATGCCTCTGGGGGCAGTAGAAACATACAGGGGGTAGTGAAGGAAAAGTAGGCACTTAGGAAGTCCTAGGAAACTCTTACAAGGCTTGGGTGTAATGCATAGTTTCAGTGACTTAGGGGGGTTGCAGACTGCCAAAAATAGTGCAAATTGAGTCTACTTTTAGGGTTAGGGTTAGGGAATCATGGGAACTGTATTTTATTGTGGCACCAGAGCTCTCTGACAGAGAAGGCTCAATGTCTCAGAAAAAAACACCAATTCCAATTATTCCCTAGCACTAACCCTAACCCTAAAAGTGGACTCAATTTGCACTATTTCTGGCAGTCTGCAACCCCCCTCAGGGTAGCTCCATTCTGTGATAGACTGATTAACTCAAATGAAGATTTGGAGCACATGGTGTTGGGGTGAAGCAGAGGCAAAGAGGAGCTTTGGGACCCTAAATTAATCTTTGTGACCTTTACAAGCTTTGCCAGGACTTGTCTGATGGTTTGGAACTACAATGCTGCTCCTGCTATGTGTTGTGAGACAGGCTGAGAAAAGAGGTAGCAAGTGAAACAATGTTTGTGTTGGGGGGGGGCAGGGAGAGACAGCCAAAAAGCTGTGTGGGGAAGGCACATCTCTGGGGAAGAAATGGAAGGAATATCCAAGGTCAATTCTTTGAAAGAGTATTTGCCTCTTTCTCTTCCCTTGGACTGAGAGTCCTTTATCAGGGAAAAAAGTGGGAAGCCAGCTGTGCCCCTCTCTAACCTGGCAGAGAAGGAATAAGAGTCTTTTCTTCCTGGGGAGAGGCTTCTCCCTTTGCACCCAGTCACATTGGGAGCAGAAACCAAGCAGCTGGATGAATAGGGACCAAGAAGCATCTCACCTGTGTTGGCCTTTGCCAGAGCTTCTCAGTTGCTGCTCCCAGGGTGATGAGGTGCAAAGGGAGCTGCAACTAAGCTGCCAGCCAGCCATCCTTCACTCTGCTGTAAGGCTGGCACAAGCAAGAGGGAGGCCGGGGCCACTGCCACTGCTGTATTTATGTATGAGAGGAGGTGGAAGAGAAGGCAGTGGCAAATTTGGCATAGCTGAGGTAGACACTGCTGACTAGTTGGCTGCTGTACAAAGCAGTGGCAGTAGTGACAGCAGTGAGGGGACACCCCCACATCATCCTCATCCTAGGACTAGGACTTCCCCAGAGATGTGCAGAGGGACTTTGCCAAGCCCTACTGGGATGGAGGAAAGAAAGGAATCCGAGCAGGCAGACAGGAGCTGAGCTGAACAGCATCCCTCTCCCTTCCTCACAGGAAGAAAAGGCTGGCAGTGGCAATTATGGATCATGAATAACTGAAACCCAGTTATCAATACCATGGATACGGGGGGGGGGGGGGGGGGGGTCAGCCTGAACATATATGAACTATCAGGCTCAGGCTCTTTTTGGCTCAGCTTCATTTAAGAAGGCCAGTTGGAGGTAACTTTGACTTTAAAGAGGAAAACTGCAACTAAAAAAAACGCATTGCTTTAATATTTATTTGCTTTCAGCTGCATTTTGTTGCGACTGGCATGATTTGAGTTGAATTCAAATTTCAAAAAATCATATCAAGATTCTTTGTTACCAAAAAAAGAGGACTTCTGGCGGTGGGCCTCTAGGGGACAGGGCCAAAAAGACACTCCCCCCACCTCACTGCCACAGCGCAGTGGCACTTGGCCCTCGCAGTATCCCCCCTGTAAAACAGGAAGTTCGGGTTTCTTCTCGTTCCACATTTCACTTCTATGATCCTGTCTGCATTGGCTATAAGTCCAGGGCCAGTCTGGAGAATTACGATCTGGAACTGGCCCCAGATTGGCTACAATGTTGGTTGCACACCCAATACAGTGCCGCAACATTGGTCACACGAGCCAGCCAGGCTGATACTGCACTGGCATGGCTGGTCCATCCCCTGTCCCCAGAGCCATTGTCAACACCATTTTTGTGCCTGCAGAAGCTCCCTGAACAGGCTGCCCCACACACTGCTGCTTCTCCTGAGGGTGAGCTTGTCCCAGCGACCCATGAAAAGAGTGAGTGGAGGAACCCCCTTGATCACATGGCTAGGGTCTCTGGAAACCCTGTGAGGAAGGGGTTTTTCTTGCCTATGCTGACAACCACTATGGGGCTAAGCAGACTGGCGGCCGTGGGCCACCCTGAGAAGATGCGCCACTGGACCGAGGCATCCCCATGCCTCAATCCTGCGGCGCAGCTTCGTCATCCCTGAAAGGAGCGCTAAAATAGCACTCCTTTCACAAGTCAGTGAAAGTGTGCCTCAAAAGCTTGCGGTGCACTTTCGCTGACTTTTCCGCCGCAGTGTGTCCGGACGGTGCGGCGGGAGGTTGTCCCCAGAGCGCCGGCCGTGCGGAGGGCCGGCGGCTCCGAGGACGACCTCGGGAGAGGGATGGGGCGCCGAGAGTGCGGCTGCCCCTCCCCTTCCCTGCCTCCAAGACGGCTCTATTAGCCGTCTGCCGAGGCCCTATGTCTCTGCAACAACTTCACTGAAACACTACTTATTTGTTGTTGTTGTTGTTGCTGCTGCTGCTATGTACCTTCAAGTCATTTCCGACTTATGGAGACCCTAAGGAGACCCTATCATGGGGTTTTCTTGGCAAGATTTGTTCAGAGGAGGTTTGACATTACCATTGACAGAGGTTGAGAGAGTATGACTTGCTCAAGGTCACCCAGTGGGGTTCTATGGCTGAGCCGGAATTCGAACACTGGTCTCCAGAGTCACAGTCCAACACTCAAACCAGTACCTCATGCTGGCTGTAACACTACATTATACATCAGCATAATCTCCTGGTTGTGATTCCTGGGTAATATTTACTCAGAAGAAAATATCACCTAGCCCATGGTCCTTCAACTGTTAATTGAAAAAGCTTCCTCAATGCAGGTTCTGAATATTTTATTGCTTGTTGGCATTATGGACAAGAACACCATTACTTGCCCTTTGAATGATCTCTCTCAATTGCCTCTTCGATTTCCATGGACGTAAACAATTTGACTCTTTTTAAATGTTTTATGTAGCAAAGCAGCACTATTTTGCAATACAAAAAAGAGGAATACAGAGGGAATGAAAAATCAGTAACCACATCACCTCAGGGAGGCCAAGGAAATTAAGGGGTTTTAGATCCAGAATGAACAAATCAGCAGAGGACACCATCTGCAGCTGAGGAGAAGAGTCTTGGCATCTTGTTTGGCCTCTGCCAGTCCCTGCACTGCCCTACAAGTAAAGATTTATTTATTTTAATCTAGGGAAAGTCAGGGGAGCAGTAACAGTGTGGAGACCAGAAAATGTTCATGATTTTTCTACTCCATTGTTTAAAATGAGCCAACTCTATCCATTAATTAATTAAATTATTTATTCCTCTTGTACAATGTCTGGTAAAGAAGGCTCCTCTAGTTTGCATGCCATATTTTAAAAATATGAAATAAAAACTCAGGCAATTCTGAGCAAATTGAAGAAGCCTCAGTGAAAAAAGTATTCAGTGTCTCATTTTCATACTGGAAGTAAGAAATCTTGCACTAGGTCAATAAACCCTTTAAAAACTATCTCACTATACAGAGACAGCTTGTCTCACTGAGAAACAATAATTTAAAGAGATTTCTTTGAATCCCTAATACTTATGTTTTATTTGCAGTATGTTCCACTGTACATATCACTCACTATATGTTTATATAAAAGCATATTGCACATAACTGGGATCCTGCACTGCGTTGAACTAGAAAATCCATTTTTTCCCCAGACTCATTTTACTTAGGCCAAACTTTTTAAAAATGTGTGTACCCTAAAAAAAGATTAGGCCACCATATATCTGTATTTTTACAGTGTAGCTATAGTTTTCTTACTGATGTATATATTGTGTGTATACTCTGTGAGTGCATCTGTGTCATATATCTGTAGTATCTGTTTTTATATATGGTCAGCCCTCCATAGCAACTGATTCTTTATGCACGGCTTTAAGCATCAACAGCTTGAAAATGTTAAAAATTTTCAAAAAGCAAACCATTTTATGTAAGGGATACCATTTTACTATGCCACTGTATTTAATGGGACTTCAGCATCCATGGATTTTGGTATCCAGGGGTGGTCCTGGAACCAAACACCAGTGGATACTAAGGGCCCACTGTATCATAGAATTTGTTCCTTTTACTACTGTGTAAGAATATTTTAGTGTTAGCATTACCTACACACACAAAGGCACATTTTAAAAACAAACATGTGTTATGAATGTATACATATAGACAGGCATGATGTCAAATAAAATACAAATCTCTGATTTGAGTGTCATAGAAGCTATTACCATGAAATGATAGTTTTGTAACTAGAAGCACTGCAGAAAATACCTACTGTCTTGGCATCAATTTGCCTTCCCACTGGTGCATTAATAAAAACAGGACTTTATGGCACTTTGCTTAACCTAATCTGATAAGTGGTGCTATTTCACAAACTCTACAGAAAGCATACTTTACATTTTCATGGGTTGTTGGTTCAGATGTGTCAGTTGAAGAGAATTCAATTTTGTTAGCCTGAGGCAATACACAGCAATAAGATTTATCAGCCTATATTTTGTACATTATAGCACAAAATGGGCGAAAAGAGTATCTGTTCATTTTTTAAAAAAAAATCACTTGGCAAGAGGATTAATAGCAAAAACAAAGACATTTGGAATGCAAGGGAAGATAAACAGAAATTTACCAAACTACCCATCTTTGGCAGAACTGTGGAGTGTGTTATGTGGAAAGAAATATGGGGAGCCAAAGACAGTGGCAGTGATAAGAATTCCTACAAACTGATTCTGGGTTACAGATTTGTGCCTTAACAGAGAGGCAATATAATATACTAGATTTAGTATCAAGTTTGGATAACAGAGGAGATGAATGAATTCAGTATACCTGCTTTTTGTTATTTAAAATACATTTCATGTTGTTTAGAAGAAAAACTACACATTAAATCCAACTGTGCATATAACAAACCATGCTTTGGCCCTCAGGTGGTTAATAGAACTAATTAGTCACTCATTTTCTATCTCTGGGTTGCCATACTCAAGTCCCCAAAATCTTAACAGACTTATTTTCATATTATGCAAAATATTTGCTTATTATGCAAACTATGAGATGGCTTTCAAAAGGGTTGACCAGCATGTGCCTACCCCTGGCCTACACCATTAAGTTCCCATTTGGAAGCAACACTTTCTAATTTGTTTGATTGACTGAAACCAGAAGGCTTGGTTTCTTCATTTCTTTGCCTTTAACGTAGGGTGCACAACATGGAGCCCAGGGAGTTTTTCTGCCCCTTTTCATTACTACCCTTTTTCTTTGCACAGGGCTCCTGTGCTTTTGAGAGCTACAAGAGCTTCAGATATTCCATAGTTATAGCATCCCCATTCAACACAGTTTGGCTCCTGTTTGAGGCATTCTAAAACTATATGGCTGTGCCAATGTGGGAGGGACACAACATTGAGGAGAGTATTCCACAAGTGGGGTGCCACCACTGCAAAGGCCCTTTCTCTCATAGCCACCCTCTCTGCCTCATTTCACAAGGCTACTAGGCTTCCTTAGATAATGACTTAGGGCCTGGATAAGAAAGCAAATGTTCCTTCAGGTAAACTGAAAGCTGATGTATCATGTAATCAGTTGATTATTGTCTAAGCTCTTTAAAAACAGGCTGCTGCATGATCCTAAATAGAAAACATCTCCAAATGATGTTGTTATCCTAATTACATGCATTGTCTAGCTATTAAAAACATACATTTTAAAATACAAGAGGCAATTAATATCAAGTTGGAAATGGTGCTCTATAAACATATTAAGTGACTAGGGTTATCTAGTGCTGTTAAAATTGCATTCCTTAATATGATGAAATACATTGCAGTTTAAAGTCACTGTAGGTGATAAGAATTCTTACACATTTGGCAAGTTATCCCAAATAGCTCATAAATTTTCCATTGTTTTGATGTCTGGCGATGTGTGCTGAAATAAAGAGTGACTGGGCTGTAAATATTTAAATGCTCTTATTGCAAACTTTTCTTACATCTAAGCCTTAACTATAACTGCTTCAGCGCACCCTGACATTATGCCACAATGCAGCAGCCCTCACTGAAAATTAATAATACTTTTAGAATGTTATGTCTAACATTTAAGTAAGAATTCAAGAACAGCTGTTCTGCTACCTATAGGGAATATTAAAAATGACACATAACATATAAGACATGTCCTGGATTCTAAGCGGTTGACTAGAGTACTCAAAAAAATGGAGGTAAAAGTCCAACAGAAAAAAATTAATTTCAAAGCCTGACAGAGATAATAAAAAGAAGTGGGTGGCCTCAAATAACAACAACAAGAAGCCCGTCTCCCTGTGGATTGAGGCAGGGAAAAACAATAAATAACACAACACATCATGTAACATCAGTTAAAAGAGAATATAGAACCAATACATATTAAAATCCATGTATAAATATTTTAAAAGCCATAATTTCAAAATAACCTGGATAGATCTGCCAGAAAAGACTGATCTTTACTGCATATTTAAACTCAAACAGTATCTTGAGCTGATGAATCTTTTCCAGAAGGCCATTCCACAATCTTGGTGCAACTGAAGAAAATGTCCCCTGGGTTATAGGCTGTCTAGCTTTGGCTGACTGAAGTAGATGTCTCCTAGAAAACCTGAGTGTACGGGATGGATTATATGGGAGATTTCTGTTTTAAAACTGAAATTACATCTGTTTTAAAAAGAACAGTTATTAATATATGTAATATTCCTAATTTGTTCCAGACCCAGCACAATCTGGGTCTATGTATGCTCATACAATCACATTCAGTTAGGTCTCAATCCAATTGCTCATCTCAATGAAAGTTGACCCACTAAATGAGCTGTTTGAACATCATTTAATGGGTTTAGTTGAGACGAACAACTGGATCTAGGCATTAGTTGCTTTCTTTTAGGTACAAAGAGAAATGCTGTTTCATCTTAAGGAGTTGCCAAGGTCTACAGGAGGGGTTTTTTAGATGCTGTGTCTGGTGAGCTAATTGAATTGAAGCTTGGTGCATCTTCCAAGCAGTGAAATACTTTTATGCTCTGGACTGGCACCACTGAACCAGGCAGTATATTAGGCTCTCCTGAGCAGGCTATATGTATATACACATGTGCTATAAAAACTTCCTGTTCAGCTTGGTGCCTTGCCAAGCACACTTGCTTTCTTCAGGATAAATTGAGTTCTGACTTTTGTTTCCTTGTTTGTTTGCTTTTTAATTGCACAAACATGGCAACAAATAGAACAAATTAGTTAATGAAGCAAATATTGTGAAAACTGGAATCAGTGCTAGAAGAAGGGCATGTGGTTCAATGTTATTTCTCAGCCAGCCTCAGGCATTCCACATTCTCAGGCTAAAGGCTTTATTTGATTGTCAAGTGAAGAAAAGGAAACCACACTACACATTACACACACACACATATACCTGGAGTTGAGAACAAAACATTACCTCCACTGTAAGCCATTTAAAACATGCTGTTATCTTCTGACTCATAAATTTTATAAGGATCACAATGATCTTAATAAAATAATATAATCTTAAGTATTTTTAAAAAAGCAAATGGAGATACATCCTGGCAATAACGTAAGACAGGGGAAGGCACAGTGGCTCCTTCTGCTAATAGTTTCCAACCATAGTGAACAATCAAGTTGAGAGTTTGCCTAGAAATGTCATAAATAAGTAAAAGAAAATGTTATGCATTAGAAAACCATTTGGCTCAGGACAAATCACCACTGAAAGATGAAGTTGCGACAGGAAACAGTTGTTTTTCAGAGTGGATGGTGTGGAACACCTGTGAATTCCTGCTGTGTGTACAGCATTTTTATCCATTATTGTCATGTTCATTAACCCTTATTGAACATGGCATGTTATAGGGTTATAAAACCCAAGGGTTATAATTGAATTTGGTTTGATTTCAAGGGTTGTGTGTATTGTGAGCATATTGATGGACATTGTGACCATAGATTGAATAAAGATTAAATGGTTTGCTTCAAGGTGGGGATAATGAATTATGAAAATAGTTTGCTGATGTATTAAAGTAATTATTGATTGCTATAGGCATTACTAACATGATGTATTGGTTTTTGATTAGTTACTTTTGGGGTTAAATGTTATAAGAATGTTATTGGTTTTGTTTGAGTGTTGTGAATCAATGGTGAACATATATTGGAACTAACCTGTATTATAAGTGCCTTTTAAATAGATAGATAAAATGTATGAACTAGTGTGTTAAGAGAAACCAGTTGTAAATAATAATAATAATAATAATAATAATAATAATAATAATAATAATAATAATGTTATTTATAGCCCACCTCTCCTTCTGGATTGAGGTGGGTTACAACAAATAGAAATTATTGGAGGGGGTTAATAGTCTGATGATACTTAATGGGGAAATTAATGTTTGACTGTAATGTGTTATATGATATATGGATGAATATATGGGTTTGATTGATTCAGTAAATTAAAGATTTTATAAGTTCAATTCAATCCTTAAAAAAGGGGGGTTGGTAAAACTGTGAGGTTGTTTATATTATAGCCAGGTGTGGAATTGTCACTCTGAGAAGAGAGACATGTTTATGGTTCCAAATCATAGAATCACAGAATCATAGAATCATAGAGTTGGAAGAGACCACAAGGGCCATCCAGTCCAACCCCCTGCTATGCAGGAACTCCCAATCAAAGCATCCCTGACAAATGTTTGAGGTCAGTTAGTCTCAGTGTGAGGGTGAACATGAGAACAACACAATTCTCCTGTGTGAAAGAATACAATATTTTGAAATGCTTTTGTAAACAACATGTTGGTGAGAGAATTGTCTTGGTAGGAACTGTTAATTCAAAATGAACAATGGGGGTTGTTAGGAGGTGGGATCCTAAACGAACTATATAAATGCTTGCATTGTAATTGTAACTATAGATCCGACAATGCTAAAGTCTAGTGTGCCTGCTACGCTTTGTTTTCTTTTTCTTTCAATAAATTTGGCAGAGAACATGACATTTATAATTTTAAACCAATGGGGTTAAAATTCTGATTACATGAAAAATGTACTTCAGTTGTAAAAAAATTTCATGTCAGTTCTTATAGCAGTGTTATCTGTGTATCTTGTGCTCACCTAGCCATTGTTGTTTTTATTTTTGTGTGCCTTCATATCAGTTCCAACTTACAGTGATCCTAAGGTGAGCCTATCACTGGATTTTCATGGCAAGATTTGTTCAGAGAGGGTTTGCCATTGCCTTCCTCCGAGGCTGAGAGAGTATGATTTTCCCAAGGTCACCCACGTGGCTTCCAGTGAGCTGAATGACAATTTAAATCCTGCTCTCCCAGAATCTTAGTTGAACACTCAAACCACTACAGTACACTGGCTCTCCACCTAGCTTTAATATACTCAAACTGTTTTCCATGGAAACTCAAATCTGATCTTTAAATCAAATATATTATTACAATGATTTAATAATCTATTCACTGCAAATGAACAGATATACAGGACGTCCAAAAATTATGGTTACATTTTCGGTTACATATACAACGTATTAC
The DNA here is from genome assembly GCA_020142125.1 of Phrynosoma platyrhinos. Taxonomy (NCBI): domain Eukaryota; kingdom Metazoa; phylum Chordata; class Lepidosauria; order Squamata; family Phrynosomatidae; genus Phrynosoma; species Phrynosoma platyrhinos. The sequence continues at coordinate 182,256,924 of CM034703.1, forward strand.
ACAACCAAGCATGGTTTAAAAATGAGGCTTAGTGTTTCTAACCATCTTCCTTACCTGTGACCTCTAGCTTGTCACCAGTCACTTCAGCTTTCAAATAAATCCTCCCTCTTTTTTCTGTGTGATCCATTCCACAAAGACTTGGGACATTTATTACACATTGCTTGTGGACATTCATATCACAGGCTGCAAATCAGAAAAGAAATAATTCAATTTCTATATTTCCAAGTACCAGTAATGACTACAGTCCTAGATTAGAAATGCAGAGGCTTACCATAGCCACTAAAGGCAAAGAACAGACCCATCCCCATACCTTGTAAATACTGATCTTTCCCATTAAGTGGCCAAGGTAAACCTGTGAACTTATAAATCCAGGCTGGACCCAAGCCAAAATGTTCCATATTCATAAAACATTCACAAGCCATATTCATAAGGAATAAGGCCATAAGAAAAAAAGATATTTTTCTGTTGAAAGGCAATACAAACAAAGAGAAATAGCCCAGGGAGGAGGTGATTTTAAGTGGAGAACCTGCAGCTTCCCTTCCTGCTTCACTCCTCCACTAAAACTTGCAATCTTAGAAGCTGCTTTTGGTTTGCAAGATATAGTATGTCATTTAGTTCAGAATCAAAGACAAACCCCAGTCACTCAAGATGACTGGGACAGACATTACTGGTGTGAGAAGTGGCAATGACAGTTGATACAGATGGCTTTGGACTGAAGATTATTCTGTGAATGACTTGGCAGTGCTTAAGTTTATGGAACACTTGTTAGAGGTCTTACAAAGGGCAAAGAAAAAAAGAAAAGAACACAATAGCAAGAGAGATGCAACTGAAAATTGCAGCAATAGGAAACATGGAAGACCAAAAAGAGAAATGTATGTATGAGAACACAGTAATGAGAACAACAACCCCTGCTGTTTATAAGCAGCTAGCAAGACTTTGAGCCTTTACAGACTGCCAGAAATAGTGCAAATTGAGGCCACTTTAACTGCCCTGGCTCAGTGCTAGGAAATCATGGGCATTGTATTTTTTCTGGGACATTGAGCCTTCTCTGCCAGAGAACTCTGGTGCCACAACAAACTACAGTTCCCATGATTCCTTAGCACTGAGCCAGGACAGTTAAAGTGGCCTCAATTTGCACTATTTCTGGCAGTCTGCAAATGCCTTAGTTCTCATGTGGGAATCTCTTTTTTGATCAAGCTTATGTCATGTCCTCTCTTGTTTCATGAGAGGCAGGAACAGCTTTCTAGCAGCATCCAAGGAAAGAAAGAGTACCCTAAATAACACAGCCAAAGCATCATAATAGATAGAATAATGAGTTGCATTTGCCTTAAAGAACATTGCTAGTGACAGGTTACTATTGTTCCTAATGAAAATGCTGAAAATTAGATGGTCCACATGAAGCAGGAGAAAATGAGGTCTCAAGCAGAGCACTCCTCCTTGGCACATCTCCATGACATATTTAGGAAACATAAGAGATCTTGCTAGATAAAAATACCAGCCATTGGATGCAAGGGGATTTCACTACTTGACTTCAAGATTCTACCTGAAGGAGGCCAGTAACAGAAGTGATGTAGCTCAATGAAAATAACATGGAAATGTTTTTCAAAAGTCTGTATGATGAGGAAAAACTGAGGATGCCTGCCTTTTCTGGGTGATAAAACAGACAAGGGCTTTAGAAAAGTTAGAAACTGTACTAATAAGCAAAATAAATAAATCATAAATTTATGCAGACTAGGTCTTCCACATCTGATCCCACTATATCTCTCAACATAGTGCTTATCACATGATATTATGTCCATCTTGCTGTTGTCTTGCATTCCACTCTTTACTGTAGTGCACTTTTTCATTCATGGGCAAACCTCAACGACAGAATCTCAGTCTCACTGCTATTCCATTACTGCCTTCATGCAATGGCTCTCTGTCGCTGCACTTCTGCTTCTTAGGCAGTCATGTAGTGTGAGTGGATGTGATTCTGCTCCTCTCCCCCTCCCCCTTGCAGTTTGAACCCTGGTGTCTCATGGATTTCAACACTAGTGTCTAGAGCAGGGGTAGGCAACCTTTCCCCTTTAAGGGGCAAGGGACTTCATCTCCCAGAAGCCTCAGCCATGTTGGCCAATAGTCCCATGTTGGCCAATAGCTCCTGGGATTCTGGGAGCTGAAGTCCCTCGGCCCTTAAAGGGGAAAGGTTGCCTACCCCTGGTCTAGAGCTATAGTCCAATTCTCAAACCACTAAAGCATGCTGGCTCTCTGTCAAGAAATAAAGGGCCCCAAGAGTGAAGGTCTTCAATTCAAGAATGCTGGTCCCTTGCAAGGGGAAGCATTTCTTCCATTTACACCTTTGCTCACACCTTAAGGATGACAGATACATACATAGCTCTGTTTCCTCCAAGAGCACAGCTCCTGCTGCATTGTTTCTGTTAGGAGGCTGGACAGCTTTCTGTCACAACAAGAGTGGGACACCTGTGGCCCCCCAGACGTTACTGGAATACAACTTTTATCATGGCTCACCATTGATTATACTGGCTAACAGTGATAGGAGCTAAAGTCAAGCAACTTGTGGAGAGTCACAAGTCACCTACCCTTGAACTGGGGAATGATGTCCTAAGCACATGACAACACTTGGTCTTTGAAAAGACTGGGATAGTTTGAGTCCAGCTTTCCAATCTATCATCTTTCTACAGTCATGCATCTTCAGCTGCAACAGGGCAAAGCATCCAATTGACATTCAGATCTCAGCTTGAGATCTAAGCATTAATGATCACAAGAAATGTAGTAAGGGAACTGCAACTCTTCAGAATGGTTGCAGTTCTGGGAATATTGTGTTCTTCCTTTCTTACAATGAGGATGACACCAAGGGCTGGGAACTAGAAGTGACTCTTCACTAGATGTTGCATGCTTGTTCCTACCTCCTTCAGAAAAGGATATATCACACAACAAACTGTCCTGCATTCTATAATCAAGTAAACTCAAAGATAATGTAGCTGGAGCAGTAGCTCATCAGATAACATAAAAGACCACTGTGGCATCCCAAATCACACTTAACAATCATAACTTTTTTTAAAGTGCTCAAGATTTTATGTTCCTGAACAGCTGCTGATTGTAACTAGAATCTCTCTCTTCCACTAAGGGGGGAAGCAGACGAGAGCTTCCCAAACGCCCTGGGCCGGCGCGCCGCGGGGCCGCAGCCTCCGCACCTCGGCGCACCGGCGGCGACCCTGGAAGGAGCGCTAAATCAGCGCTCCTTCCTCAAGACAGCGAAAGTGCGCACTATCAGCGTCGGGCGCACTTTCGCTGTCTTTTCCGCCGCGGCGCGTCCGGCTGCCGCGGCGTGAGTTCTCCCCCGGAGCGCCGGCCGTGCGGAGGGCCGGCGACTCCGAGGGCGACCTCAGGGAGAGGAAGGGGCGCCGAACGTGCGGCTGCCCCTCCTCTTCCAAGCCTCCAAGACGACCCAATTAGTCGTCTGCCGAGGCCCCATGTTTCCATTAATGTACTATTGTAGCAAAATCTATAATGGAGAGGCTGGAACTCATTTAAATTATGTTGCCAAATGTGTTCAAATATTAATTTTAAATGGGCAGTCATAGCCACAACAAATACTAATCGACACAATATTTTCCTTTTAAGAGGTTAGTCAATAGCTAATGGCTTCATTATTTTTAAAAAATCTTTTAACAGCCTAAGGGGAAAATGCTTACTGTCACATTTCATCCCTTGGTGAAGAAGTCCATAAAGCAATGACCCACAATGGTCACAAAATGTTGGGCTTCCATATGTATGAATTTTGAACTTGTGCTTGCTTCTGGGATCCTTAAAAAAAGAAGAGAAAGAGAAAGAAAATGAGGTGTCAAACTTCAAGAAATAAAAATTATGATCTAAAACTCTGTATATAGTACAGCAAAGGCTGCTTCACTGCTCTAAAGTTTTTTAAAATGCTCATTGAAATATCGCTACATAAGATATAAGTCCACTCACAAATCTTCACCTCCCCTCCTGTATCAAACAGGCTTAAAATATATAATATTATTCCACAATAAAACAGATTTGCAGAATGAGATTCATTTGTTGGTGTGATTGTATGATTACATTACAATGATACACTGGCAATAAAACAGCTGTACAAGGCATGTTTCTTGTACAAAATGGCTCCCCAGTGTGGTTCCTGCAATGCAAACCTTGGCATCATAAAATTTCTTTTGGAAGCTTGTGATACTATGGCTGGAACAGCCTGAACTGCCCCGGGGAGCCAGTTCCCACCAACCGTTCAACTATGTAGATTCCCTGCCATGAAGTTCTATTTCCATTCAATTGACCACCTGTGTTTTTTGGCTGCTTTACATTTTTAAGAGGAAGAATACTAATATCCTGCTTTAAACTTTTTGAGAGAGAATATTGTTTCTTCATCTTCTATGCTTTCAATCAAGAAATGCTGGTGATTTTTTTAAAAAACTCTTAATCCAAACTATTGTAATCTGCTTTCTTTTGTCAGCATTTGGAACTGTCACAGAAAAACACTCCTAAACATGAATCCACAAGCTGCTCTGAATTGTCCTTCTGTAGCTAGAGAAGCCAGAAAAGTCACTGAAGTCTATTCAATCAGCTGGTCTGTGCACTGTAGAAAGAAAAGATTTTTAACCTCTTTCAATTCAGAAAATCAGATCTAGTCCCTGTTATCCCTAATGGAATTAGGTTACAGGTTAATCTTCTGCCTTTTCTGCCTGAAATCCTCAAAAATCACATCTAGATACTACTGGGCTAAACAGACAAACAGTCTCATTTGGAATAAGCCAGTTTCCAAGGTTCTTACAGTATCAGTGTTCCTATGGTTAGCTCCCTTGTTAATATATTTTTAGCAAGCAAAATACAATGAGAAGATAGAACAGTGAGTGAAAAGCAGTTTCGCAAATTTTTCTGAGCCAAGTCAAGAAGGGAAAACTTGAAATCAAGAACTCAGCTTAAGTGCTGGTTCAGAATCACATGAATAACAACAATGGCCTAAATCCACTGAATCAATGGAATGAATGTAAGTATTTACTTACCAACTTACCACCGCTTCAGTGCTAGTTGGGATTAACACCTGCGTTCAGCTAGTGTGTTTATTGCAACAATCTCAGTCAGAAAAAGTTTTACAAAGTGCAGGATATAAAAGATAGAAAAGCATTTCTGCAAAATTGACAACAGTAAGGTGTCACTCAACTAGAAATCATGTTTCTAATAAAAATGTACTACACAGGTCCAAGTATATGTGCAACACGTCTGTATGAATGTATGCATGCATGCATTTATTTATAACCTATCCTATACACAAGAATCTCAAGATAGCATAGAATAAAAACTTTCAGAACATGGCCACACAGCCCGAAAAAACCCACAAAAAAAACTATGGATGCCGGCCATGAAAGCCTACGACTTCACAAAAACTATTTACCCTTTCTCCTGTCATCCCACACTATATTGCCCCAACTGGTGAGACATGCAGCCTCGGCAGACGGCTTATTGAGCCGTCTTGGAGGCAGGAAAGAGGAGGGGCAGCCACACGCGTGGCACCCCTTCCTCCTCCTGAGGTTGCCCTTGGAGCTGCCGGCCCTCCGCACGGGCGGTGCTCCCAGGGCAACCTCCCGCCGCAGCGTCTGCACACGCTGCGGCGGAAAAGTCAGGGAAAGTGTGCCCTACGCGTTTAGGGTGCACTTTCCCTGACTTCTGAAAGGAGCGCTATTTTTGCGCTCCTTTCAGGGACGCAGCCAGTGCGCCGCGGTGCGGCTGCCTCGCTCCAGCGGCGCACCGTCCCAGGGCGTCCTGGACGCCCTGGTCTGCATCCCCCCATGGTCCCTGCAGAAGGCCTCAATCTTTGGGCAGATGTATATGGGGACAGCATTTTTTATTGGAATTTAGAAATAGAATTACATAAATTACAAAACATAAAAAATAGAGACGGGGAGAAAAAGGAGGATGGGAAATATAAACAATGATAGCTATATCCATTAATATAAAGTGACCACTATTTCCAATAATACATGTTCTTGAAACTGATACCTTTACAATTCATGTTCATGTGTAGCAAAAGCAGTAACATCTTCTGATAATAGAACAATGGATAGTGAATGTTTATCTTTCCTATTATGGAGTAATACATTGTAACATGCTGACAAAAAGCCAAAAAGGGAGCAAATATAATCTTGCACCTTTACAGTTATAAGGTGATTTGATACATCAGGTTTATAGTAGTACACTTGTCCCTCCTGGTTCGCGGACTTCCCATCCGTGGTTTTGATCCTACATGGAAGGCAAAGGAGGGCCAAATGGCGTGCGCGCCCGCAGCAGAAGTATACCACTATTAAAATAAACAGGGCTTGAATATCCATGTTTTTTCCTGTTCACAGGGTGTGTGTGTTCCAGAACGGATCCCCCACAAACAGGGAGGGATGACTGTATTATTCACAAAAGTATTTCATTTGTCTTCTTGGGGCAGGACATCACAAGCCTGCAGATGAATGAAGTTCCAGAAAAGCACCCATGTTAGTCTGCAGAAACAAAAGCAACTTAAAACACTTAATTGCTTTGATAGTTTTCGCATGCAATATATATGAGGCATGTACTTTAACCGTTAAGGCCCAATTCACACACTGCTGAGATGTTGCTGACCCTTCCCTATGCACTTATATCACCTCAAATATTCACTGGCAGAAAAACCAGTCCCAGTGTTAGTCTACTCTAAACTATACATATGATAAGCCACTTCCTTGCCCATGTAACAGAGCCCTCCAGAACCTATATGTTTTTCATGCCACCAGCACCACAGATCTTTTAGCAACTATTTCTTTTTAAAACTCCCCCAAACATGAAGAATATAAATGTGGATGTGTCTAAAATACCTACATGCCCCTCTAGAGGGAGGCAGAAGAACACATAGGAAAGTCTAATACAAACTATATTTGTGTCTACTTAGCTGGCTCAATTGTTCTCAACAGGTAGCACTTCTATAATTATACAAGATGCGGTATTTTTAATTTCATGTTTATCTCTACATTACACCCAAAGGTTCTGCAATGGGGTTCACAACAATAACACAAGTACAGTTCCGCAATTAGCACAAATAATATTTGTTGCCAAACAAGTGTTTCAAGGTCTGTGTCAGTAGACATATCAAAGCTATACTACAAGCAAGCTACAGTTTGTGATCTTTTCTGGTCTAGAACTTCCTGTTAAGTAGCATTTGCAATATAAACATTAAAGTTAGAAGCTTGACATTGCCTTTCTAGACTCTCAGGGGAAACAGCAACTGATAATAATGGGCCCTTTGCAGAAGCCATTCTAAACTATGTTAGCTCCTCGAAGAAGGGAGTGGGGAAGAAGAAAAATCTTGGCAACATGCCATATTGCTTCCTAGATTACTAACATGAAATAACTTCATTAGCCCTTCCTGATGAATTCCCATCCCACCCCTGCAAAAAATCTGATCAAAAACTAGCAAAGTCCAACATGGTACATCCAAATATGCATGCAAAGTTCCTTGTATATCCACTTGCTCATTGGCGATACACAATGTTTTCCAAAAAATGCTTTTCTAAATGCTAACAATGCCAAATAAATATTTCATATGCATTACATTAACCCCTTTACTGTATAAGTTGAATGATCAAGTCAGCAGTACCTCTCAAAAACAGTTCTGTTACCTTAACTACTGTGACTTATGGGTTTCACACACAGGAATTATTTTGGATTGAGCTACCTCTGACCTCATCTTGAAAATCTTGTCAGGTATGTGTCCAACATACAAGTCAGAAGCTCAGAATAACTCTACCAGACATTCCCCTTGAAGTGCAGAGATAACCATTTGGAAACAGAACTGAAAATCTACTTGGAAGGCAGTTCACTGCCAATTCAATTTTCACTTGTCTCATAAGTTAGTATGACACACATTTTAAACAGACTCACACTGCCTCCCGAATCACTTCTCTGTATATCTGGAAAAACTACACCTAAGAGAGAAACCATGAACCTATAAAGCAAGTGACTGCCCCAATTTCAGAGAAGCTTCTGTACTAATCAAGAATAACTATTTAGCAATAACTATTTAGAAACATTACAGGAAAACACGTGGGGACAGCGTGGCAACACTCTTCTGCTGGTAGATCTTTCTTTCAATGGTATCACTGAATAGGAAGATGAAAGAAGGACTGGATGCCACACAAAGTCTATCCTTCAGTGGTAATAGCTACTAAAAGAGCCACTGACTGCTTCAGGCTGTCTGCTCAGAGAAAGCAATACTTTCCAGTTATTATTTCCTAAAGCATAGCTTACAAAACTAAAAGGAAAAAAACACTGGTTCCTATTAAATACAACATAACTGTTAATAAAAGGGCTAACTTGAACCAAGGACCTTAACTGTATTGTATTTCTCTTTACTGAATTTTTCTGTGTTCTTACTTTTCTGGCCAAGGTGGGTGGTGGAGCAGCATATGAGAGAGGGTGGAGAAGCCAATCCATCCAGAAAGGCAACAGATCCACAGACATTTACTGCCAGAATAGCCTGAAAGGTCTGTGGATTGTGCCAAGATGCCAGATGCTGCCACCAAAAAAAAGGAGCTTCTGAAGCTTGGCATATGGCTTGCATGACAGTCACTCAAAAGCACAGAAAGGAGGAAGGTAATACAGCCAGTAATAACTTCTACTCTTTCATGAATGGCAGGACAGCATTACTGGAAATTATATATGGATTAGGTGTGCAGTGTACACACAGAGGCAAATAGGCAAGTAAACAGGGTACAATAAAGCCTATAAGTCATTTGATGCACTAAACAAGGCAAAGCTGGCTGACAGCTGTGAATGCAAAATTTCACAAGCAGTACAATTCTGTTAACAAGGAGACTCAGCCAGTCCTTGGCAAATTAGGAAGACTGTATGCTCTCAGCTCTAGATTACAAAGCAAGCATGAATGCAGGTGAGATGGCCGCCTGATGGACAGAGTACAATGTGGAAAGGAGAGTGTTTTAGAAAGCTGCCTTATGGTGAGTCTGGCCTTCAGGCCACCCAGGGCACTGCTTATGCTCCATGGCAGCGGTTCTTCAGGGTCTCAGAAAGAATTTTCCTAGGTCTACCTGCAGATGCTGAGCAAAGACTAAACTTCACAGGGCCTGGAAACATTATTCAATATGTAGGCGTTGTTTGTTACTACTATACTTATGAATACTGTTATTTATAAGTAAAAAATAAAAGGATCATGTATTAGTGAGGTGTAATTGCCAGCTTTATTTTTTTAAAGTTATCAAAATACAGTAATCACTAAAATTGATCAAAAGACCATCCCAAGCTCACACCACAACCCTAACTTACAGTGGGAACAGAAATCCTTGAAAATCAGAATGAAGCCACCTTCCATGAGTGGAGCCCTTCTTTCTGTCCATGGAAGGCAGGCTCTGGTCCCAAGAAAGCAATTTAAATAAGATATATAATGTTTCATTGTAACAGGAAAGTCTTGTCAGCAGATGACAGACATACCTGTTGCTCAGTCTGCAGTCCAGATACTGCCTTGTTAATGAAAGACCCCTGGACTCCTTTCTCCTCACTCTTTATGGGACAGTCAAAAGGCAACAGGTCAGGTCTCCAAATAATGGATTCCTTCAAACAGAGGATTCTCCTTTGACATTCCTTCAAACAAAGGATTTTCCTCCATAATATAGGACACACAGAAGACTTAGCAGAGAGAAAGAGAAAACTCCACATGAGGGAACAATTCTCATAACCAGCCCTCTCACCTTCTGACACACTAGCACACACACTGTATGGGGACCTTTACTGTCAGGGTGCAGGAGAATCCCTGTGCAGGCAGGAAATAATGTACAGTCACCCCTCCCAATTGACAGGGGATCCATTCTGGACCCTCCCATGAAAATGGAAAATCACAAATATTCGAGCCCCATTGAAAATAATGTCCCTCTTGGCTTCCTGTCTGTGGAAATTCAGAACCGCAAATGGGAATCCAGTGAATCCAGAGGGATGACTGTAATTCAAAATGAATACTATGGCCACTATTCTTTATGCAGGCCATGACTTTTTTATTACACCCAATATAGTGTCAGCAATATGAACTAGTAAACTTAACACACTCTAGATTACAACTATCTTCATTTCTACTTCTCCTTGGTGTCACCAAACAGATGATGCCAGCTTTAGTGAAATGCTGATTTTTTTTGTCTTTGGCATCTTTGACTGAAATCCTGTTGGTAACTTTAACTAGCAGAAAGGTTTCATTTGCACTGAGTGAAGCACAGCAATGGTACAGGGAACAGCAGGAAAAGTTTGCCTGTCAAACACCTTTGCTCTCTGGATTCTGTAGATTATTATTATAAATTATACATAGATTTATTCTTGGCAGGTGCTTGGCTAAGCACAACACGCTTGAAAAGAAAATTTAAGGGGAAGAAAACAACAACACTCCTAATTAAATATATTTTTAATACCCAAATATTACTAAATAACAAAGAAATTAACTTGCAAGTCTTCATCATTCCAATCATATCCATAATCTAAAATAATTCATGGTTTTTATCCTGTCTGAAACACAATTAGCAAAAACATAAGCAAAAGATATACAGTTGCCTCCCCCCCTGCCTTATTCATGGATTCTTTATCCATGGCTTTGACTGTCCACAGCTTGAAAATATTCAAATAAAAATTCCAAAAAAGAAATTTTGGTTTTGCCATTGTATATAAGAGACACCATTACACTACATACTACGCCTCTGAATATAACAGGATATGAGCATCTATAAATTTTAGTATCCCCCAGTGAATACCAAGGGTCCACTATATAACACTTTTCCCACTCTTCTACCCAAACCCCATGCTATAGTCCATCGGGGGAGAGTCTCCTGTGAAAGAAGCACTAACATTCCCATGCTCTCTGCCAGAGCAGCAGTTTTTTTGGGGATTTTCCTGCCATGGCGGAGAGTGTGGAGGTGATTGTGCTTTTTTGGGATTTCCTTGTTCTTGCTGTAGTTCGTCTGGGGGTTCAGCACTTCTTTTAGGATCCTCTCTGCCCCCCCTGCCACAGCAGAGAAATCCCCCCAAAACACAATTTTTGGAACAGTATTACCATACTGACCCATGTATATGGATTTTGGGGTCAATTTTTTGGCATACATTTTTGACTTATAGACAAGTATATATGTTGAAAGATACACAAACATATTTCAAGGTGCATCAGCTAGACTGACGGGGAAGCATACGAGTATATTTATGTTGTATTTTAAGTTCATATTTTACTTTATGTTAAAAATTGTAACATAAAAAAGCAAGACAGACACAGAGCTTCCTGGGTTTGATTGCTGCCTACTATTAATGTTCTTGTTGTTTGTAATAGCACTGATGTAGCTGGCAAGCTCAGAAAGTTGTACATGGCACCCTCAGTCAGGGGTTTCTCATTATCTAATTACAATATGAGCTGTTAAATTTGGAATGAATGCATTCAGTATTTACCAACACAACTATATTTTACACAGTCCTTTTAATGAAGAAACTGCAACTTAATTAGAAACAACATATAAACAAGGGATTCTGTGAAAGGCCAACTTACTGTTCTGAGAGCAAATCAAGACCAGGAGGAAACATGAATGGTCAACAAGTCAGTTTCACAAGATTTAAGTGTGGTAGACCCATTAATTATAGATCTTTACTTTCATAACTTTGTTTTAGAAAGCAAAAGATAACACCATGATGCTTTTAAAACAATTTCTAAGATATTCTAATTTGCCAACCCTCCTAGCTATCCAAACTTGGGATCTAGATTCATTAGTCATCTTGGAAGAAAGAGGGGAGGGAATCCCCCACTGTATGGTCAAAAAGCTCTACCATAATGTGCCACCTTCTTAGGACATCATCCAATTTTAAACTGAGATAATGGAGCTAGTACAGTGACGCACTAGTAACTATGCACAATTTTTCTTTGAAAATGTAATTGGTAATGCTTACAAAAGAATTCAAGCTCATCATGAATTGTTATCCTTGAACTTCTCCTCAGTGCCTGTCCCATTCTTTTCTATTAGAAAAAACACATTTCTATTGTTGAGGAAGAAAAAGAACCAAGACCCAGACAAATTTCTACCTATTCCAATGGTTGACAGCATCTTTCATTCCCCATTCTACATTTTCTTCTCCTTTTTCACTGCACTCATCTGCTAGCTTTTCCTTTGCATCCCAAGAAATTGCTCAAAAATACTTTCCATCATTAGCCTGTTTTTGTTCATCTCACACACTGTTTCTGTCCCCACTTAATTTTTAAGCCACACCTAAAACCATTCTCTACCACCAGTCACTGCCCTTTTTTCCTTCCATTTAATTAAATTTAAAGTGTATAGGCTACCATTGTTCTCTATACTGTACTACATATTTATATACTGCTTTCATGTCCACTACTACTGCTGAACAAAATTTCATTCAAACCCATCACTTCCCTTTATTGCCTCATTTGCCACACTTTTCCTTACATCTGGATCATCAACCTCCATTTTCCCCCACAATCGTTCACAACCATTCATTATTCCTTTATAAATTCCATTCCAGTATTTCCACTTCCGCACCAATTCATTAACTACTAAAATATATTTTTTCATTGGGTGCAGTGCAGCCTCTGGGGCTATATTCCTGGTTATAACTACCTCCAATGTACAGATAAAACATAATGGATTTCAGAAAACAAAGACAAATTGATCCTGGCTCAACCGTGGTCATTTGCACCCAAATGAAAAAGAGGAGATGTGTCAAAAGATATCATTGTTGTTGTTAACTGCCATCGAGTTGATCCCAATTCATGGTGACCCTGTGGATGAGACATCTCCAAGACCACTTATCTCCACTGCTCTGCTCAGGTCCTGCAAACTCAGTCCTGTGTCCTTCCTGAGTTCATCCATCTGACGTGCAGCCTTCCTCTCTTTCTATAATCCCTGACCTTTCCTATAATTATTGTTTTTATGGCCAGAGTACAATAGCCTCAATTTGATCATCTTGGCTTCCAGGGAGATTTCAGGCTTGTTCTGTTCAAGGACTCGTTTGTTTGTCGTTTTGGCTGTTCACAGTATGTATTCTCAGCATTCTTCTCCAGCACCACATCTCAAATTTGTGATTTTCTTCCTATCCACTTTTTTCACTGTGGATAAGAACACAACTCTCACATCCATACATGGGGATGGGGAATACAATGGTTTGGATGATTCTAACTTTAGTGCTCAGTTGTATATCTTTACTCTTTAGGATCCTGTCCAGCACTTTCATAGCTGTCCTTGCCATTCCTAGTCTTCTTGGCTACAGTCACCTTTTTGATCAATGTTTGATCCTAAGTCCAGGAACTCTTTAACTATTTCTATTTCCTCATTGTCTAGGTTGAATTTATGTATTTCTTGTGTGGTCATTATTTTTGTTCCTTTATGTTCAGTATTAAGCCTACCTTTGCACTTTCTTCTTTGACCTTCCTCAGTAATTGTTTCAAGTCTGTGATGTTTTTCACTAGTTATATGGCTTTGTCTGCATGCCTAAGATTGTTAATGTTCCTTCCTACATTTCATTAATTAGCACTAATCAGAATCTTCTGCAGGTGATCCAAAGCGCTGATGGGTATATGAGGCAAGCTTGCAAGATTTCACCCATCAACACCTTGCAGGAACATGCACCCACACTCCTTTGCAGGTACATCACAACAACTTTTGCCTGCTGCCTAGCCGGTCCTAGCAGACAATTGTTAATCATGCAAGACTCTGCAAGAATGAGTAAGATTCATGTTAGGTGTGCCAATATAGTTATATATTCCATGTAATTCTGACTTCTCTTGAGTTTAAATGTTGAGATCAAGATCTGACTCATAACAATGTTATGGTTATGGCCCAGGATGGTGAATGCTGTGTTTTAAAATCCATAAACGTTCTGCACCAAAGTAAACCAGATCCTGAGTCAGTAAGTCCTGTGGTGTTAGCCTTTCTCTGATTTCGTGCAATTTGTTCTGCTTCTAACACTGTAGGACAAGGAGTCTGAATTCATGCTCTGCTTAGTTCTTTTCCCTTTGCCAGACTACTAGAATTCATCAGCCATTCCCAAATAATTTCAAAGCATATATGTAGGCAATCACAAAGGTTAAAAGCATGACATTGAAAGTGAATACTTAAAATTTCTAGTATGCTAGATTTATGTGCATCATATCAAACTGCATGCTTCTGCAGGGCTAGTATGTCATGCATGTACACTTTATTATGATTTTTATTTAGATTCAGAGCTCAGAATACCACAACTTTCCTCCACTATATATTTAGAAAAGTATATAGATATATATTTTAAAAACTATTTACACTACTTGTAAAACCCTCTAGTTTCACTGTGAAACTGTGAAAACCAGTGACCTAAAGCAGAGGCACAGGAATGCAACATCTACTCTTAAACAATTTAAAGCTGTAACTAAATTGCACATTAAGGGCAAGAGAGATAGATTCCATTCTACCACTGTAACAAGAAATGTGAAATGCACAGAGAAGGTAATCATTTAATTTTGAGAATAGCTCAACCAATTGATCAGAGACCTTGGCAAGATAGGAGACACAGGTTTCAGAATTATCTTAGTTGATTCTGAAGAAGAAAGGATAACAAACTTATTTTGATAGAATTTAAGGTTTCACAAGTGACTCCAGCAGTTCGAAAGACCTTTTAACACATTTTCTTCCCCCATAGACTTTTCTGGCTGACCTCTCAGCTGACTTCTCAATCTTAACTGTATGTTTGAGGACATCACTGTTTTTGTTTGCTCAAGGGAAATGTCCACCAGATCATTTGCTGTAATGGTAGTACAACATGTTTATAGTTGTTTTTTATATAACACATAGTACAATTTTGAGCCTATTAATCCTGTACTTGGTCAGATTTGTCAGGCACATGCTCAACTTGCATGTCTCCTTAGAGTAGTGGAACAAACTCTCCTTGAAGGAAGATAACAAACCTGGCTTAATAGCCTAGTTAAATACGGGGCTAATGAGGCAAAAGTCACAAGTTACAAAACTACAAAACCAGTATCTTTTATGGGATATATACAGGAGGAATGTTTTCTCTGTAGCTATCCCTGCACTGAGCAAGGAGTGGGCCTTGACTCATTTTCCAAGTAGTATCATTCTGCACAATGGTTAAGTGTTGTCAGTTGAGTAGCTATAAAGAAGAATCACAATGTATTCCATAGACCCGACCTGTTAATTCCAGTGAAGAAACCTAGGATTTAGGCCCAAAACTCAAAGACGTTATTGGAGTGCCACTACATTTGAGAGTCTTGATGAGAAATCTGTACTCAGAACAAGAGGGTACCATCAGGACAGGAGTCAGATAAACAGATTGGTTCCCATTTGGCAAAGGGGTCAGGCAAAGATGCATTTGATTACCTTACTTGTTCAACTTGTATGCAGAAAACATCCTAAGAATACCAGGTTTAGACTAAAAAAGGAGGAGTATAGACAGGAGGAAGGAACATTAACAGTCATAGATATGAGGAGACACTGTATTACTAGCGGAAAACATCACAGACTTAGAACAATTACTAAAGGTCTAAGATGAAAGTGTAAAGGCAGGCTTAATGCTGAATATTAAAAAAAAAAATAAGGACCAAGGAAGAAATACATAAATTCAACCTAGACAATGAAGAAACTGAAATAGTTAAGGAGTTCCCATAACTGGGATCAAACATTGATCAGATGACTGGTGACTGTAGCCAAGAAACAAGAAAACTAGGAACGGTAAGGACAGCTATGAAAGAACTAGGTAAGATCCTAAAGAGTAAGGGCTTACAATTGAGCCCTGCAGACAGAATCATCCATGCCATTATATTCCCCATCATCATATACAGATGTGAGAGCTGGACAGTGAAAAAAGTGGATAGGAAAAAAAATCAACTCATTTGTGATGTGGTGCTGGAGAAGAGTGCTGAGGATACCATGGACAGCCAAAAAGACAAGCAAATAGGTCCTTGAACAGATCAAATCGGAAATCCCCCTGGAAGCCAAGATAATGAAACGGAGGCTATCATACTTTCCCCACATCATGAGAAGGCATGACTCAATCAAAAAGAAAAAAGAAAACTGCACATCAGGTTGCTAGACTCAATTAGGAAGGTCATGAGCCTAAATCTACAGGATTTAAGTAGAGCAGCAGAGGATAGAAGGCTTGGAGATGTCTCAGCCACAGGACCACCACAAGTTGGGGCTGATGCAAGGTCAGTTAACAATAAGAACCTCCAAGAGAACTGACAAAAGCTGAACTAACTACATGATGGGAACAGTACCATACCCATATGATTAAATTATGCATCTGTGAAGGGTGTGGCCATTAGCAGCTGCAAATTTCAAGCTTTTTGTAGCTGAAAATCAGGATGGTTATCATAGTGTATCAGAACATTATTGTCTCATTTACAAAAGATTGTATTTGTGAACTATTGAAAGTTTTAGTGGCCTTAACCCCAAAAGACAGCTTACAAATATTTGAGGGAACAAATAAATGTTCCCTTCCAGATACATCCTATCATATTCTGCTGCATTTACTCCAGAGGAACCTGCCCACAAATGTCAGGAGGGTTTAAGTCCTCAAGGGGAGGTGTCAGAAGAGAGACTAGTAAAACCCCACCGTAGATTCAATGTTCCTTTTCGATACTGGCCTATTTGCAAAAGAGTCATTTAACATTTGTAAAAGAGTCATTTAAACAGAGGCTGAATGGCCATCTGTTTGGGATGCTTTGATCATGGTTTCCTGCATGGCAGGGGGTTGGACTGGATGGCCCTTGGGGTCGCTTTCAACTCTATGATTCTATGATTAGAAAACATGGAATCCCTGCTAATTAGTTGGCAAATTATGAAACTACAAACCTGCATTTCAAAAAATTACTCTGCAGTCTGCAAAACCTTATGTAAGAGTCCATAAAGGGAACAATTACAAGTGATCCATGGGTACTAGTAGAACTTCTAATAACTGCCCAACTGAAAGAGTATGCATTATTTTGTAAATGACCTTTACAATAACAACTCCTTAGCAATGTTAGTACTGTTCAGTGTCTTCAATATGCTATACCACTAATTTCTGCAAGGACAAACTACAAATACTTTTCTTTAATGAAAGCATTATGCCATCATGAAGTCAGAAGGCATGTTTATAAATCTGTGACACATTTACATTAATCTTAAAAGAAATGCTTTCTGTTTTTCTTTTTCTTTTTCTTTTCTTTCTTTCTTTCTTTTTCTTTTTTTTTTTTTGGTTGAATTTTTATTCTAAACATATGTCCTGTTCTTCAGAAGAAAAGGAAAGCAGGGAGCAAAAACCTGTCACCTAAGTTACACAGAACTTAAATGGATATTAGCTATTTATGAAATTTTCAGTTGAAGGAAAATCTCAAGGAAAATCAGTTTCATCCTAGTTATTCAACTAAAGTACTGTTCAACTAAATATTCAGCTAAACCAATTGAAGAAAGAGGGGCAGTTAGGAAGGAAAAACATAATCCCTCCACATAAACTAGAGGGTTTTACAAGTAGTGTAAATGTTTTAACTCCTGTTTTACTTCTGGGTTGCATTTAACTCCTCAGTGGCTTTGCATTTGCCACGTTTTGCTTTTATATTTAAAACTTTGTATTTTACTGTATTGCTTTGCTTTACAATTTTATGGTACCTAAATATTTTGTGGGGTTTTGTTTTTGTTTTCACAGAGTATTATAATTTTAAAAATGAATGAATAGTTCAGTTTTATCATAAAGAAATTTCTTTCAGAATACACCAAAATCATTGGTAAGCATGCCATTTATTGCTCCAGAAAACCAGCATCTCTATCAATATCTACATGCCTTTCATGTAAAAAGCAAAGTTTGGAATGTTAAGTTTGAAAATTAGTTCAATAATGTTAACCATCAGGAATTAGAAAGTTTTTTTTTTCACTAGCATGAACACTGGTGATTGAATTTCATTCATTTGTTAAATTATTATTAAGTAACTCCATGATCAAACTATTAAAATGGGACAACAGCATATGATTTACCAAGTATGGCATGAAAGTTGTGACTGATGAATTTAGGGGAGCATACTGTATTCCTGGCTCCCTCCATAGACTACAAAGAACGTAACAGGATTGTTGACTGTGAATGGTGGAAGCCCAGCACCTCTGCAAACAATCAGGTTGAGAAAGGCTGCCCCAGTGCATGGCATCTTGTTTTACAGCCTCTTTAATTCAGTTAGTCGCTCCACTGCATCTATCTTTACTTTCTACCTCCACCAACACATACACTTTACTCAGTCTTCAAATGTTAAAGGTTAATAAGGAGTGTTAAAGGTTAATAAGAAGTGACTTATTTCAGTTAGAGGCACTGGTCCAGCACAAGTGTAGTAATAGGTGGACAACCACAAAAAATGGTTAGTGAATAAATTGAAGAGAACTCTTAGGGGGGAAGCAGACTAGCGGCACGGGGCCGCCCTGGGAAGGTGCGCCGCAGGACCGAGGCATCCCCATGCCTCGATCCTGCGGCGCTCCTTCCCCGTCCCTGAAAGGAGTGCTAAAATAGCGCTCCTTTCACAAGTCAGCGAAAGTACGCCACAGTGTGTGCGGACGCTGCGGCGGGAGGTTGCCCCCGGAGTGCTGGCCGTGCGGAGGGCCAGCAGCTCCAAGGGCAACCTCGGGAGGAGGAAGGGGCGCCGAGCGTGCGGCTGCCCCTCCTCTTCCCTGCCTCAAGGACGGCTCTATTAGCTGTCTGCCGAGGCCCTTAATCTGACATTTGTGAGAGTCTCCGAGCATACGCAGAACATATTTCCACACAGGTGAATCATCATTTTTCCATCCCCATTCTCAATCAAGAAATGTTATAAGTCAGTGGTAGAGCACAGGTTTTTCACGCAAGAGCCAGAAAGAACAAAAAGATTCTGTGAAATCTGCTTTTTAAAAAAATGATCATATATCTAACAAGCCCAGTCTTCTTGAACTCCACCTTACTAACTTATAATTGAAAGGGGAGGGGAGGGGAGAGAGTGGGTAAGTAAAAAAAGAAAAATGGGAAAGATGGAGAGAAACAGACAGACAAAACCCAAGACAGTTTTTAAAAAATGGGTGGTGAGAGATAGGAAAACTTTTCACTTAATTATCCAGATGGCTAGCACTGTGTGAGTAATACTTTACTTTAAAAAAGACAAAAGAGCTGATTATTCACTCCAAATAACATAATCTAATAACTGTATTTTGTTGTTAGCTGCCCTTAAGTTGGCCACGACTCATGGTGACCCCACGATGAGATATCTCCAAGCCTCCCTATTCTCCACTGCTCTATTCAGGTTCTGCAGACTGAGACCCATGGCCTCCCTGACTGAGTCTAGCCATCTGGTGTCCAATCTTCTTCTCTTTCTGCCACTGTCCACCTTTCCCAACATTATTGCCTTTTCTAATGAATCATGCCTTCTCATGATGAGACCAAAGTACGCCAGCCACAGCCTGATCATAAAACACAATAATATACAAGGAAAATAAGAATATAATCAATACAGAGTGAGAATTGATGAAAAGAGTCACAATGCACTCTCACCCCCCGGAAAGATTCCAAATGCTTTCCTTCCAAGCAGGCCCATGCTGAGAGCATTCTGAAAGGCCCCTGACTGCCTGAAGACCATGGTGTCCTGCTAAACAAACAAATCATTTCCCCATCCCCATTCTACTCTAAGATGCTCCTTCTCAAAGAAATCACATGATGTTAGTCTGCTTAAAATGGTCATAATGCTAATATTTCTTCTCCTTCCTTTTTTATTGAATGTGGCAGAGGTGAAGCCCCTTGCCCCATGAATTCTAATGACCTAATTCACTAAAGCATATTATTAACATGTTAAATGGGGAATATAGAAAGTTAGGTGACGCAGTGGCATCCCATCCTGGGGTGTCACCTGGTGTGTGTGGACTTTGGGGGATTCTAGGGGTTGGGGCCAGTAGGGTGCACCCTCTTCTTCCCTAGCCAGTGTCATGTTACTCACAAGTAAAACAGCATCGGTCAGGGAGGTGGGGTACACTAGGCCCTCTTCTTCCCTGTTGCACCATGGTGAGGGGGGTGCTCAACCGAGTGTCATCCCTCTTCTGGGATGTCACCTGGTGTGGTCTGCACCTGGTGATGCCACTGGGATGAAGTCACTAGAAAAGTTCAAGGAGTCAATTACCTAATGAGTTAGTTCCAGTCCCTGGTAGGAAGAACAAATATATATCTTGTGTTAGTGCTTTTCATGTGAAGAAGTCATTTGTCAACCCCACTACTGCACCCTAAACTAGCTTAAGAAAGTCAGAATCAGCTGTTTCCCTGTCTGGATTTGTTCATACCCATTAAGCAAAACAGGAATGTGTTACTCAATTCTGTAAGAGGAAATTGTCCCTTCTGCATGTTTATGCTAATAGATGGAAATTGATCCAGTTCTTATATAAATATAGTTGTACAACATTGTTTCAAAACAAAACAAAACAAAAAACAAAAGGCAGGAAGTGGTTATTAGCAGGCTGATAAAAGAAACTGTCTGGTAACCGATCACTGAATCTAACTGTTGTACACGTCTATCTCCTTTCGACCGTATTTGTCTGGTCTAAACCCAGATACATTTTCTGCTCAGAACTGATCTTTATTTCCATGACTGAGCAGGGATTCAAACCCTGGTCTCCAGAGTCACAGTCCAACATTCAAACTGTAGCAGCATGAGATTTTTCTTGGTTTGTCCTAAGTTCTGGGAAGGGAGGCCACATTAACTTCTCCATCTTTGCTGTTCCTCTGCTGGCCAGCAAAACTTTTATTTATTTATTTATTTATTATTCAGGAAACACTTTGGGATTTGAAAGTATTTTGCTGAAGTAGTTTTTAAGTTGTGGATGCTCTTTCTTTGTTATGCATGTATGTGTTGTTGTTGCTGCTGCTGCAGTTATTGCTGATTTGCATCTGTTCATTTACGGCTTTTATTCTAGCCCTGGAACTTAAAACAGTTAAAAATTTTTTTAAAAAAACAGATACAATGTCAAGCTGATCACTGGAGATTGGAACGCAAAGGCTGGAAATAAAGAAGAATAAAAAACACTAGGCAAATTTAGACTTGGCAAAAGGAATGAAGCAGGTGAGCATCTGATAAGATTTTTGTGGAGCCAACAAACTATTCATTCATATTTTTCATACAACCGGAGAAAAGATTATACACATGGAGATCACCACATGGCCAACACAAAAACCAAATAGATTACATAATTGGAAGTAAAATATGGCGAAGACTAGACCAGGTGCTGACTGTGGTACAGACCACGAGCTACACATTTCAAAAATAAAAGTAAAACTCAAGAAGAGGACAAAACGAGCCATCATACCAATATACGATTCAAACATTTCCACAGAATTCATTGACAATATAAGGAACAGGTTTGCAGT
>CM034703.1:182282598-182297091 GCA_020142125.1 Phrynosoma platyrhinos
TGGTCTGCAGATGCTTAAATTTCATCCTTGTGGAGAAACAATATTGGGTTATTAACTCTTTCTTCTGGAAATTTACAGAGACTTCCATTTTGAACCTGTGTTCAAGAACTGTGTTCTTCAGGATTTAGGACTTCAGTCTAAATAAGGTCTCATGTAAATTATCTGATCTTACTTGGTATCCTATCCATCCATGTGTACAGAAAAATCCAGACAGATCTGATTCTTATCTAAGCAGATAAAATTCTGCAGTGCATGTTGCCTCCATGTTCAAATGTTTTGCATTGTGCTATTAGGTTGTATTCACTTGCAATATACTTTGTTATAGCAACCTGATTATTTGCATGCTTGTTCAGGAAATATATGCCTTTCAAAACAATGTAAAGGATTATTTTCCTCTCAATGACTAATTGTATGCTTAAATCAAGCTTCTCACTTTGAAATTCCTATATTTTTTGAAAGAACAGTGTGGTGTAGTGGTATTGAGAGTCACACTAGAACTCCAGGAGATCAAGATTTGAATTCCTACTCAGCAACAGAAATCCTATGGATGACTTTGAGCAAGCCACACTCTCTCAGCCTCAGAGAAAGGCTATGGCAAATGTCTTCTGAATAAATCTTGCCAAGAAAATCCTAAAATATGGTCTCAATAAGTCAGAGGTGATTTGAAGGAGCATAAAAATGTCTTTCTGAACCAACCATGCTCTACAGTGTTAGAATACACAGCGACTGAAAAAGAATGGTGGAAAACCAAATACCGTAAGAACAGCTTTACTTTTTCACCATTCTTTTTTAATCAGCTGGTACATCTCTGTACTGAAAAGAACATGGAGGATAGCTTTTCTTTCTCTGTAAATACAGACTGCTTATATGATGAAACTGCCAAAAGTTGTTTGGTTGGCTAAGCTAGCACCAGTTTACCAGGGCCACAGCAGAGGCACTTGGTCTCCAGAGCTTTGAGAAAACTCTGCCTACCAAAAGGAACAATTTCAAAATAGACTGGATAGAGGGGATTTAAGACCAAAAAATTTTAACCGAAAAGTTCTGGACAAGAAAATGAAATAACTGAACTCTACAATTGATTTCCTTGAGCAACAATCCATAAATTGTTTTCATTTCAGCAATCACTGCATCTGAAGCCACACAAATGTAAAACTATTTGAAATTTTTCCTCCAGCAACTACTGCAGGAAATTACTGAGTCTCCAGGCTATCCCATATTTACATATGTGTATGTATTTTAAGCCGCTTCCAAGGCAACATTCTGGAGCAATCTACTTGGGAAATAAAAAGGCATGGATCATGGAATAGCATCTGAGAAAATATAGGAGAATCACCAGACAATGGAAGAGAAAACAAATTTACAGTTCTAGAAAAATGACACACACGCACACAAATATGGTTGAGAAAACAAAGCTGAAAAGATAACATTTATTATTTCAAGGAATAAATAACATGTGAACCAAATGAGATGCAAAGTTGGGACAGGAAGTGTTAAGTAGCGGCATATGAAGCTGTAGGGCTTTTACATTCCTTGTGCTGCTCATTAGGTGAAAACTTCAAGAAGAAGAGAAAAGGTACAAGACAAGCTGTGTACTGTAACAAGTACCTGGAAAGCACACACACTTTCTGAATCTCTTTTATTTCTCCTTGTCTTCCTTTGCCCTGTTTCACATGAATCACCAACCTTGTCTGGTGAAAATGGAACTGTCAGTTACAAATATGTAACAAGCCTTCTCTAAACAGATAGCTGAGGCCACTGTTAGGAGACTCATGTCAGGGGCTAGCTTAAGAGTGGAGATATTGAGGACTGACCAGCATTACATTAGCATGGAAACCAGTCTTCTCATCTTGACTGTAAATAATCAAATGAACACAAGTAACACAAATTTATAGTATGAACATGCTGAAAAGTAGAGTTTGATGCTGATCGAATCAAGTCAGCTGCACAAATCTTTGGTGCCTACATAAGAGGAAGGGGAGGACAATGAACCTATTTATTTATATTCCACCTTTCTCTTGACACAGAACCCAAGCTGATTTATGTCCCTTAGAACAACAACGAGTTCTGTTGTACCTCATATTCTAACAACATCCATAATTTGAAGCAGCGTAAAATCATTTAGAAGATATAATAGTAAAGATTAATAACCCAGAAACACATACACACCATTAAAAGGTCTCTGCTGTACAACCTCTTAATTGTCAAATACCTGTTTGAATAAAAATGTCCTATCTTCTAAAATGACTTGAATGTGAAGGTTAAAATGTTACATCATTATATTGAAGCTTTATAACACCTCCAGTTTAACTGACACGATGCTAACTCATCATCTTACAAAACATCCTCATTATACTCTACTCATCTCCCTTCATGGATGCTCCTGCTTGGCTAAAGTGTCTTTCCTCTCCCACAAGCCACATGTCTTCTGATCTTGGGGGGGGGGGGGGGGGGGGAATAACAGTACAATAATGACAAAAAAAATCGTGAACATTGTCACAATTGGCTAGCACCTTTCTTAGGTCCAACCAAAATGCCACAAATGAATGCACAGGCTTTTGAGTTTTCCAGAGCCCCTCTTCACAGTAGGTGGTATACATAGCAGAGATCAGGGAAGAAACGAAGAAGTCAAAACATTTTGGTTTTTTCCATCCCCAATGCCTTACTTTTTGTGCCACTGAGCCTGATGAACCATTCTGGATAAAGAAAAACATTTTGTTTATGTAATATTATACCTTTCTACATTATTTAGTATTGTATACCTTTTTTTGTTCAGTATTTCCTAGGTCAGTGGTGGCGAACCTATGGCACAGGTGCCAGAGGGGGCACTCAGAGCCCTCCCTGTGGGCAAGTGTGTCATTATCCCATCACAGTGTTCGCCAGAGTTCGTTACTAGAAAGCCAGAGGGACGAGGCACTTTGCAATAAACAAGTAGGTTTTGGGTTGCAGTTTGGGCACTTGCCTTTGCAGACTGTCAGAAATAGTGCAAATTGAGTCCACTTTAAGGGTTAGGGTTAGGGTTAGGGAATCATGAGAATTGTTTTTTTCCCCCTGAGATATTGAGCCTTCTCTGTCAGAGAGCTCTGGTACCACAATAAAATACAGTTCCCATGATTCCCTAACTTTAACCCTAACCCTGGTCTCTAAAAGATTCGCCATCACTGTCCTAGGTTATCAGGGGTCATGGTGGTTTTTCTTTTGATTGAAAATCTGTTCACACAGAAAAAGTGAAGCATCAGCTTCCACCTGATAATATTAAGCTGCAAATCTAGACCTTTGAAACATACAACAAAAGTTTTTGCTTCACTTCCCCAAATATTTCAGGCTGAAACTTTAAGAATCAACTGATTACTGTCTATATTCTCATACTCAGCATCCCTCATGTATGAATACTGTCATGAAGTGAAGAGTATTTTAAACATCAGTTTGTCAAATTCACTCTGGTGCAACTAGGCATAGAAATATACACAGTATATGCCAAACACTTCACTTTAATTAGAATGCAGCTACCAAAAAATTAATAAATAAAATAAATTGCATCAACAAAGATGAGCATTTCTCAGCAGCACATTGTGAAAAGTCAGCAACTTTTATTTTACTAAATCAGATGAACAATGTTGTACATTTCTTACTACCAACAGGGCAAGAAAATTGAGTTATAAAATATTTTGCTCATCACACACCATGGAAGTTCCTATTCTAAAATAGCAGCCCTACTAGAACTCATGGTTCAACTAAGAGTAATGCTTCATCTCTACATGGCATTTACTCAGGACCATAAGAATGCAAAATTTAGCACCTGTTTTCATTATGAATTTATTACTTTCACTCTATATTCATCCTTATCCTATTTTCCATAAATACAATAAATAAAGTGTCAATTCCTGAAACTACTTTTGTAGGGGAGAATGCACGAATAAAGATGTTGCTACTCTGAAAAAGGTAGTTTTTTTTAAATGTCAAACCAAAACCCCACCCTCTGCCCCTAAAGCCGGGAAACGTTCACATAATATGGTCTGACCTTTGGAATAACAGCTAAATTCCCACAATCTCTAACTTGTCAGGTGTAGAAAGGATACATTTCATTTTCCCTTCTTGTCCTTTGAGAACAAGAGAAAAGGAGAGAGAAAGCTAGTTGGCCAAGTAAGAGAGAGAGGGAGAAGGAAAAAGATTAAAGGGCAGGGCAGCTTCCTTCTTTTTTGTCTACTATGAGAGGGGAATATCATAAACAACCCCTTCTCTTTCAAGCTCAACTTCTCAAGATGCTTCTCCTTTTATGTAACCTATGCACTGATGGAAGGCTGAATCTGAACATCCCTGTAGACTAATCCAGACAAGGTTAGTGCTTGTGGTTCACATGCCTACAGTTCTCCTTCTCCTCTTCTTCCATCTCTCATCCTCCCTCCTTCCCCACCCATCCAGTCCAATTATACTGTTAAATAATAACTTATATATTCAAAAGTGGGTAGCTAATACAGAGGTTGGCAATTTCCAAATCTACATTTCAAACATACACACAGAATAATGGTTCCCATACTTGAGTCTCCAAGTGATGATGTATTGCAGCTCCCAGGTTCGCTAGACTTTGGCCACTTTTACTGGGACTTCTGGGAGCTGAACAATGTCTGAGAATCCAAGTTTGGGAACCACTGATGTAGAGTACAGGAAATGGTAAAATGAAGGAAATAGATGCTATCTCAGTTTGCCTTTAATCTTGAGGATTATTGTTGGCTGTAGTTCAACCATCATTCTTAAGGAAATCCCTAGATGACCCCTAAGTGCTTTTACAGCTGCCTTCCTGCCTTGCTTGATCTTGTAAGTAACATTAAAAGCAACTATATGAATGATAATTCAGTTTAGTGCAGGTGCTTTATAAGTGATTATATGACTACATTTCCTTCTTCTTTCTGAAGGACATTTCCCATTTCCAGGATTTAAAATAAAAGAGCATAACCAAACAAATCGATCCTTTTATCTCAGTTGCTTTATCAGTGTATTCATGTTCATGTTCTAAAAGTATGGTTCAAATCAACCTGTGGGTTATAAGACAGAGCGGTACTTTTACATGGAGCAAAGAGCAGGTTACCACTGTAACCTTTTACTGACAATAAAAATGGTGCCAACATTTTAAAAACAACAACAATCATCCTAACTTAGCTGCCTATCTGCTCTCTGCTTGTTGACACATTCTAGTTTTATTTTGTTTAGGAATGCTTGAAATTGACATGAATATGTTTTTTCTTGTTTTTGTTACAATAAGTTTTTTTTACTGTTTTTCTTTCTTTTTATGACTTGCCTTGTTCTGTGTTTGCATTTTTAAAGTTACTAGGTCAATAAAGTTAAATTTTAATTAGGTTCATTTTGAAAAGTCACACAATAAAAGAGATACTCCACAAAGCCATAATCCTTTGCTACAGATTGCTATCTATATGAAGCAGAGCTGCAGTTCAGTGACAGAGTACATACTTTTACTTACAGACAGTCCTAGCTTTAATACCTGACATCTCCAGAAACAGACAGCAGGAGACCCTGGGGACCTGCTGCCAGTCACAGCAAAGGCAACATGAAGCTAGATAAACAAACAATTTGACTTTATCAGGCAGCTTCCAATTTTAAATGAGCTTCCTAAATAAACTGAACTATTCACCTTCTTCCCATGTATGTAGGCATTTTGTTACATCTGTGAAAAGCATACCATTGACAAAGTAGATATGTTCCTTGGCATTACTTCTTTAACAGAAAATTTGAAACTACTGGCAGGAAAAAAAAACATGGAAAGTATAGGGATAAATTCCTATACCACAAAAATAAAATGAAATAAAATAGGAAAGAAAGAAAGAGAGAGAGAGAAATGGAAGAATAGGTCAAACGTTTCTGTAAACTTTTTATTTAACACTAACAATATGCACATGTGAAAGGAAACAAATAGGTTAGATAAGCTTTGCATAACTAAACAAAAACATTTCAAAACTTCTAGATACCACTTGAAGGCTTCTTCCAAAATACATCCAGCGATGACTTTTTGTTTCACCAGCCTCCAATTTCCTATGATTTCCATTTGGCCAAACTTATAGATCTGTGCTGGTGTGGCTAGTGAGTCAGACTTAACTGCTTTCCCATTTTCTCTGTTTTGCTATCCACATATACTCATCTTGAGGGCAGCTGTTGTTTATTTTGTCTGTTGTAAGCAGGAACAAACAGCTGCAGTAGGATATGTTAGTGCAGAATCCCATCTTTCCCAGCTCAAGCTTTATTGTATTGTTTACTGTAGGCATGCTGCTGTAACCCAATACAAAGCCTTGTGTTTCTCCA
The DNA here is from genome assembly GCA_020142125.1 of Phrynosoma platyrhinos. Taxonomy (NCBI): domain Eukaryota; kingdom Metazoa; phylum Chordata; class Lepidosauria; order Squamata; family Phrynosomatidae; genus Phrynosoma; species Phrynosoma platyrhinos. Next base: position 182,288,908 of record CM034703.1, read on the forward strand.
GCTCTCCTTTACCTTCCTGCCAAAGCCAATGATGCTAAAACCTGTCTAGCTAAATAAAAGACAAGGAGGAAAAATGGAGAAAGGAGGAGGAGGAAAAGAAGAAGCATGTCAGTTGTAAAAAGACTTAACCAAAAAGAAGCATCACTGTCAGAATCTTTGTTAACGGAGGTGCACCTGCACTTCTAGCAATACTTTTGCTTATGAAGGAAAATAGGCGACAAAATAATGCCTCCTGGACCTGTGTGAAATCCCCAGTTAAAGGACAATTCAACTCCAAACAAGCAGTAAATATTATAACTATTAGTGACCATTACCTTGCAACAATAGTTCTATGCCCAAGAAAGATAGCCTTATCTCTCTCTTCCAAGTCTCATAATTTAAGGCCAAAGAGTATAAGCATATCAACTGTTAGTGTATAATATGGAATGAACACACCATAAATATTAATGAATCCAAATGACAGGAAAACACAAACTGAGTTCTAAAGGACTATTTTCCCAAGGGGAGAAAACAGCAACTAATGCAGATGAGTGGATAAATACTAAATGTTACAGGATCTTAGGGTGCTGGAATAATTAGAAACCCTCCTAGGAAAATAAAGGCTACAAATTTTAAAAAAGCAAAGCAAATGTTCAAAAGTGTTATGGCTTTGCTAATTTAATTTTCCTCTTTACATGAATTGAATACAATTATTACTGTCCCATAGCAGTTTGGCTTGGAACTAAATCACCCTATGCACATCCCAGCCAAAAATCAGAAAATGACTTTGTGAATTGAAGATTACAAACCTGAGTCCAATCAGCTTCATTGGTATCCCCAATGCTGGTACATATATGACCTTTCTAATACTATAACTTTATAAATTACAGTTAATGTAGAGGTGTTGTTTTCTTTAACAGATATTTTGGTACCAAAGACATAAATGACAGGGAAGGAACAGAGTTCACCACAAAAAAAGAAAAAAAGAAAAAAGAAAAAAGAAGAGAAGTTGAACGTGTTTGAACAAACTTTTATTCAGAACTAACAATATGCTCATATGAAATTAAACCAAGAGGCCTTAATATGCAAACAAAAACATTTTTTAATCTTCTGGAGATCACATGAAGACTTCTTCCAAAATGCAGCCAAGGATTAATTTGTCTTTTATCAGCCTTCACTTCTCTTACGATTGCCATTTTCATGGCAAAATTCATAGATCTATTTTTTGTTTTTCTTTAGTATGCTAGGGTTAGCTTGTGAGACAGCTTATCTGTTCTTCCCTTTTCTCTGTGTTTTGTTGGTCACACATGCTCAGTAAGAGACTCTGGAGGCAGCTGCTGTTTGTATTGTCTGTTAGGAGTGGCATAGTACAGCAGGATCAGCTACAGTACTCTTTCCCAGCAAAAGCTTCATTGCCTTGTTTACACCTGCTGCAACTCAACACTGAACGTCTTTCCTTAGCCCTACTTTTGTTGTAGTTAACTGCCCTTGGGTTGGCCCTCACTGATGGAGACCCTATGGATGAAACATCTCCAAGACCACCTATCCTCCACTGCTCTGATTAGGTCCTGTAAATTCAGGCCTATGACCTCCCCAGTTGATTCTATCCATCTGGTATGCAGTCTTCCTCTCTTTCTACTGCCTTTGACCTTCCATAGGTTTATTGTCTTTTGCTAGTGAGTCATACTTTCTCATGATGTTGCCAAAGTATGACAGCCTCAGTTTTATCATCTTCCAGAAAGTTCACATTTAATCTGTTCAAGGATCTATTTGTTTGTCTTTTTGTCTGTCCACAGTGTCCTCAGCACTCTTTTCCAGCACCACATCTCAAATGAGTTCATTTTATTTCTGTTGGCTTTCTTCACTGTCCAGCTCTCACATCCATCCATGGTGATGGGAAATATAATGGCTTGGACAATTCTAATGTTAGTGCTTGGTTGTATATCTTTACACAATAGGGTGTATTTCTTTCATGGCTGCCCTTCATATTCCTAGTCTTATTTCTTGACTGCAGTCTCTGTTTTGATCAATGTTTGATCCTAGGTCCCACCCTCTCAATGCTGATGCAGGTAAAAAAGGGAAAAAAACTCCTTCAAATTAGGCAGAATGATGAAGAAAGGGGGATGGTTAAGCATAAAAAGACTTTGTAACAAGGATATAAACAACAGAATATAAACATTAGTGGCTAAAAAATGGATAAAAATTCATCACTTTGCAGACAATCATTATACAGGTTACACCTGGTCTTATGCATTTTGTGCTTCTTGAAACAGGAACACACACTACCTGCAACTTTTTCAATGTGTAAAGTTTAATGGGGAATACAAATGTGCTGTCCAAAGGAAAAACAGGACCAAAATCCAACTGGCTGCATACAGACTATTGGGCCTGCCTGTTTTTCGCATGGCTACCAAATGCACAGTTCAGAAGGGAGAGAAAACTATTTATAAAATATACCTAAGTTAATGGTGACTTATTAGAAAAGCACAGGCAAATCCATGCATGTCATCATTTAGTATGTTAAGAAAAGAGGAGCTAGGAATCCCAAAAATGCCTTCCAAAACACTTGCTTTCTCTGAACAGCAGTTGCTTTGAGATTGACCATTTAGGGGTGAAACAAACGGGCATAAGAAGCCTGCTTCCAGGTGGCTTGGGGGCATGGCGATCACATGACACACACCCTGAAGCTGCCCCAACCCAGAAAAGCTGCTCTAAAAAGGAGCAGTAAAAAAACCACTTTTTTTCAGAATGCTGTCCAGGACTGTGGTGGCAAGATGGACTAGGGCTGGGCATGTCTGTTTGCCATGGCTCCAGGGCAAGCAGCTCTGGGGTGGCCCCAATCCACCCTTTTTAGGTGGTCTGTTTCACCCTAAAGTCATCCTAAATTCAATCCTATTGTATACCTCCTCCTAACTTGTTGTCCTCAATTATTCTCTTTGTTGTTCTACCTATTTCACCACAATCTGATTAATGGTTATATAAACAACAACAACAAAATTGTTAATGTTATTTCACTATGGCATGATCTTATATATTGTTATGCTATCATAGCAGATTCCTAGACTCTTGGATAGCATCCAAATCATTCATAATAAAAAAAATTCAGTAATTCAGTAACACTACACAACTGAGAATTATTTTTGTTGTTGTCGTCGTCATCCTCCTCCTCTTCCATTATCACTATGTCGGCCTACTGTGTGTGGAATGGTTATAAAAATACTATTGGACTCTACAGGTCTTTCACTTAAAAGCATCCTTCATTCAAATTCTGCCCTCCTCTGGGACCTAATTTACTTTAAATGCACCTATACATAATTTTAAATTGTTGTAGCCTGTTAAACTGTTTTAATTTGTGGGCTTGTTCAATACATTTTTGTCCTGATTAAATTATTTTATTGTTTTAATCTTGAGCTGTTCTTTAATTGTTCATATTGGTTTATTTGTATACACCATGGCACTGCAAGATAATGGGTGGAATATAAACATTTCAATAAAATAAGTAAACAAATAAAGTAATATTCTAAAAGCACCAGATCCCATCTGATCTTGGAAGCTAAGAAGAGTCAGCCCTGGTTTGTACTTGGATGGGAGAGCTGATGAACCAAGTGCTGTAAGCTATATTTAAGAAGAAAGAACTGGAAGAACCATCTCTGAGTATTCCTTGCCTAAGAAAGCCCTATGAAATTCATGAGGTTGCCATAAGTCAACAAGCAAAGGCACATACACACACAATTGTATTTTATTATTTCATGTTTTTTCCTTTGGAACGGCTTTGAGAATGCTGTTGTCTTGAAAGCTGGTACAGCAATATTTAAAGTAAAATGATGTATAATTTATATTAAAATGAGCAGCCCAAAAGAAGCATAGAGTAGGCATTTATGCCAGTTTTGCCTCTTGGGCAAAGCAAGCCCTGGCAAGGGCAGCTCAGACGATCACAGAGAAAGCAAAAGTAACAGTTCAGTGTATGTGATACCTATAATCCATAGGAGCTGTGTTGATGCTCAAACTCATTGTTGTCATAACAGAACTCCAGTTTGTAGGATTAACAAGCTAATTTTCTCAACATCAAAGAGCTTTTCTTTTACAAAAATGTTCTAAAGTTACATCTATTTAAACATTGCTGTAGAAAATGAAGGAGATTAGTTACACCTCTCCTGCTACCCTCCCCCCTTTATACTCATTACCAGGAAACATTATCCTCTGATACAGGGCCACCCAACCTTCACTGGAGATTTCTGTATTTGAAAAACTGCCCTTGGCATCACCACCCCAGTTTCTGAAGGTAGGCAAGGGAGGAAAAAATCACAAAATTTTTGTGACAGTAGGGTGGCTATGTGTTCTACCTTACAAAAGACAGTCCTTACTTTGAAGAGCTGTCAGAGAACCATCTTGTATTTGAATGCATCCTCTGTCTCTGGGATGGAAAAACTTTAGCCCTCCAGGAGTACAACCCCCGTAATCACTTTTGCAGCACATCTCTATAATCACTTACCATAAGCCATGTTGAGTGAGGCTTGGACTATTTGAAGCATATGCAATTCAAGTTCAGTTTAAAGTTAAAGAACTATATAGGAAGTAAAAAGGGCTCTTGTGGCTTCCCACCAGCAGATGACACTTGCATAACCAGATAAGCAGGAACAAATAAGATTGGCCATAATCTTCCTCACCCGGCTGAAATATATCAAGTCTCCATTTAAAGGACAGAAATTATTTCCAAGTTTTTACCTATACTAGTGATGACCACATGGGATGGGAACAGGGGGCAATTTTTACCCCTGTGCTGGAACAGCTACTCCTGATTCCCCCCTCCTTTGAAAACTGGCCAAAAAAAACAACCCCAGAAGTGACTGGATATCTACTCTATATTTTTACTTCCCAGATTTTTTAGTGGTTTTCAATGTCAACTTTGGCAAGGGTTGTGTAGCATTTACATTGGATGGAAGAAGCATTGTTTGGGAGAAAATACCACCATCTTTTCAATTCTGTCTGAAAAAAAATATTTGGTGGCATCTAGGGCCTTGGAGAGGCTGGAGAAAGTGGCTGAGGGTGCATGCAGTTTGCAAGTGACATTTTCTCCACTCAGAAGATATATAACTCTAAAAATGAAAAGTGCATGCAACAAACCAGCATCCATTTTGGCTGGTTATACATTTTCTCATTTTTGGCAATACAGTCATCCCTCCATATCTACAGATTCTTTATCCATAGCTTCAACCATCCATGGCAGGGGTAGGCAACCTAAGCCACTGCCTGCCATGATGATATTGATTATTGTTGTTATTACTTGTTCTTGGGGTTTTGCCATGGCTTTTCTGGGGCTGAGAGAGTGTGCATGCATATTTTTTTACCTTACCCCTGATCCGTGGCTTGAAAATACTTTTACAAAATTATAAATTCCAAAAAGCAAACCTTGATTTTGACATTTAATATAAGGGACACCATTTTACTATACCACAGCATTTAATGGGACTTGAGCAGCCATGGATTTTGTTATCCATGTGACTGTCTGGGAACTAAACCCTAGTGGATACCAAGAGCCCACAGTATATATAACCAGCCACTTTAGATGGAAGTGGCCACTGTAAATGGAAGTATTTATCTTCTCCTCTCTGTTGCTTCAAGAATCTTTGGTAGAGCATGGACTCCTTCCTGCCTGGTTTCTGGCAGGACCTCACATTGGCAAGAGTATCTCTGTGTCTGTCTGTCTGTCTGTCTGTCTGTCTGTCTGTCTGTCTGTGTCTCTCTCACACACTAATATGTGCACACACAAACACACACACACAAATGAAAACACTGAAGGGTGAAACACTATTTAAGAAGAAATAGATCAGGGGTAGGCAACCTAAGGCCCGGGGGCCGGATGTGGCCCCCCGAGGCCTTTGGACCGGCCCCAGGCTGGTCCTGTAGCCACCGCCACCCCCCGCCATGATGATATTGATTATTGTTGTTATTACTTGTTCTTGGGGTTTTCTTGACAAAATCTCCACAAGGGTTTTACCATGGCTTTTCTGGGGCTGAGAGAGTGTGCATGCATATTTTTTTATTTCTTTTATTTCTTTTTAATTTTTATTTATTTATTTATTTATTTGTTTATTTTTGGTGCTTCGGCCCCCCAATTGTCTGGGGGACAGCAACCCGGCCCCTGCCTCAAAAAGGTTGCCTACCCCTGAAATAGATCTTTACAAATTCTAATGAACCTGGGGATCTATTTAGAATCCAACAATGTTGCCAATATTTCTCAGTAGTCTAAGCAAACCTGCACATGTATCTACTTGAATAAGAATTAGGATGCAGAATTCTGTTTCTCCTAACATATGGAATGCTTGGTTGCTATTGTTTGTTTTTTTTTAAGTCCTCCCTACACTACTCTCTACACTCACTGTCATGTCTTCTTGCTATTCTGACAGGGATACATCAGATGTTGGCTGGTTGGAAAGGAAGGCTAGTGAAGGTATTTGAAGAAAGGATAAGTAGATGAGGTAGGGCTAGTCTACATATACGGTAAGTGGTCAGTAAGGTGTAGTGGTTTGAGTGCTGGACTCTGGAGACCAGTTTGCCCATGCAACCCACTGGATGACCTTGGGCAAGTCACCTGCTTTCAGACTCAGAAGAAAGCAAAGGCAAACCCCTCTGAAGAAACCTTCCAAGAAAACCTTGTGATAGGTTCCCCATAGGGCTGCCATAAGTCGGGAATGACTTGAAAGCATGCAACAGCAGAGTGTATTGTTGCTGCGAATTTTCACACATTCGCATCAAAGGTTAATTGGCTTCACTTTCCTGTGCTATTCTCATCCATTCACCCTCCCTCTGCAAAAAACGCATAGCCATGGGAAGCAGACAGACAGCCATGCATTTGAAAATGCACATTTCTGTGGATTTCTGAGGATACTCCGGTAAAAACTGTGAAGTCTTTTCTGCAGCGTTTAAGGAGTTGTGTGTGTGTGGGGGGGCAACAGGCCAAAACACCTGCAAACCATGTGTGGACAGATCATATTCTATTTGACTGGAATGAGGAGTATTTTAATAGTGTAAACAACCACTTAGCTTTGTAGGTTTAACAAGGAGGGTAAGGGAAAGCTTATACCAGGTGTGGAGAATGTTTGAGTCTCTGGCAACCATTTTTGTCCCTTCCAATACCTTACGGTAGCCTCCCTCCACCATGCCAAAAACGACATTGCCCCCAAGTGGTATACAGCACCTCCAGAAATCACTGAATGGTCATTTTGAAAGGTCCCAGCCTCTGCCAGACCAACAGCTCTCTCCCTCTCTTTGTTAAGAAACAAGAATTAATCTACTAGTCACTGAAGTAACTTTTTCAAAGTCAAATTAACCTTGCTGTATGCCACCTATTTGGGAGAAGGGCAGGACATACATTAAAGAAACAAACAAATATTAATATACAGCACAACCCAGATACCTCAAGTTGGGGCTGGAGGAGGGTGCAGAGGGCTGCATTGGCAATTACATGAGGGACCACACTTTGCCCACTCCTGGATTAGGCCCTCTTGCATCCCCAACATCATAACCATGGCACCTGACCTGTTGACTATTCCAAACCACAGATTTTACTATGGAATCTCTCACAACATGGCCTAGCTTTCAATTACAAGTCCACTCATCCCCAAACAGCACAGAAATGTTTACTGATGAGGGCAGTTGTAGCCCAAAGTACAAGAGGGAAGGCTGATACAGAATTATCAATAGTTTTTACCCAATGCAGGAAAGAAAAAAAAACATTTAGGGTTGGTGGTTTTTTTACATTTCTTCCAGCATAGGATTCAAGATGGTGTACAACCTCTTAAAAACACAGTACACTAAAAACATATCTCTTAGCACCAAAGTTAAAAGTCAATTAAACTATCTTCTTTTTTAAAAACACAAGTTAAAAACACAAGTTAAAAGCATTTTTTAAAAAAGTTTAAAACATAATAGAAACACAAAACCCCCTCATTAAAAGTTCTATCTGCTGCAACATATTAAAAACCAAATGCATTCCTAAACAAAAAGGTTAAGGGAAGGGACTTCCACAACTAGGGAGCAACTGCTGAGAAGGCTGTCTCCTGATTCCTCATCAGCCATACCTGGGATGGTGGAGGGACAGAGAAAAGGCTGTCTTCACAGATCTTAAAGCCAGAGCAGGCTCATATACGGAAATACAGGGCCTTTGCAGACTGGCAGAAATAGTGCAAATTGAGTCCGCTTTAA
>CM034703.1:182327354-182338334 GCA_020142125.1 Phrynosoma platyrhinos
TTTCTTGAGACACCTCCCATTTTTCCTTCTCATTGAAATATATAGAAGAAAATCAGAACAGGATCAAAACATATGGCTACTCAAGAGACATAAGAAAGAGGGTCCTGCATCAGGTAAATCACCACATAATGGCAGCTAAGCAAACATGAAACCAATATTCTACTGATCAAAGCATGTTCCTTGTATATTACAATTTTAAAAAATTGCAGTAATAGTAATTTTAGGAACTATCAAAAATAAAAGAGCCTTTGGAAGCATTGGAGAGGATAGACTTAAACCTTTGTAAAGGTCTGAAAAGAGAGACAAATATCATAGTTTTCATAACTGTAAAGTTCCACAAACACCTAGACAACTTCAACGGGAAAGAGGAAACCCTCAAAGTGAACAAATTTTGGCTACTAGTTCTGAAAAACTTCAAAATCAAGATTCAGCAAAATGCAAATGAAAATCACCCAGGATCAGGGTTTTTCACAGTAGACAATGGATCACTAATTAAATAGACACAAATCCTCCTTGCATATCCTCCCACCTGAGGCCTTGCCATTCAACAACAGAACAATACACAGATTAACAGGAAAATCACTCCTCCCAATCTAGGGTCACACAATACACACACACACACATCACTCATTTCCATACCAGCATTCTCTGAAGATGCCAGCCAGATGCTGGGGAAACATCAGGAATAAATTCTTCTAGAACACAGCCACATAGCCCAAAAAACCCACAAAAAACAATCCACAGGGAGTGTATGTTAGGTATGGTAAGAGGAGCTAATATGAAAACATTTTATCTAAATTGTTTGTTGTTATGTGCCGTCAAATCAACTCATATTTATGTCAACACTATTCCATGGTTTTCTCAACAAAAGCTGTTCAGAGGATGTTTGCCATTGGCTTAATCTATGGCTGAGAAAGTGTAACTTGCCTAAATTCACCCAAGTGGATTTCTGTGGCTGAGCAGAAATTTGAAGCATGGTATCCTGGAGTCCTAGTCCACAGCACTCAAATCACTATGCCACACACATGTTGTGTTATGCCTGTTCTTGTTGGAGATTGAACCTCTGACATTTAAATCTCAGTGCTGAATTTGGCTTGATATGTTAAAGGAAAAATATGTGATTTACAGTTTTTAAAAAGTTTCAAGAGTGAAATAATCCAGTATATGACTATACTCTGGTAGACTGTGGCATCTGCCCAGGAGTGATATTTCAAAATGGGAAATTCCAAAATGCTAAGGGAACCACCCAGTTTAGAGTTGGCAAAGTACAGGAGGCATATTTTCAGGAGAACCCACACTCCATGCCAATACTACTGTTTCTAACATTATCCAGTCTTAATAGGAACTGTGAGCCTTTGGTATCTGCTGGGGTTTTGTTCCAGGACCCTCCGTAGATACCAAAATCCATGGATAATCAAGTCCCATTATATAAATGGCACAGTAAAATGATGTCCCTTATATAAAATGGAAAACAATCAAGGTTTTTTTTTTGTAATTAAAAAAAATATTTTCAAGCTATGGATTGCTGAATCCTTGGATACAAATTCATGGATACGTATGGCTGACTGTACTTATGCTACAACACTATTTTTCCTTTCAGCTATGAAAGGAGTAATTGTTTATATAAGTACCAACTTTTAACTAACTCCTAAACACCTGTGAACACTGGCAATATGAGCAACTGGTAATGTAATAGGCTCGCTGCATGAGAAATACATATAAACTTCAAAATTGGTATACATTAGCTGTATCAAGAAAGAGAGAGAGAGAATAGTACAAACTGCTCATACAAATAGAATTCAGAGCCACAACCATGTTAGTCTGAAATATTGTATGTAAAGGGATCTTGCAGAACTTTTGAGACTAACTGCTAAAGCATAGCATAAGCTTTCATAGACATTGGTCTGCTTCCTTAAATGCAAGTCGTGAGCTGATGCCCAGAAAGGACCTTTATAATCAGGGTGTATGAATAGCTATAGAAAGGCAAAACTTCTGTGTACAGTGATGAGCTGAGAAGTTCAGATTTAACTATGCTTGTTGAGGGACAAAGGCAGGAGGGAAGAAGTTTCCTAAGGTCAGGGTGAGTGGGTGACCATATGAATAGTGGAAGGAAATTTGGATTGTGGTGTGTGCAGGTTGGGAACCAGAAAGGAGACATCATAAACCGGCTAAGAGTGCCCAGTGTTATAATATGTGCAGTGTGCCAGGAACTCATTGTCTTTGTTCAACCCACTGTTCATGGAGTGGAGGTTGCAAATGTATTCTAATTCAGCTGTTTCTCTTTCAAACCTTTGTAGTTTTATTGTTCAACTCATATGGACATCCACTCAGCCTTAGGCAACATCTTCCCTCCTGCTATAGTTAAAACTGAACTAGTCACCAAATCACTATACCCATACAGTCTGACTATAAAGGTCCTTCTGGGGCATCAGTTAACTACATGCAAGCTTATACCACAACTTCTTTTGCACAGTTAGTCTCAAAAGTGCTACATGATCCCTTTGCATGCTCATACAAAGATACAGAAAATGCATTTTTATATGAAATATAAAAATAAAGCAACAAACTTAAAGGGAAACATATCAGAAAACAATACATATGTACATAATATCAGACCTGCACCTAATAAGGGACTGTATCCTGTGAAGTCAATATTGACCAACTAGGATTGGTCTTTATCATTTATCTTTAAAACTTTGTATACTTTGGTACTCATATATGAAATTTCCTATTCCCCTTTCTCAAACACTCTAATTGCCATGGCAAAACATAGTGTTTGTTCATGATATATTTGTCACAGACTACTAGAAAGACTGCCAATGGAAAAAAGCAAAGGGATTCTCATCAACTTCTTAATTATGCAATTATCATGGGAAAGTTACAATTCATTCAATAGCATATATTTTTGTGCCTACTTGAGAAAAGTAAATAGCAAATAAAATTCAAAATGTCGAGTAAACATCTTTAGCATGTCAAGTTAGATCCTTAGGCTATTTAACAATTCTGGCACACATCTTAATGTTCTGATCTGTAGAAGATGAAGGTTCCCCATTCTTTTCCCAACAAATTTACAGACACAAAAGTTTTCAGTGTTGGACTGATATGGTAAGGGGCAAAAGAGGTCTGCATTCCAAGTAGTAAAGTAACTCGAGACTAAAAGGTGTTTCACCAGCTGTTTATATTTATGGTTGGCACTAGCTGTTACACTGTGCTTTGAAGACTGAATGATAGTACTATACACAGACACACTCTTTGCTGGCACTAGATGCTCAATTCTATTATTAAGCAGAAGTTAAATTTCCTGCAACCAGTGCTGCATACAGCATGAGTATTACAGGGCAAATTATATGCCTCTGTTACATTTTGGAAACCTAAAATTCCAAGGTACAAGAATTGCATCCTACGAACACAATGAGGTGAGGCTGAGGGGAACATGGGCCTTTTTGCCTATGCATAAAGGCCCTGAGATTCTGTAAAGTTCCTGGTTAGCATTTCCCAGTTGCCTCTTTTCCATGGTTTTGTGTGATTCTTTTGAAAATTTCATATGAAATAATTTTGTTGCTATACAAGCTATCAATGTGCATGAAACTAAGAAACTATTACTTAAGGAACAAAGATTATCTACCATTTCCAACTAATATTATTGTTTTATGCCCTCAAGTTGTTCCCAACTTATGAGGACCCTACGACAACTTATTTTTAGGGTCCTCATAATGTTCCCAACTTATGAGGACCCTATCATGGAATTTTCTTGGCAAGATTTCAGAGGAGATTTGCCTTTGCTTTCCTGAGGGTGAGAGAGTGTGACTTCATCAAGGTCACATGGGTTTCCTAGGGTGAGTAGGGGTTTGAACCTGGTCTCCAGAGTTGTAGTCCAAACCATTATACCACTCTGGCTCTTGATACTGGATTTTAAACTGCAGACCTCAGCCATAATATCTGGATAAATTTGGGAGGTTATTTTTTTTAAAAAAAATCCTGTACCTCACTCTTTACATATCACCTTGACTGAGAAAGAGTTCTAAAGGAAAATTAAAACCATACAAACGATTTTGTGGCAGCTTTGCTTGTCTGAAAAAGAGTGTTATTTGAGAGTCATCAAGCATTGATCAAACATTGCTACAAACTTGCTCACAAGATGATGGCACAACTAGCATATCGTTTCATTAATTTATTAAGTCTACTACATTGAAATATTATCAAGATCACTTCTACCTGAAATAAGGTTTGTGATTTTTAGTAAGCAAATTACTGTTACATACATACACAGACAGCCTATTAATCCTTTTTTAAAGTTACAGCTTGAAAAGACTGTCTCATTTTCATTTCTCCAGGCATACACCTCCACACTTCCAATTGAGAGCACTCTTAAGTGTGTATGAAGGAATTCTGATAGGAAAAGCCATTCTAAACTCCACAAATTAGATCAGTAAGGCTATAATGGAAAGCTAAACTGGCAAGGAATGGTCAAATTTAATGGTAATTTACATATGCATAATCACATTTAAGTCAGTGAGATCTCTTCTTCTCTCTCCTTTCCCCACATCTCCTGATTTAAAAATAAGAAGTCTGACTCCTCATAATGCTAATTCTGTAAAATAGCTGCCTCTGCTCCATGCAAGCTCCATGCCAATATTCGTGTTTCTAACATTACCAAGCCTTAAAAGGTACTGATGTTACAACACAGCTTTTTTTTCTTTCAGCTATGAAAAAAGTAAATATGATTATTTTACATTGTATCACACTAGACTTGAAGGCTCACCATGCCTTTAAAAAATGGAAGTTATAGATGCAGTGGAGGGAGAGAAAACAAGCAGGTGAAAACTGTCAAGGGCTAGGGCAGCTAACACAATCGAAACTGTGCTGGATTCAGCCACCTCCCAGCCTTTGGGAAATTAGTCAGATCTAAATTCGCCTAACATTATGAAAACATTGGGTCTATAACCCAGGGCTGCAGGACATTTTCATGTAGTGCAACAGAGCTCCTGGGTTTCCTTTCCTTTCCTTTTCTGCCCTTTTCTTCTTCTCCCCACCCCCCTTTTGGCTCTTGCTTCCAGATTGCTCTGTTAACAGAAACTCCGTAAGGTATGCTATGAGTTGCAGTTCAACAGGATCTGACAGGGAACAGAATTCCAAACTCTGTTTCAGAGAATGGGCATTTATAATTGAATTGAATCTGATTCATCGTCATAGATAGAGTTTGAATAAGTAGTTTTAAGGCTTACATAATACCCTCTCACAAAAATTTGTTCATGAACTGATTTAATATTAATCTATTGGCCTTTTTAAAAATACTGTTAATATGATACCTATTGAAGATAGTCTGTCTCGTTAGGGGGATGCAGACCAGGGCGTTTGGAGCGCCCTGGTCCGGAGCGCCGCGGGGCTATGGCAGCCTCACCGCGGCGCCTCCCCGGCGACCCTGAAAGGAGCACCAAAAAGGCACTCCTTTCATAAGTCGCAAAAAGAGCGCCCTAAAAGCGGCGGGCGCCCTTTTTGCGACTTATCCTCCACAGCGCGTCCGGACGCTGTGGAGGGAGGTCGCCCTGAACGCGTCCGGCGTGCGGTGACCCGGAAGTGTTCAGGGCGACCTCAGGAAGAGGAAGGGCCGCCGCGCGTGCGGTGGCCCCTCCTCTTCCTGGCCTCGGAGACGGCTCAATTGAGTCGTCTGCCGAGGCCCATAATCTTCTTACATGCATAGACAGACATGTATATAACTTGTCCTCTTTCACCCACTATTATTCCCCAACAACCATATTCAGAAGCCTGTTGACTCTAACAACATAGGAAAATACATCATATCTAGTAGCCAGTGCTGGCCTTGGCTACATCTACATTGCAAAAGCAATGCAGTTTGACATCATTTTAACTGCTATGGCTCAGTGGTATAGAATTCTGGGATTTGTAGCTTTGAGATATTTAGCCTTTTCTGTCATACAGCTCTGGTGCCACAACAAAGTACAAACCCCAGGATTCCATAGGATTGAGACAGGGCAGTTAAAGCAGTATCAAACTGCAGTATTTCTGCAGCACAGATGCAGCACTTGTTTTCCAGAAATTGGTCTCATTCCTATTTAAAACCATACAACAGGGGTAGGCAACCTTTCCCCTTTAAGGGCCAAGGGACTTCAGCTCCCAGAAGCCTCAGCCATGTTGGCCAATAGTCCCATGTTGGCCAATAGCTCCTGGGATTCTGGGAGCTGAAGTCCCTCAGCCCTTAAAGGGGAAAGGTTGCCTACCCCTGCCATACAAGTTAGGGCCTCTGCAGATGGGCCCTTTGTGGCATCCTTGAGGCAGGGATGGGAAGGGGTAGCTGCACACCAGCCACTGCAACCCCTCCCCAAGGACATCCTGATGCCACGCGCCGTTATGCATGGTGTGTGGCATCAGAATATCCTCATGGCGCAGCGTCTTGACGCGCTGCACCAGAAGAGGCACAGAAGAGCCACATGGAAGCTCTTGGGGCATCCTTTTTGCCAGCTCTGAAAGGAGTGGCATTTTGCTGCTCTTTTCCAGGCCAGCAAAAAGGAGGATTGGGGCTGAGGCGTGGGGCAGCTTCGGCCCCAATCCTCTGGTTCCCAGGGGGCCCAGGGCTGCCCGTCTGCCTCCCCCCTTAGTAGCTATCACTGTATCTTGTAGGAATGAATGAAATAGATAAGTAAGGGCCTCGGCAGACGATTAAAAAGGTCGTCCTCGAGGCCCGGAAGAGGAGGAGCCACCGCACGAGCGGCGCTCCTTCCTCTTCCTGAGGTCGCCCTGGAAGCTGCCGGCCCTCCGCACGGCCGGCGCTTCCAGGGCAACCTCCCGCCGCAGCGACCACATGCGCTGCGGCGGAAAAGACAGCGAAAGTGCACCCTATGCGTTTAGGGCACACTTTCGCTGTCTTGAGGAAGGAGCGCTGATTTAGCGCTCCTTCCAGGGACGCCGCAGGAGCGCCGCGGTGCGGCTGCCATGGCCCCGTGGCGCTCCGGACCAGGACGTCCTGGACGCCCTGGTCTGCATCCCCCCTAAGCACTGCATGAAAAAGTACTTCCTTTGTTGGTCCTGAGTTTCTTACCATCCAATTTCATCTGCTGGTCTTACTTCTAGTATTAGGAAAAAAGTAGAAAAATTATACCTAGATTTACTTACTCCACATTATACATAATTTTATGTACCTCTATCATGTCCCTTCCAACTGATCTTCTTGTTGTTGGTTTTCCTAAACTGAAAAGTCCCAGGAACAATCTTTCCTCAGAAGGGGGATTATGTTGGATGTCTGGTTATGGCAGCTGTCTTTTTGACAGGTTTTCTAAAAATGCAAAATCCTTTCTGAGACATGATAACCAGAACTGTCACAGTATTCTAGGCGCAGGAAGGGGGGAAGCAGACGAGGGCGTCCAGGACGCCCTGCGCCGGCACGCCGCGGGGTCGCAGCCTCCGCATCTCGGCGCACCGGCGGCGTCCCTGGAAGGAGCGCTAAATCAGCGCTCCTTCCTCAAGACAGCGAAAGTGCGCCCTAAAAGCGGCGGGCGCACTTTCGCTGTCTTATCCTCCGCAGCGCGTCCGGTCGCTGCGGAGGGAGGTTGCCCCGGAAGCGCTGGACGTGCGGAGGGCCGGCAGCTTCCGGGGTGACCTCAGGAAGAGGAAGGGGCGCCGAACGTGCGGCTGCCCCTCCTCTTCCGGGCCCGGAAGACGACTCAATTAGTCGTCTGCCGAGGCCCTAAGATACTTTCTTTTCTTTTTTTAATTTTCTACTTTCTTGCTTAATGATCACCAACACAGCATGTTTCACAGTCACCCATTTGTTCTATATGAATTGAGATCTGGTGCCCCATGCCAGTAGAATGACACAAGCCACTCATCACACTCCCACAATGTGAAATACTTTATTATTAAAGTGTGGGAAAACCACTGGCTTTTAAATGTTATGTAAATCTCATGGCCCGATCAGAGATTCCACTCCAGTGATAATAAAAAGGCAGTCTTGAGATGCCTAATATTTTAGGCAAATAGTTAAAAATGTTCAAGAGCCATAAGTTACATTGTACATATTTAGAACTTTCACTTCATATTAAATTTCTTGGTTGGTTCATTTAACACTACGCTTGAAAGACAGTAGATCACAGCTGAGAGGGCTGGGACAGTTCCTACTTACCAGGGCAACATAATGGAAAGGAGAAAGAAATGAACCCAACCAACTCTGCAAGTCCTGTGCCCTCTTCATGCTCTTAACTCTCCCCCCCCCACCCTGTGGTGCCTCCGTCTTCTCAAACTAAAAGAGACAGAGACCTGGTTCAGACTTAAATGGGAAACCATGGTTTCTCTAAGTGCAAACAGGCCACATAAACTCTTGGAGTTACATTCCCCTCACCTCACCTGCCTCCTTCTTTTGGCAACTGTAAAGGAGCAGAAGTGTCTGCTTCTGCTTTTAAATAAATCAGGGTTTATCCTGAGGTTAATCAAGGAAATCAGAATGTATTCCGGGGTAGCTGTATTGGCCATTTAGCAAATTCAAACAAAAATCTATCAGTGATACTTTTATCGGCCAACCAAAATGCACAATATACTTGTTCCTGGCTTTCGAAGCTCCATGGGCTTCTTCACCAGGCAAGATGTTGCAAACCAAAGATGAGAAAAACAATTGGAGATGTTAGTCAGATGCTTACATGTTGTTTCAGTCTTTAGTTAAGATGGTATATGGTGGGAGGATATATTTTGTAGGCAGGATCCTCCTCCTTCCGGCCCTGTGGCTTTAGGGAGATTTTCCAAGTCCAGGGAATTTAAAATCCATTTGCATCTCAACAGGGACCCTTCTTTTGCAATCCAATATGTCTCCATTCCAGTGAGGCCACAGGCCTCTTTGTGGCAGAGAACAATGGATTCCTCAAAAAATCTCCATGTTTTGCATCAGGAATATTTTGGTGGATGTAGAGGTATAAAACATGCCAATTCAGTCCAAATTTAAGAAAAAGAAGAAAAGGTTTTACCTTGCTTGAAGTTCCCAGTCCACAGGCTATTCTTCCTGGTTCCCCTGTTGCAGCTATAATGCGATATCTCACAATACAGAAAACATTCAGGGGTAGCTCTGTTGGCCATTTGGCAAATTCTAACAAAAATCCATTTACTGGCAAACCAAAACACACAAGGAAATTAAGTTTGCTCCTCCAGACTTGGGTCAGTGCCAGGAAATGGTATTTGTGGACTACAACTTCCCTAATGCTATATCCAGCGTGGCCATTGATAGTTATCATAAAAAGAAATCATTTTCGCAAGGTCAGGTTGTTGAACTATAAAACTCTTAATTTCTGGTCATTCCCAAAACTGGCAAAACATTATGGGAAATTAGGTTAGGAAAACTGGTGTACATAATAGACAGCGAAAGAAGTCAGGAACAAACCACAGTTTCCCCAGCTGGCTGCTACAGGAAACTGTGATTGGTTTCAGATTAGGAGCAGATGCATTTCAGCCTGTTCAAGATATGAAGGAAGTGGGGGCGAGGAGGTTCAGATGCCTTAAAATGGACAGAGAAATCTCATTCAGATGCCTTAAAATGGACAGAGAAAGCATATTATGAGTGTAGCTACTGCAACATTGCCATAGTCCAGCTCTGGTTCTCTCCTAGTCTTATAAAACAACCAACTCTTAGGAGATAAAAATGGAAATGGGAAACTCCTCACATGTCGCAATTACAGCACTGCAATAATATGGAAATATATACACTATATTATGTAATAGATGTATTACACTAGGTGGAACTCAGTTCCCTCCTGTATTCTACATGTTCCAACAATGTTTAATTCTAGACACACAATGAATATATACTTATTTTTGTAAGCCTTTCCTGTACAATCTGAATTACCATCTATTTCACAGGCAACATAAATATTGCTTTGAATTATGTACACTGTTATTACTGTACAGTGCTTTTGAAATATTAGACTTAAGTAGTTTACATATTTTCAGTGTGGTGTAGTTGTTTGAGTGTTGGACAGAAACTCTGGAGACCAGGATTTGATTCCCAACTTGGCAATTAAATCCTCTGAGTGACCTTGGGCAAGTCATGCTCTGTCAGCCTCAGAGGAAGACAATGGCAAACCTCCTCTGAACAAATCTTGCCAAGAAAACCCCATGACAGGATCGTCTTAGGGTCACCATAAGTCAGAAATTACTTGAAGACACAAAACAACACCAACAAGAGATATTTCTACTGTTCTAACAGAGCCAAGGCCAACAGAAAACAATTCCACTCAAAACTTTATGTGTACATATAGATACCTTGTTGATGTGTGCCTTCAAGTCATTTTCAACTTGTGGCGACCCTATCATGGGATTTTCTTGGCAAGATTTTAGAGGGGGGTTTGCCATTGCCATCCTCTAAGGCTGAGAGAGTTTGACTTGCCCAAGACTGCCAAGTGGGTTTCCAATGCCAACCCAGGGTTTGAACTGAGTCAAGGTCTAATACCCAAACCACTCCACCACACTGGCTCCCATGTAGATACCTAATGATTAATTCTGTCATTCCATCCTTCCTATATTCCGCAGCCACTTCCAGATATTTCTCAAGTAGTATTTTGCTATGTTTATGTTCCCCCAACACTAAATTCAGGGAGAAGGGGTGTGTGTGTGTGTGTGTAAAATGTTCTCTCCCCCCCCACCCCTTGCAAGAAATCTGAATGTCTAGCTTAGAGATATGTGCCTATTCGTTATTCTTTGTAGAGCTTACTGTTAATATTTGATCATAATAATATTGACTGTCAATAGGAACATGGAGTTAAGGGACAAAACAATATTGAAATTTAAATGGCATAACGGTATTATGCAAACATTTTGCCTGGAGTAAATTATTAATTATGACTGAATAAATACACTGGGAGTTCTCAAGCCCTGGTCCACTCATCAGGATCACTATGGGGTTCTATCTACTTTTACACCAAGCAATCTGCTTTGAGCTTTTGAATTTGGATTAAGCAGCAGAATGTAAGAAGCTGGAAACTAACC
>CM034703.1:182353441-182377393 GCA_020142125.1 Phrynosoma platyrhinos
TTTGCAACTACTTGCAATTACAGGCAGACTGCAGCTCAGCAAGGCAAGTAATTGCAAAACCAATGGTTCACATATCCTGTCAATATATATATAATTCCCAAGCTGGGCTGCTCAAAGAGGAGATGGTGTGCTTTAGCAGCCTATATTGCTGAGGGCAGAGGAAGGCTCAGTTGCTAAAGTTGCCCCACTCAGCGCCTGGAATGGCTCCATCCTTGCCGTGTTGCTGCTTGCATGATTGACATGCATTTTGAAGCGGCACAAACTAGTGGGAATGACAATTGTGCCAAAAAAGAAGCCATTAAAAAAGATCCGCTTTCATAGTATATAGTTTTCTCTGTATATTGCAGATGGGCCTTTTGGAATCGATTCACTGATGCAGAGCGAAGGCAAATCGCAAACCAGTTTAAATGTAAGTGGGAACAAGCCCTTAGACTAGATGCTCAATTGAAATTAAAAGTTCTGGGGAAAGGATTGTGCTTTAGCAAACAAGCTGTTTATAAACTTTCTTAGATGAGCAACAGTAGGATTACAACTGGCCTGAAATGTGAAAACAGATTTTGTAGTATCATGTTGACTCAATATAATATTAACATTCAGTGTTACTTCATTGGCATTGCCCTAAGCAACAGATGGCATCCATCCATCTCTGAGTCAACTGTAGTGAGATGTGGACATCAAGCAATAACCCTTCTGACCAAGAACTAATTTGCCTCTCAATTAAATTTATGTCTTTAGAACACATCAAGTAGACTATTCTGTTATTTTTGCTTGAGAGTACAGGATTTAAAGCTACAGAAGTTCTTAGCTGCAAATAATACAACTATGCTAATAGGCATCCCTAAAGCAAATATACAGAGAAGACTCTATACATCCCAATACGGCTTGGTTATCCTGTTCCTACATTTTTAGGGGTAATCTAGAGACTCTAAACAGAAGCCATCATGTGTGATACTAAATCATTTTTAATAAATGTTTATTGAATTTTAAGACAAATACACTTAAATATTAAAAGTATACATACAAACATACATACATACAAACCTTATACCATCTTAATCTTACATCACAATTCCATACCAACTTATTTCTTGTTTAACTTCATATCTTTCTTTCATGATTATTCTACTTCACAATTACATATTTACCTATTTACACATTTCATATCCTCAAGTGGTCTCAAGCTGGATTATTTCTGGCAGTCTGTTCAGGCCTTTACTCTCTTTCACTTTTATTTCTCCACTTTCCCCCTCCTTCTCTTACTCTCTTCTATATCCTTCCTTATACCCAACCTTCCTTATTCCCTTCTACCTCTCTTCCCTTCCCTCTCTACTTCTTCCTCTATTTGGAGTCCCATGTTAAATCTCGTCCTCTCCTTCTCCCTCCTCTCCATCTTCCTTTCTCCTATCTTTTCCTCTCACCTACTAAAATGATTTAGTAGTAGGTGAGAATGATTTTTGAAAGGGAAATAATCTTCACTCACTGGTGGTAGTTGTCTCCAAAGAATGAAGCATGTATTATGAATGAAGCACTGCTAAGTCTGTGCTAGCCACCCTAATAATCTATCCAAGGTAGCCCCTCCTATCAGCTGTGTTATTTACATGCAATGTTGGTTTTTGGTTGTTTCTTGGAATGGGATTCAGGCAGATGAGAGTTCCATTTGTTCATATAGGAAGTTTATGTACATCACAGGAAAGAACTGTTGGCATACCAGATGTTTTAGACTATACTTCACAAGTCAATGAGTTGAACATGTTGGGTGGAATTTGAGGCTGTTGAAGTCCAAAATATCTGGAAGGCCAAACATTCCTACATGGTTCTAGTGGGGCTGGAGACAAACATTAGGAAGCATTCTCTCCCTTCCCCTTGCTTATAGCGCTCCTAAAGGCATACAAGTGGCTGGATACAAAGTGCTGCATTGAATGGAGACTGACTAATTGAACACAAAGCAAACATTAAGCTCTGAGCCTCCAAAAATATTTGCATCTTCCAAGCATTGGTGCAACTCTTTGAATCAATAATTGCTGCCATGCCAAACTATGTCATTCTCTAAATTTTCTTTTCCCTTTCCCCCACTCAACTTTCCATATTTTTTGAGAAAAACAAAACAAAATCCTAATTCAAAAAGTCTCACTATTCTGCATGTAACACTTCATCAATGTATGGAGTTCATTGAAAGTTATGGAAGTGAGGGTTAAGCCAATCAACTTCCATCAGCCACAATAGTTAAATGAACCTTCCATCTTCAGAGGCATTAAAATTCTGAATACCAGAAACTGAAGACAAAAAAAAAGTCCATCAAATTACCTTTTTAAAAAGTTTATTTTTCTGTAAGAATTTGCTTGGCATGCTGTTTGCATTGTATACATACAGAGTTGGTTAGGATGAGATTAACTCACAAGATAGTGGTAGGCAACTTTTCAACTCCTCTTTTGGCTGAAAGTGAGGAGTGCTTCTAACCACATTGAAGGACATGAAATTTATGGTCAGACAAGCTAAATCAACTTGCTGCAAAACCAAAAGTTTGTACAGATTTTATTAGCTTTCTTGGAATGTGCATTTAGCCATTTTACCTCTTGCTGTCTTAGGGCCTCGGCAGATGGCTTATTAAGCCGTCCTCGAGACAGGGAAGAGGAGGGGCAGCCGCACGCTCGGTGCCCCTTCCTCCTCCTGAGGTTGCCCTCGGAGCCGCCGGCCCTCCGCACGGCCGGCACTCCGGGGGCAACCTCCCGCCGCAGCGTCCTGACACGCTGTGGCGGATAAGTCAGTGAAAGTGTGCTGCAAGATTTTGCGGCGCACTTTCACTGACTTGTGAAAGGAGCGCTATTTTAGCACTCCTTTCAGGGATGGGGAAGGAGCGCCGCAGGATCGAGGCGTGGGGATACCTCGATCCAGCAGCGCACCTTCCCAGGGCGGCCCCGTGCTGCCAGTCTGCTTCCCCTCTTACTTCCAGGATTCCTATGTGCTCTCTCACAAAGGCTTACCCGGGGGGGGGGGGGGGGGGGGGGGGGGGGGGGGGGGAGAGATCCATAAAATCCAGAAAGATAAAACACAAAGTAGCTTCCAAAAATCAAGACTACTTTCATAAAATCCAAATGAATCAGCTGATTAAAGCGAACCAAGATAGTATCATTCAGAAAGCCAGCCTGGTGTAGCGGTTTGAATATTGGACTATGTCTCTGGGGACCAGGGTTTGATTCCCAGCTCTGCCATGAAACTCACTAGGTAACCTTGGGCATATCACAAGTTCTCAGCCTTAGGGGACGTCAATGGCAAACCTCCTCTGAACAAATCTTGCCAAGAAAACCCCATGATAGGTTTTACTTAGGTCGCCATAAGCTGGAAATGACTTGAAGGCACATAACAACAACAACAACAACAACAAAGTCACATTCACCAGGGTTCTTAATGAACACACGTGTTCTAATGTGCTTATATTTTAAACATGGCAAAATGGCATGGATTCTAACACATATGCCATTGTAATTTGAAGTGTTATAATTATCTGGGTGAACATGCAAGGATGCTCATCAACACATGATGCCACAA
This sequence comes from Phrynosoma platyrhinos, assembly GCA_020142125.1. Lineage (NCBI taxonomy): Eukaryota > Metazoa > Chordata > Lepidosauria > Squamata > Phrynosomatidae > Phrynosoma > Phrynosoma platyrhinos. The sequence continues at coordinate 182,356,988 of CM034703.1, forward strand.
TGGAGAAGACCTTTCCATTCATTGCTTTCAAGAAGGTGGAATTAGAGGATAATTGTTGTTTTAGCTCATTCTTTCTGTATAAGCCACACTGCAGGTGTCATACTGCAGGAGCATCATTTTCTGTAAAGCAGAGATGGGGTGGGAAGACAGGGAACAGTTTTACACTGTAGCACATACCCCCAGCTCCAGCTGCTTTTCTCTCAATGGAGCTTTGAAACGGAGTGACCCTTGGCAGGAAAGACACCAATCTGGCCACTTAATGGGGCTATCTGAATTGTAACTATAGTTAGACATGTTTCCTATTTTACCCAGGGACTATATTGACTGGCCAAAAGGGCCAGCCTGGGGGTGGGGTCAGGGTGTGGCAACCGCACGCTGGCTGCCCCAACTCCACCCCGATGCCGCCATCATGCCATGCACCCCACCGCATAGCGGGTGGTGTCAGGGCGCTCCGGCAGTGTGGCAACTACACACTGCACAAAAAAAGGAATGTGGAAAAGCCACCACTATGGTGGCTTTTCACCACTCTAAAAAAGAGCGCCATTTGCCAGCTCTCTTTAGAGCGGCAAAGTGCCAGATTGGGGCTGTGGCATGTGGTTGTCACAGCCCCAATCTGGCAAGGATCCATCCCTTAGGGGCTGTCTGTATAGCCCCCCACTCTCCCTTTGAACTTTACAACATCTCTCCTCAAACCCTGGGTTCTTCTGATGTTGTTAGGGGACAGCTGCTGTAATTTACCAGCAGTGTGGCAATACTCCAAATTCTCCAGATTCTGCCTGATCTTGGAAGCCATGCAAGGTCAGTTCTGCTTAATACCTGGATGGGAGACCATCAATGAATATCAGGTGCTGTAAGGTACATTTCACTGCAAGTCCAAAAGAGATACCAGAATAGTATGGTGACATACAGAGCCTTGTAATTCAAATGCCAACTTTAACATACCCTGTAAATGTCTTACATAAATTAATGTAGTGGAATTTAAGAGGGCAGGAGAAATGTTTCACAAGGATAAATCAATCTTTTATTAAAAACAGGAAAATTAACACTTCATACTCTAAAAATGTACAATGACATATTATTAACAATACTTTTTTTAAAAAAAATCTCATTAAATATCGCAACTTAATTTTTCTAGTTCAGTTTTTTTAAAAAAACATGCTATCTAAACAGATAATTTAGAACTACAAGACTGACTGCCTGGATTAAGATCTGCTTCATAAATTTAAGACATCCATCCATCTAAAGAAATAAGGAAGCCATCTAAGGGTTCAAGAGATTAAATTAAAAATCATTAGCAGAAAAGTCATCAGTGAAATGCATCCAAATTTAAATCTGCTAAATCTACTAAGACTTTTTGGCTTTTAATGTCCACTGATGAAGTAGTGTGCATTTGATTCAGTTTCCAAAAGCTGCTTAGCCTCTTAATCCTAAAACCTATGAAAGGATCTGCCTAACCTACGTCCATGCTTTAAAAATGCAAGACAGTTTTCCTGTGGCATGTTAAATGTGAAAACCTTGGTTCAACTAAAATCTCCCTTGCTTTAATTAAAAGGCGGGGTTTAACATGAGCAAGGCCTCCCAAAACTCAGTTCTGCCTTCTGTTTTCTAAGCTCTGGGAAATGTGTCACTAGCAGCTCCTTTCATTTTTCACTTGGTGGCTGTTCATTCTAACTAATTTCATCTGAGAAAAAGAGTGAAATCTCCCTATTCAAAAAAGTTTAATATGGCCTGCACAGAGTATCTTCTGCTTTATTCCCTCGTTCAGCCACAGGCTTGGCCAAATAGAACAGCACAGTATGCTGAGATCCCATATACTCTTTCAGTTGGTATCAGTGTAATGGAAGCAGCACTGGGCATTCTCTTTGGCAATACCTCCCACCTCACTCCAGTAATGCAGCCTTCTTAATAAGGCTGACTGGTTACAGTGGTCACTGTCTGCTGGGGATGGAGAGCTCATCAATGGATATTCTACAGCCTCAGTCCTCAATATCATCAGTTCCACTACAAATGAAGAAGAATTTTTTAAAATTGCAAAAACTAACATACAATATTAAAAAGTTTTCCTTTATACCCAAACAATATCAAACAGGTACCAATTGTTCACTCCACAAACCAAATGTCATCAAAAGGCACTTTTCCCAGTAAACACAGTGCTTGACAAAGGTCAGAACAATGATAAATCTACCTATTCCAAGACTTCCCCAAAACAGCAAGAATTTCAACACCCAGAAACCTAGCCAGGAAGAATAATTTTGAAATGTTGTCCTGTATTCGTCCTCTGTATGTACTACAACAATGGCAATAGCTGTAGAAGCATCCATCTGTGTATTTGACTATCTAGCAGAGGGAAGAGGGTCTCTAATACTCAAAAAGCTTGTCCTGATTGTTCATCAGTTAATATGTGATGGATATTAAATCCACACAGAAGCTCAATTATATCTCTAAGAAGGTATGCATTTTCCCTTCCTGTGCACTGTCTTAAGGAGAAAATGTTTCCTAATCATTTTTACTGCCAAATGGGATCAAAATATTTTTAACTATCATTTGCTGTTATTTGGTCTTGTTTTAAAAGTTACTTTTGTGGTTATGGAGGTGAGGCATCTCTAAATGGTGGAGAGGGAATATTGCACGGTTCCACTGTTGACTTTTGCTGTGGCTCATATTCTATTGTTATTGCTGAGGCATCAGCAAAGTGGACAGAAGGACAGTATGTTTTGCATCCAAGACATCAGCCTGTATCATTCAGATAGTTACTAGTCACCTCTGAAGACTATGGCAGTAAAGTTATATTTTTAAATATATTACTTCAATGAAGACTTAGAACTATGGAGTACATCCTACTGTTAATTCCAACTGAAGTATACCCACTGAATGAATGGGAAGATGGTAAATCATTATTCATGTAAACTCCACTAATTGAATGAGTATGCTAGATGGAACTAATAATTAGATTTAGGTATAAAACTTCAATTAATTACTTTTACAAAGTAACTTTCCAATAGGGTTTTTTGGGCTGTGAGGCCGTGTTACTAGAAGAATGTATTCCTGATGTTTCACCTGGCTGGCATCTTCAGAGAATGGTGGCATGGAAGTATGTGGGATATATATATACTATGTGACTCTTGGTTGAGAGAATTAGCATGTAAATCTGTGTATTGTTCTGTTGAGGCAAGGCCTCTGGGTGGGAGGATATTCAAGGAGGATTCATGTCTATTTAATTAATGGTCCATTGTCTGCAGGGAATTATCATGTAAATTAGCACGTAAATCTGGTTCTGTTGAGGCAAGACCTCAGAGTGGAAGGAAATGCAGAGAATTAGTTTCTATTTAATTAATGGTCCATTGTTTGCTAGGAAACCCCCTGACCCTGGGTGAAGTTCATTTGCATTTGCTACGTCCTGACTTTGGTGTTTTTGAGGATTGGTAGGCAAACTTTGGGGAGATGCAGATGGGCGGCCCTGGGCCACCCCAGGAAGCAGAGGACTGGGGCCACTGCTACCACCCAGCGGCCCCGATTCTCCCATTTGCCACATCTAAAAGAGAGGCAAAATGCCACTCCTATTAGAGGTGGTAAAAGGCCACCCCAAGAGCCAGCGCATGACTCTTCTCTGACTCTTCCAGTGCAGCATGTGAAGACACTGAGCCAGGAGGACGTCCTGACACTATACGCCGTGCGTAGCAGCATGTGGCATCAGGATGTGTTCAGGGAAGGGTTGGGGTGGCCCGCATGTGGCTGCCCCTCCCCTTCCCTGCCTCCAACAAAGGGCCCGTCTGCAGAGGCCCTTTGTTTACTTTCAGGGTTTCTTCTTTCATTTTGAAATTGTCCAAGTGTTGTGGATTTCAATGGCTTCCCTGTGCATTCTGACCCGACTGTTATTGGCATGGTCCAGAATTTCTGTGTTTTCAAAGAGCATTTTGTGCCCAGGTTGGTTTATAATATGTTCTGCTACTGCTGGTGCAGATGTTATGCATGGCATGCAGCATCAGGATGCCCTTCTGGTGCAGTGTTCAGACACGCTGCACTGGAAAGGGCACTAAAGAGACACGTGCTGGCTCTTAGAGCAGCCTTTTGCTGCCTCTGAAAGGAGTGGCATTTTGCCGCTCTTTTAAGAGCCACAAAAAGGAGGATCGGGCCACAGCATGCGGTTGCCACAGCTCTGATCCACAGCTATCAGGGGCAGCCCAGAGCTGCCCATCTGCATAGCCCGAAAGGTTGCCTACCAATCTTCAAAAACACCTAAGTCAGGACTTAGCAAATGCAAATGAATTTCATCTAATGTCAGGGGGTTTTCCAGCAAGCAATGGACCATTAATTAAATGGAAACTAATCCTCTTTGCATATCCTTCCACCCTGAGGCCTTGCCTCAGCAGAACTATACATAGATTTACGTGCTAATTTACATGCTAATTCCCAGCAGATAACGGACCATTCATTAAATAGATACAAATCCTCCTTGCATATCCTCCCACCCAGAGGCCTTGCCAACAGAACAATAAACAGATTTACATGCTAATCCTCTCAACCAGGGGTCACACAGTATATATGCCATCCACACTTCCATGCCACCATTCTCTGAAGATGCCAGCCACAGATGCAAGTGAAACATCAGGAATACATTCTTCTAGAACACGGCCTCACAGCCCAAAAAACCCACAAAACCCAATGGATGTTGGCCGCGCAAGCCTTCAACTTCACATTAACTTTCCAATCTCTGTATAATATTAGCAAGGTCACCTACTGAAAGAGAGAGAGAATCATAGTCATAGAGTCATATGATGGGGGGGGGGGGGTTCAAGAGCAATATTTGGGCAATGAGACAGTTTTCCCCAAATGACAGGTGCTAGTTAAGAGGTGCAACGTCTATGTCAATAAACCATATTGCAGCTTTCAAACCAAGATAACAGCTATGCTTTGCCCTTATGTTTTAAGTTATGATTTTCACACTTTACAAAAATAAATTTTAGATGTGTATGTCATTGGTAGAATGCAATGAATTAAAAGTTTAAGGGTAGGACTTCTATCTGGTATCAGTTGGTACTATCCTGAATACAACCAGATTTCTTGAGAAAATAAGCCCAGGATATGGCCTAAAAATATCTTGCCAAACCTTTCAATGACCTTTATAAATATTTGGTGAGTCACTAACAGGGAGAAGTGATTAACTCTGCATTTCTAACACCCTGATGCAATTATCTAGTATGCTGGAACATCAGCACAGCAAAGGGCTGGCAATGTCCAGCAGAAGGGAAAATGCTCCTTCCCTTGCACATTTTGGGGCACATCATTGGGGCAGTAACTTAGCATAGCAACAATTACTAAGTAGTAGTAAGCCTTGCTCCAATGCAAGCTTTGTATTTGTTGCAAAGTCTTTGACAACTAACAACCCCAAGTGCTGGTTCCCCAAACAGCCTGGAATTTGCAAGGGAATGAGAGCTGGGAAGTTGTCTCCATTTGAACTGCAATAGCTATGGCAGGATGGATAGGACTGGGTATTTTTAAAGAAAAAAAAAGAAAGTGTTCTCTTTGCAACAGATTAATTAAGCACACTTTTGTTACAGCTGTGCACTCCCCATCAGTATCTTCCAAATGACACAAATAGGTAATAAGGTCATTTCCTGGGCTTAAGAAAAAGGAAGTGGCTGTTGAAAAGCTAGCAATAATACCTTGCTATTTTAACAGTGGTTGTTGTTACACAGAGTTGTAGGACAGTGGGGAAAAAACACAATTCAGTTGATTTCAATTGTTTAGGCAGTACTCGAGTTAACTCATACACCATCGTAGCATTTAAGATGTGTGTGGCTTAGTCCTCCTACCTACAATATCAGAAGCAAGCCCTACCATGTTTAGCACAGCTTATTTTTAAGAAAGTAGGCATACTTGGCCTCTAATTAAAAAAATTCTTATGTGTAGTGTATTCCCAATGGTGACACTTTTATACATAGCCATGACTTTAGAACTACCTGATTAAAATCCAGTGGCATCAATTAACTCATTCCAAACTGGAACCTTGTTTGAATGCACTTGGCATTCTTTAAAGGGGTTTGCAAACCATTTCTTAAAGTCATAGGACTCAGGAAAAATTCAGAGCCATATCTTTGAATCTGGTTCAAGTGAGCACATGACATGTTAGGGGGGATGCAGACGGGCGGCCATGGGCTGCCCTGAGAAGCAGAGGACTGGGACCAAGGCCTTGGCCCCAATCCACCCTTTTGGTGATTGGGAAAGGAGCGCCAAAATAGCACTCCTTTCTCAAGCCGTGGAAAGGGGGCCAGAAGAGCCACCACATGGCTCTTTTGCGCCTCTTCCAGCGCAGCGTGTAAAAATGCTGTGCCGGGAGGACGTCATCAGAGTGCTCACCATGTGCAACAGCGCACGCTCTGATGATGTCCTCAAAAAGGGATTGAGGCAGCCGACTGCTCCTTCCCTTCCCTGGCTCCAAGACGGTGCTTTGCACCGGCTGCAGAGCCCCTTAGTGACTGTAATTCAGGGATGGGGAATATATGACTCTCCAAATGATACACCATATTGTGCCTATACATTGGCTAATGCTTGATAGGGCTGATGGCAGGTGCAGTCCAAGAACATCTGGAGGGCCACGCATTCCTCACTGATGGTATAATTCAGAGCAACATTTGCATGTGTACATTAACATGTTTTTCAAAAGTTATCGCCCCTTGAACCCTTCAAACTGCTTTCATTTTGATACCCTTTAAAAAGTAGAGATAATTTTAGATGCTGGATTAGGTTAAGTCAATGGGTAGTTCTACCTCATGACTGGAACTCTCAAGAATAAGGTCTCTGCTTTTAATGGTTATGTTATCCTCTTCTGCCAACATATGGTCCTGCTACTGAACAGATACATTCACTCATCATTTCCCAAAGACAAACATGCACACACATAAACAAAGAGCAAAGATAATGATCTTGACCATATAACAGTGTAATGACTTTATTATGCCAACTGGGGAGGTACAAAAATGCATGCAAGCTTTCAAGATGCTCGTATGTTTTCATCAGACAAGGTATGAGAAATGGCAGACTGAGATGTGGTACAGAGGGGAACATGAAGTGAAATCCTATTTCTATAACTATGGCCTAATCTTAAAAAATAATACTGTTTGACACTTCTTTAATGGCCATCATTAAATATTATGGAATTCTGACATTTGTAGTTTATTGTGGCCCCAGAGCTCTCTGGCAGAGAAGGCTAGATATCTCACAAAACTACAAATCCCAGAATTATATAACACTGAGCCATGGCAGTTAAAGCAGTGTCAAACAGTATTATTTCTGCAGTGCAGATGAGTCCCGGTTATCTTCTCTACTATAAATCCTGTCTCAAGATGAAAATGTTTGTTTACAAAAAGTGATTGAGAGTGTTATGCTACACAAATCCATCACTTATTAAAATGGTGTGTCATCAATTGGCTCTCAGGGCCTAAAAAGGGAACTAGGATTGCCAGCACATTTATTTCTTTGTCAGCATCCCACCTCTCTTCCAGCCTGGCCAATATTTGGGACAAGAGATGGGCTCTGCTTTTCTAGGATACAGAGTACATGTTAGTGCAGAAACTACTCTCTGCCCTCCCCAGCACTCAGAAAAGCTGGATCTTGCTCACACTCACATTGCACTGAAACAAAAGAACTAGGAACTGTGGAGCCCCTCTAGAAGTTCTTGGACTGCAACAGCCCTCATCATTAGCTATACAGGCTAGGATTGCTGGGGCTTGCAATCTAGCATAAAAGAAAAACCACACAAAACTCATCCCTGAGTCTCCCTTATCTGAAATTTTGCAATCCCAAATATTCCAAAAACCAAAACGTTTTTCATGTATAGTTCAGATAGTGACCCTTGCTTTCTGATGATTCAATGTACACAACCTTTGTTCCATACCAATTTTTTTTTAATTATTGAATAAAATTATCTTCAAGTTATGTGTACAGTATATGAAACATAAACAAATGTTGTGTTTAGACTTAGGTCCCATCTCCAACATATCTCATTATGCTCATATATGCAAATACAGGTATCCCAAAATCTAAAAAAAATACAAACTCAACTGATCCCAAAAATACAAAACACTTCTGATCCCAAACATTTGTATAAGGAATATTCAACTTGTGTTTGTTCCAGAAATAGTGCAAATTGAGTCCACTTTTAGGGTTAGTGCTAGGGAATCATGGGAACTGTTTTTTGTCTGAGACATTGAGCCTTCTCTGTCAGAGAACTCTGATGCCACAATAAAATACAGTTCCCATGATTCCCTAACCCTAACCCTAACCCTAAAAGTGGACTCAATTTGCACTATTTCTGGCAGTCTGCAACCCCCCCAAACATTTTAGAAGTAGTTCTCTAACTCAAAATAACTGTACTTAAAAGATACATCCCACTGCCAGGAGTTTTATAGTTTTCAGCTATATTGGCTGCTCACATATTTGGACTGGAATATTCTCAAGGAGGATGTAAAATAATGAACAAAACCTCAAAAAGCTAAAGTCTATTTTGTAATTCTGCTACCAAAACCTTTTTGTTAAATCCTATGCTTCCATTGCTCTAAAAAAAATCCAGAACATTTCATGACTAAATAATTCTGTATGGAATCTAGTTAGATTCAATACCAGCAAAATTGTAGGAATATATATTTTCAAGTGGGATTACAACTGTTCTCTAAAAGTGAATTGCTGGATCTTGACTTTTCCAAAATGACAAAAATATTGTCTAGAAACAGCCCCCCCCCAATAATTTGTGTAGCTACCACCTAATACAATAGCTGTAACAGAACATAAACTAATTGTTAAATATTTTGTAGACTTAAGATATCATCTCACTGGAACCTGAACTGCCTCAAGAAAAACAGTGCCAGCCTTTGTAATCTAGAAACAAAAGGAAGAGAACTGCAATATATCAATTTAATGTTTGAACGTAATGAAATTTTATTTTATTTTTCATTAATATACCTGAAAAGCACAAAACTAAATTAGAATTCTCAAAATAGAACTACAAAACAAATTACATAATCTTATTTGAAATGAATAAAATGAAACTATACTGCAATTTTATTTAGGCTTAGAATGTATGACCAGAAAAACTTTCTCTACCTTTATAATTAGCCATCTGTCTCTTGAAATGTTGTTAGTTAAAATCTATTCATAAGTACAAACCAAAAGCAGGATATATATGACACAGTAAATTCTTCATGCTTCATACAACACAAAATCCTACTAAATTAGTAGGTGGTAAACAAAGCTTCATAAAATACAATGGAGATTTGCTGATTTAGCCTTAAACGACCCAGGATGAGTAGGCAGACAGACATTAAAGCAGTATGCAATGGTGTCCAGCCACTATCATTTATTTATTTTACTAATTAATTTATATCTTGCCTTTCTCTCAAATGGGATCTAATGGATTTGAATAATCAAATACTTAAGCAAATGTACAGACTAAATGCAAATACAAGACCTTCACTGTCTCCCTTATCAACCTTAGATGTAATTTTTACACTATTATTTTGGCATTGAGTCTTTTTATTGACTGTCCCATTATTTTCATTCTATTCCTGCACCAGGAGTCACTTATTAGCCAGTTTCACTGAAATGAACAGACATTGTAGAAGAAACAGAGGAAAATTAATGAATTGTTACTCTAAGAACTAGTGTTGTAAAGTGTGTGTGTGTGTGTGTGTGTGTATGACAGAGAGAAAGACAGCATGAGAAGGAGAGAGAGAGAGAGAATAATCTCTGGAATCAAAATTGGGATTAAATTGAAGGCTACACAAGGATTCATGGTAGCTCAATTACCATATTATAACAGTATAGGACAGAGGCCAGCAACCTACGCCCCCTGGGCCGCTTCCGGCCCAGGTCACCAGACTTACCAGCCCTGGATTTTTGGAATTCAAAATGGTGGCCACGACATGCGCAGCGGCGGCGGCAGTAGTGCGCACGTGCTGCCATTCCCCCCCCCCCTCAGCCCAGTGGAGATGAGGACTTTGGGGGACCAGCCCAGGACCGAAAAAGGTTGCCTACCCCTGGTATAGGAGAATTGAAAGACAGCAGAATGCTAAAGCATCCTTGACCAGCTGAGGCTAAAAATGAAAAATGAAAGCTTAAGCATGTTCCAGTCCTACAGGAATCAGTACTTCACTCATAATCCAAACAATTTAGCCCAACTTCATCTCACAAATGTTACTACTGTAAACTTATGTTCAGATCTATTGATTCTTGATTCTGGAAGTGCAAAGCAGGAATCTCTGAACATATTGGGGTTAAATAAACAGCAGCCTCACTTCTGAACCAGTTGGAATTACAAGAATGTTGCATATTACAGACTCGCTAGAGTTCTTTACCAGCAATATAAATCTGGAACTTCTTGAATTAACAGAAACAAGAAACCAGAAGTCTGTCCTGGACCGGGGTGAACCAGCTGGGCCGAGTGAAAGGGGCTATGAGTATCATGGCTTGCAATGCTTTGCTACTTACTCTGAGAGGAATCAATGCTATTTTGAAAATAATGCAATAACAATTAACCTCAATAGACCTTTGTTGTAATGAGCAGCAACTACCCATTATTTCAAGTGGTTGCTGGGGTTTGTGTGTGTGTGTGTTTTAAGGGATTAAAAAAACCCTGGAAAGCATTGTTTTAGTAACATGACATGAATGAGTATCAAGCAATGATTTTTAAAGTAATGTTAGCTTTTGCAGTAACACTCCCAAGCTCTATTTAAATGCTATATTGTTAGCTGCCTTCCAGTTGACTTCAACCCATGGCAACCCCATGATGAGAGATCTCCAAGTCACCCAATCTTCAATAGCCTTACTCAGGTCTTCCCAAGTCAAGCTTTTGGCTTCCTTGATTGAGTTTATCCATCTGGAATGTGGTCTTCTTCTTTTCCTACTGCCTTCTACTTTGCTAAGCATCATTGTTTTTTCTAGTGAGTCATGTCTTCTCACTGTATGGCAAAAGTACAGTACAACAGTTTCAATTTAGGGCCTTTACAGACTGCCAGAAATAATGTCGGTTGAGGCCACTTTAACTGTCCTGGCTCAGTGCTAAGAAATCATGGGAACTGTATTTTTTTTTCTGGGACATTGAGCCTTCTCTGCCAGAGAGCTTTGGTGCCACAATAAACTACAGTTCCCATGATTCCTTAGCAATGAGCCAGGACAGTTAAAGTGGCCTCAGGCTGCATTATTTCTGGCAGTCTGTAAAGGCCCTTAGGGCCTCTACAGACAGGCGGCTATGGGCCGCCCCAAGAAGCTGAGGATTGGGGCAGAGGCTGCCCCACTCCTCGGCCCCAATCCACTCTTTGGGTGGCCCTGGAAGGAGCACCAGAATAGCGCTCCTTCCTCAAGATGCAGGAAAGGGCGTCGGAAGAGGTGGCGTGTGCCTCTTCTGCATCTCTTCCATCGCAGTGTGTCCGATGACGTCCTCAGGAAGGGGTTGGGGCGCCCAGAGTCTGGCTGCTCCTCCCCTTCCTTGGCTCAAAGACGGCACTTTGCGCTTTGTGCAGTCTGCAAACCCCCTTAGTTATCTTGGCTTCTAGGGAGAGTTCAGGCTTGATTTGCTCTAGGACCCATTTATTTGTCTTTTTAGCAGTCCGCTACATCCTCCATCACCACATCTCACATCTTTTCTTCCTATCAGCTTTCTTCCCTAGAGATAGAAAATGTAATGGCTTCACCATCCTAATTTTACTATTCAATGATATGTCTTTACAAAAGGATCTTATCTAGTTCCTTCATAGCTGCCCTCCCAAATCCTAGTCTTCCTTTCATTTCTTGACTGCACTCTCTGCTGATGAACTAATGTGAACTATTTAAATGTCTTTATCATCTACTTTAAAATTACCTATCTCTGTAGTCATTATTTTTGTTTGTGTTTTAATATTCAACTGTAGACTTGCCTTTGTACTTTCTTCTTTGACTTTCTTCAATAACTGTTTCAAGTCTTTGGTATTTTCTGTTAGGAACATGATGTCATCTGCATGTTTTAGATAAAGATGTTCCCGCCTCCAATTTTCACAGCTTCTTCTTCTGAATCTAAGGGGGGATGCAGACGGGCGGCCATGGGCCGCCCTGGGAAGCGGAGGATTGGGGCCGAGGTTGCCCCACATCTCGGCCTGAATCCTCCCTTCTGCCGGGCCTGGAAGGAGCGCTAAAATGCTGGTCCTTCCAGAGCCGGCAGAAGGGGCGCATCAAGAGCCGCCATGCGGCTCGTCTGTGCCTCTTCTGGTGCAGCGCATGGCAACGCTGTGCCGGGAGGACATATTTGGGGTGCGTGCCATACGTAATGGTGCGCGCCCTGTGACGTCCTCAGGGAGGGGTTGATGTAGCCGCCATGCAGCTGCCCCTCCCCTTCGTGCTTCCAAGAAAGCGCTTTGCGCCATCTGCAGAGGCCCTAATTCTGCTTTACGTAAGATGAACAGAATGATAAAATGACCCCTTCCATGTGGTAGCTTCTTATCCTGAATACAGGTTATGCATCAGTACAATCAATATTATGGCAACCCAATTTCTCTGAGAGTGTTCCATATATTTTCATGAGCTAGGCAATTTTTACTATAGTGTATAAATAACAGGTTTATTTTCTTTTGAAATTCCTTGGTATGTTTCATTATCTAATGTAAATTTGTGGTCTGATCATAGTGACTCCCCTTTTCTGAACCCAGCTTGAACAGCTGGCATTTCTCTTTCTAAATATGGTAAAAGTCTTTGTTGCAGAATGTTGAGCATCAACATGGGGAAATAATGCAATGGTTCTGTAGTTGCTACATTGTTCTGTTTCTTTGGGATTGGAGTGTACAGTCTGCTCTTCCTTTCTGCAGGCTTGCTATCTGCAGATTGGAGCATCTGCAGATGGTCCCGCCCCATTCTGCCCAGTGCTGGTGCATGCACCAACATGGTTGTGGGCACATCCTGCACCATTGGGAACAACAGGACTTGAGGTCCCACATTTTTTTTGTCTGTGAGAGGTCTGGAATGGAATCCCTGTGGATACAAAGGGCTGACCAGATAGTGATTGCTTCCAGTCTGTGGGTCATTATTTTGTTGACAGATTTTAGTAAGTTTTTAAGTCTTTGCACTAGTTGTTGAACAATGGCATTCAGGATTCTGTCTCTGGTCCAGTCCACACTACAAATATAATCGAATTTGACACCACTTTTACTGCCCTGGCTCAGTGCTAGGGAATACTGGGAACTGTAGTTTATTATGGCACCTGAGTTCTCTGACAGAGAAGGCTAAATGTCTCACAAAGCTACAGTTCCTAGAATTCCCTAGCATTGAGCCAGAGCAGTTAAAGCAGTGTCAAACTGAATTATTTCTGCAGTGTGGATTGGACCTCTGTCACCTTCTGCATTTATTTCTATTCTGTCCTTGACTGCTTGAAGAGTTTCCTCTGTCATTCACTGGACTTTACCTTTCTTTTTTATTACATCCTTGGCTTCGCTCCAGAGTTCATCTGGTTCGTGCTCTATTAGGTTTAGTAATACAAATGTATTTTTCACAATGTGTTTAAATTCTTTGGGGATGTTCCCCAAGTTACGTTTTGGAACTATGGTTGATACATGGCCTCTGCAGATGGTGCAAAGCACCATCTTGGAGGCACGGAAGGGGAGGGGCAGCCGCACGGTGGCCACCTCAACCCCTCCCCGAGGACAACATCAGGACGTGTGCCGTTACACACAGTGCATGCCCCGAATACGTCCTCCCAGCGCAGCATCATCATGCGCTGCACCAGAAGAGGCGCAGAAGAGCTGCGTGGTGGCTCTTGATGCACCCCTTCTGCTAGCTCTGGAAGGACTTTTAGTACTCCTTCCAGGGCCAGCAGAAGGGAGGATTGGGGCCAAGGTGTGGGGCAGCCTCGACCCCAATCCTCCACTTCCCAGGGCAGCCAATGGCTACCCGTCTGCATCCCCCCCTTAGTGTGCTTTAATTTTACTCTGACTATTGCTATTACTGTAGTAGTTCATAATCTGTGCCACAATCTAATCCTAGTCTTGATGGTGCTTCTCCATATTTTGCTTCCAACTGTGTAATTATTTGATTTCTGTATTGGCCACCAGATGATGATCATGCATGCAACCCTTTTTTGCGTTGTTTGAAGAATGTATTCTTGTTTAACAAACTGTTGTCTTTGCAAAATTCAATTGATCGGTCTCCTGCCTGATTTCTTGATTCTAAGCCAAATTTTTCTACAGTCTTTGGTTCTGCTCTTCTTCCTATTTTTGCATTCTAGTAGCCTGTGATTAACAAGAAGTCCTGTTTGGGTGTGTGATTGATTTCCTATTGTAGTCATAATGGAATCTCTCCATTCCTTCCTCTGTTACCTCTATTACACTGGCACACAAATTTGGATAAAGGGTATGTTGATGCGTTTCCCCTGAAGTCATATTGACATATGACCAGACTTAGCATTATATCCTTTAACTACTTTTGCTATGACTTTCCTCACTATAAATGCTACTTTGTTTCTTTTTTATTTTTTCATTTCCTGAGTAAAATACTGTGTAACTATCTAATTCAAAATATCCCATTCCCCTCTACTTCCACTCACTCACTCTCAGTACTGCAATGTTTATATGCTCCATTTCTTGTTTTACAATGTCTAGCTTCCCCTGATGCATGCTTCTCACATTCTATGTTCCTATAATATGTGTTGTGCAGCTTCAGACTTTTCTTTTACCTCTGGGCACTATAACCTCAGTCATTTGTTGGGTGCATCCTATTTTTATCTCTTGTTTCATTTTGGATTATCTCATTATAGAGTTTCCTTGGTAGATTTTCAATTTTTAGCTGTGCTGGACTGTTGTCTTTGCAAGATTCTTGACCTGTGTCACCCACCACCACTGCTGCTGCTCAGTAGCTGCTTGGAACTCTTATTACGTCTCCTCAAAAAGCATGATTATAAGAACGGAAAATTTCTGATTTCTGCTAAATATTGCTAAAAAAAATCAACTCATTCATTCCTCAATTCAGCAATGCATCTGGCCATTTTCACTATGCACACCTCCTTCCCTTTAGTCCATAATTCCTCCCTCAGTTCAAGAAATGCTATATACATGAGAAGAATTTTGTAACTTTAGCTTATATTGAACATACATGATAAATAAATATTTACCTCCACACTGAATCTCACTTATTTGGTTGTTTAATAGTATCTTAATCAGAAAAGACATTAGAGCTCAGTTAAGCCAAAGCAGTGTTTAATGACATTAAACAGGAAATCCAATTATGCTATACCCAAGTTGCCCCTATCATTAAAGAGATCTAAGAGCTGACATCTGAATCTGGAAACAAAGAATGTGGCTGCTTCAGAAATCCTTCTGAGATCCTGAGTCCTAGGTCCTATATACATACGCATGTTTCAAGAAACCAAAATTACTCATTAATTTTCTAGGAAAACATGTCCCCCATGGAAAACTTCACCATTCCCTTCAAGCACATCTTTAAATGAGTAATGTATTCAAGACACATAAAGATCACAGGGTTAGCAAAACAGCAGTAAAGTGCTGTCTATTAGATTGTTTTAAATTGTCTACCATAGTCAAAATTCTGCCTCAAGTGACAGTCTGTAATAAAATAATTCCTCAAGTAGTAGGTAGTATACATCCTGAAATTAGGAAAGGTGATACAAAATTCCAATTAAGATTTCAGTTCTATTGCTCCCACAGTGCATTACATAACCAGTTTTTTGCAAGTGCTATGCTGCTTTTGTGCTCATACAGATATTTTCTAATTAGATAGTCTGTTGACTTTCCTCCCATGCCATCACAATACAAAACTTGTCCTGGCTCAGTGCTAGGGAATCATGGGAATTGTAAAGTCTGTAAAGGCCCTAAGTGACAGAAATGTGACAAGCAGAAGCAGACCAGTTTCAATTCAGCTTGTACCAGGCAGAACCATATTGTACCCCACCAAAACTGATTAAGCGAAATGATTTTCTGCTTTAATACAAGGAAGTTGCAAAAGCTTCTTAGGGGGGAAGCAGACTGGTGGCACGGGGCCGACCTGGGAAGGTGCGCCGCAGGATCGAGGCATCCCCATGCCTCGATCCTGCGGCGCTCCTTCCCCATCCCTGAAAGGAGCGCTAAAATAGTGCTCCTTTCACAAGTCAGCGAAAGTGTGCCTCAAAAGCGTGAGGCGCACTTTCGCTGACTTATCCACCGCAGCGTGTGCGGACGCTGCAGCGGGAGGTTGCCCCCAGAGCGCCGGCCATGAGAAGGGCCGGCAGCTCCGAGGGCTAACCTCAGGAGGAGGAAGGGGCGCCGAGCGTGCGGCTGCCCCTCCTCTTCCCTGCCTCGGAAATGGCTTAATAAGCCATCTGCCGAGGCCCTTAGTGAGGGTGTGTGTTTCAAACTGTGCACTTAATTAGAAAACCATATGCATGCTGAAGACAGAAAGTTAAGGAGTAATTAGAACACTATGTTTTATTTACTTACATTTTTTCCTGTAGACTAGGTATTTATAGTTGGATTAAAATGCAATCCTATAACTGGTTTTGTAGATTGTGACCTCTGAGTAGATATATGTTAAGATAATACAGTTGGCCCTCCATATCCACAGATTCTGCATCTGTGGATTCAACCATCAATGGCTTGGAAATATTCCCCTCAAAAATTCAAAAAGCAAATCTTGATTTGCCATATTATATAAGGGACATAATTTCACTATGCTATTATATTTAATGGAACATGAGCATCCATGTATGTTGGTATCCATGGAGAGTCCTGGAACCAAACCCCAACAGATATCAAGGGCCCACTGTATTGGTAATTACTATTGATCCTTAAAGTGAGTTTTAAAAATGCTAAAATACACGAGGGCATATTTATTAAAAGACGGTCTCAAATTTATTATGGCATAAAATAATTTTACACACAGTAAGATCAAAAACTAAAATCAGATTATTTTAAAATTGAAAATATCTGTACTGCACGTTTATAAATAGACAAAAAGAAAAAGGATCCAACAGATTATGCACTGTACACTAAAATAGTAATATCAAATTGATAACCCCCAAATAAAGATTGCTCCACACTGTCCCCTATTACATGACTAGTGGGAGAAGAGTGATGATAAAATAAATTATTTAAAACCAATGCATACTTCATGAACTTGTTTTCCACAGAATTTTGAGCAACCAGAGCCTTGTCACTATTATCTTCATGTATAACTTCTTTTCAGTCTTACAAATGGAAAATCAAATGCATTCAAATATATACATATATAATCACTACTGTAATTTGTTTGGTGACTATGGTCAATTCCTCTGTTTTCATTGCTGCCATCATTTTTTATGCTGCAGTAAATGGAAGGCCATCATAAATGAGCATCATACTGAAGATAGAGCAAGTTTGTTTTCTGCAGCTCCAGGGCACAGAGCAATGGATACAAGGAAAGAGATTCCACCTCAACATTAGGAAAAACTTCCTGACATTAAGAGCTGTTCAACAGTGGAATACGCTGCCTCCGAGTATGGTGGCGTTTCCTTCTTTGAAGGTTTTTAAACAGAGGCTGGATGGCCATCTGTTGGGAGTGCTTTGATTCTTGCATGGCAGGGGGTTCAATTGTATGGCCCCTGAGGTCTCCTCCAACTCTGCGTTTCTATGATTCTATGAATCAATGAATACCATATGCCCTAGCTATATTTCAGAGGAAGGAACTGGGAAAACCATCTCTGAGTATTCCTTGCCTTTAAAAACCATATGAAATTCATGGGGTCACCATAAATCAACAGATGACTTGAAGGGTGCGTGCATGTGCATGTGCGCACACACACACACACACACACACAGAGGCTGTTCAGATTTATTTATATTATGTGGGAACAGTATGAGATATTATCATTTATCTATTTCATTCTATTACTAGCTCATCCTCATGTTTTATAGACATAGTTTTTGCCTATCAATTGTGATTTTTTCACAAAGTAGTTAATATATTATGTTTTAAAAACATTAGAAGCACCATGTTTAAAACTTTGTTGGAAGTCAAAGGGCCTCGGCAGACGACTAATAGGGTCGTCTCTGAGGCAGGGAAGAGGAGGGGCAGCCGCACGATCTGCGCCCCTTCCTCCTCCCGAGGTTGCCCTTGGAGCTGCCAGCCCTCCGCACGGCCAGCGCTCCAGGAGCAACCTCCCGCCACAGCGTCCGCACACGCTGCGGCAGAAAAGTCAGGGAAAGTGCGCCTACGCGTTTAGGACGCACTTTCCCTGACTTCTGAAAGGAGTGCTAATTTAGCGCTCCTTTCAGGGACGCCACCGGTGCGCCGCGGTGCGGATGCCGCGGTCCAGCGGCGAACCGTCCCAGGGCGTCCCGGACGCCCTGGTCTGCTTCTCCCCTTAGTCCTAGAATTGTTCAGTTTTGTCATCCCATTTTAAAAGATATTAATCTTTGATGTGCTATCCATTTCCTACTGATGATTCAGAGTCCCTATTCAGTGATGACCTTAGGGCTCATTCCCACTACAAAATAACCCGGTGTGGAATCTAGGTTATTTTTTGATCGAATCTCTCAGGGGCCATTTGCTCCCCTTTACTCATTCACACTTGGGGAGGAAGGGGAAGAATGGCTGCCATGGAGAGAGGAAGAGAAGGAGGAGGAAAGAAAAGGCAAACTCCTTCTGAACAAACTTTGCCAAGAAAACCCCATGACAAACTTGAAGGCACATAAAAGCAACAATAGAGGAGGGTTGGTGGCATGGCGGGAAGGCTTGGGCCCCGGCAGCTCCTCCTCTGCCTCCTCCAGATGGGCTGCCCTCCGGTGCACCCCTCACCTCACTGTCTATGGCAGCAGTGGTGGCAGAGGCTCTCTGGCTCTCCTCCTTGCCCTGACCCACCCTCAGCTGCCTCGACCGGGGAGCTCAGCTAGAGCGCTTCCAGAAGGCAAGAGATCCTGGGCCCTCCTCCTCGTCCCTTCTGGCTGAGAGAGTGTGACTTGTGCAGTGATTTCCATGGCCAAGCTGGGAAAGGCAGAGGAAGGAAGAGAAGGCAAAGCCGTGCTCCAAGGACTCTGGTGAGACTCCCGGCTTGCCTTGGCTCTCTCTCCAAAGAGGAAAAAGCCTCTCAACTCCCTCCTTGCCAAGGGGAGGAAGGGAGAACGGACTGCCCCACCTGCCAGCCTTGGCTGAGCCCAAAACAGCACCAGAGCACTGCAGCTGGCTGAGAAAAGCCGGCGCAGCCCCCCAATGCAAATTCAACCCATCATTCCTACTTGCTGAACACACTTCAGATTCAGGTCTTTTCAAAAGAACCGCCCAAAAACTAGTGACCAGAAAGAGCGGTTCTTTTGCATTTGCCTTGCTTCATCGTGATTGAAACTGAGCACAGTAGGATCGGAACCGGTTTCAAGTGGGAACAACAGTCATATAACCCAAACAGTAATTTGCTTTAAATCCTAGCGGGAATGAGCCCTTAGTTTTCCAAGTACCCTTGATTCCTTATCTGAAAACCTTCATTTGAGCTTTTCATACAAGCACATTTGCCTTGTGAAAGCCACAAGGCAGAAAAGCTTTTAACACTAAAACTACTACATCGGCACCCCCTATTTTGTGTATCTTATTAGTGAAATATACAACCGGGGCAATCCTCCCCCTGTCATGCGCCCTCCAGACATGCTGCATGATGAATATATACACGCTGTGCCAAGGGAGCACCCTGACATCACGCGGCATGCGGTGGGGCGCGCGGTGTGATGGCAGCACCAGAGTGGAGTTGGGGCAGACGCCGTGCAGTTGCCATGCCCCAACTCCACCCATAGGCCGGCCCTTTTGGCCAATCTGTACAGGCCCCTAGTGACTTGGGGAATTATGGAATCTAGAAGTCCAAAAACACATTTCTAAATTCCCTGAAAGACCAATGTAATCAATGTCTATTTGATTAATTTACTGGACAGTCCTGAGAAGGACTAACTTAATTTTCCAGACAGTGACTCTTCTGTCTTATATTGTTATCTTGTGTATATTTGTCAGTATTAACACCCACTGATTTACTCAATGAACTTAACTCTCCAGATAATTGTTGAGGACTGCAGCCTCATGTGACTTTTTGCATATGCTTATCTGTGCCATAGCTTCTGAAGAAGAGTGAGGCAAACACATTCTGCCTGTTGCTACCAGCTAGAGGAGTTGTGAGTATGAATGTAAAATTTTGAATGGCAGTGTGCGAAGAATTTCTGGTATAACAAGAATAAGTTTCTAAATGAAATGAAATGAATAAATAAATACATATACTTTTGGTGATAGAGAAACACAGCAGGAGAGTAATATGAGTCTGAGGGGTTATATATCCCAAACCATGTTTAATTTCTAAAATAGTGGTGTGACTTTGGACCTTATCACACGGGGTCCAAAGCAGATAGAATCCAAAAGAAATCCTGACCTAATACGTATTATTTTTCCGTGTGT
>CM034703.1:182404317-182416371 GCA_020142125.1 Phrynosoma platyrhinos
GCTGCCCCTCCTCTTCAGGGCCTCGAAGACGACGCTATTAGTCGTCTGCCGAGGCCCAATGTTTGCAAGAGGCTCTCATGTCAATATGCAAACCAATTCAGTCAGCCTATAACTCCTCATATTTCAGGTGTGTTGCCTACCTGAAGTTAGTACTACGATGATTTATTTAATTCATTATATTCTTATAAACAAATAAATTGAAAAATAGTTGTAAAACTATTCCAGAAATTGGGGGTGTATATATATGTGTGTGTGGCAGGAGGAAAGTATCTGAAATCACCTGCTCCATTCGAGCTGGTGTTTTCATACCTGGAAATGAAAGGCATGTTTGTATTAACAAAGCAAATACAATCCTAAAGCAGATCCACTGCTATAGAATTTTTATGTCTCTCTGAAACATTTTCATAGCACAACCCTAGCTTAAAATCAAATGCACTACTTCCCAACAGAGCAACTACCTATTACATTAATCCAGAGTTTTCATGTTTCAAGGCTACAATTCAGAACTGCACCCAAGACCTTCCTGGCCTCCCTTTCTGGTACAGTCACTAAACCCCTTATTGTCAAAGGAAATTATTCAGTGATAAACTGCTGCACACTTCATCTCTTGCAGCTGACTAGGGAAATCTACTCCTTACCCAGTACAAAACAAGGACACTGTTTGGATTTTAAAAAATGTAATGTTCTTTTCAGGTGATGAGCTATTTGTCATCCAATTACTTGTCACCTTTTCTAAAATTACTCACCAAACTATAAATGCAATTTTAAAAAAGAAAAGGGGTAAGAAAATATGTGCTTAAGTTAAAGAAAAGCACAGAGGAAAGAACAATTTGTGCAAGAGAGAAAGAAAGAGACTGTCTTATCACATTACAAAAAGAAACAGAGAGATACAAGCAGCTTTCTGCTTACCTCCTTGCATGACGTTGTAGTACTTCAGTTCTTCCTTCAGAGTGAGATGGTCGTAAAAGTGTGCCTTATGCCAAATGGATTTTTAACAAAAGGCACACTTTTACACCATCTCCCTTAGGAACAGAAAGGAGGGATTTAAAAGACAGCATAAATTTTACCCACAACCAAGTGTAAAACATGGAAAAATTACAAACGGGTCTTGTAAAATTTAAAAATGAAGCAATTTATTATGATATGAGCTTTCAATAACTTGAGCCAACTTTAATGTAAAATTTATTTTACAGTGGGTTAAACAACAGATCTACGGGAGCTATTAATCATGTCCCTGCAGGGTTTAAATTGCAAAATAAAATGGATTTTCTCTAACTAAACTTATTCACGGAAAGTTTCATACACTGCCAAGCACATAATCCATAAATATTAGCCACTCCTCTTTAGCTTCTATTTTGTTAAGGTAAGAAGAACACTGGAGTATTCTGATGCTGTTTGGGGAATGTGACCAGATGGTGCCAACTAGTGAACAGAGTTCTTGTTCTGTTTTTCCAACATTCAGAGCACAACAGCTCTCTTATTTTCTTGATAGACTGAACCTTGTGGTAAAGGTAAAAGATAAAGGTTTTCCCTTAACAAGATTGACTAGTCATGACCAACTGTAGGGGGTGGTGCTCATCTCCGTAACTAAGCCAAAGAGCAGTCAGGCTGGCCACATGATCACAGTTCTCAAAGCCAACTCTGTGACCATGTGGCCAGCTTGACTTCATAGAATGCTGTTACCTTCCCACCAAAATGGTGCCTATTTATCTACTTGCACTTTTATATGCTTTTGAACTGCTAGGTTGGCTGAAGCTGGACCAGTGACAGGAGCTCACTATCACACAGCACTTGGGCCTCGAAATGCCAACCTTGCAATCATCAGAGTCAGCGTTCTGCAATATCAGAGTTAGCAGTTCTCAACTGCTGAACCTTGTAGTAGTTGTGAATATTTGAGGAAGTTGTGATAACACCAGTTACCAAATACTTCTAGCTGTCAAACTAATCCAGTATGGGTTGGACATTCTATGTTACGGTGATTCCAGGCCTCGTTTCTGAATAGTCCCAAAATTGGTGTCAAGATAAGCTGCTCTTAAAACCTATTAAGCACCATATTGATACTATTCAATATGTATCACCAGAAAAGGTGATGTAGAACCAATTTATAGCAAAGCTTTCCACCCAAAACAAAACTGTTTGGTGGTTAGGATAATTTGATCATCGCTGGTACTAAAAGCTGCTGATTTATTGGTTCTCTGGATTCTTATGCCACCATTGCTCCAAGATAGTCTCATGGAGGCCTAGGGGAAAAACTGGGAAAATTTGGAGAGAAAGCAATTTTTTCCAGTTTTTCTGATTTTTTTTTCCTTGAGAAAAATTGCGGAGAAAATGGGAAAATTGATTTTTGAATTTTTTTTTTTAGAATAATGAATAAAATGTTTCAGACAAAAATACTTCTAAAAGCTATATAATGGGAAGGCTTTTATGTAAGACAATATACAACATTGATCATTGCAATTCTTGGTCTCTGTATTTTTCCTCCAGTTCCTTTTATGGGAATGAATGTTTTATGTCTCCTTGACACTATGGAAGACTTGACTGGGGTTTGCCTTCAAGTCATTTCTAACTTATGGCAACCCTAATGCAAACTTGGCAAGATTTGCTCAGAGGGGTTTTTCCATGGCCCTTTTCTGAGGCTTGCCCAAGTCATCCAGTGTGTTTCAATGACTGTGAGTGGGTATTTGAATACTAATCTCCAAAGCCATAGTTCAACATTGAAACTACCACACCACACCACAGTGACTGTCCATGGAAGGCTAGATGAGATTAAATAATTTTCACTCTGATGATGGCTTCTTCTATTTTTCTATTTTTAACCTGGTCCTGATAAAGTGGAAAAACTAAAGAGAGCACTTTAACTCCACATGTAACAAAAATTTAAATTTTTAAACAAGTAATTCAGTTTGTAACTACTGTATAATTTGACTGGATTGGACTTTTAATATACCAAACAAGTTAAATTTACGCCAAATGAAATGTTATTATCACATTTTTTTTATTTTAAAAAAGCCTGGAAAGAAAATAAGAAAAATGTTCCTCCTCCATGGCTTCATAATTTCCTGAAATTTTACTTCTCTACTCCAAAGAGTTCAAAGCACTATACACAGCTCTTCCTGTCTCAGCTGCCCAATTTTTCTCCTCAGAACAACTCTGAGGAGTAGGTAAGGGTGGGAGAGGCAACCTTAAGGCAGTCAGTCAGTGAACTTTCCAGATGACTTTGGAATTGAACCTGGGTTCACCCAGACATAGCTGGGCATTCGTCTCTGCACTCTGCCATTTGAGAGGTGCAGAACCACCAACAGAGAAGGTATGATCCGGTTAATCTTCAGGTGAAGATCATCCTTCAGAAATAAACTTCACTTCAGAGGAATGTGTTTTAACCCATGGGACTATTAATAGCCACTGTTTTTTCAGGAACAGGCAGACAGCCTTTTGTATACAAGTCATGGTAATTACTGGTCTTGTTGATTTAGAAACTAAAATTAAGAGACAATGTGCTATTTGTATTAGTATGTGGGTGAATTTTAGACAAGGAAATGGCTACATTTAGACTTCACCAAGACTATGATGAAACTCCACCCTTCTTCCCACTGAAATATCTGGTGAAGAATGGGGTTTACTTAACATTTTATTCAACATGAAGCAATTATATTTATTAGGACAATATTTCTCCAACTTGTAAGTTGTCATGTGAATGTAAAAGCCCATTTTGTCAAATATCCTGAATAACCTGTAAAGCTGATTTAAACATAGCACATATGATGCAAATATTTGATGTGCTAGGTATACTACTGAAGATGAGAAATAAATATTGTTGTAACAACAACCTTTCATTTTATGATAGAATCTGTTTTATCATACTGATTTGAAATTCCTGTTACCATATATATATATATATATATACTCATGTATAAGTGTAGAAATTTTAGTCAAAAAATTAACAAAAAAACTTATTCACAGGTCAATGTAAGTCTGTGTCTTAAATCTTTTCTTTTTTCTTTCTTTTTTTCTTTTTTAAAGAACCATCCCACTCTCTGAGTAAAGCAGCAAATGGCAAGAGCTTTAGTCCCTCCCGGGAGAACCTAAAAGAAGCACTAAACTCCTCTACTCCTTCTGCCAAGGTGCCACTACTGGCCCTTTTGAATGCCTAGGTGAGAAAATGGTGACAGAGGCAGCTCTTTAGCACTTCCCCTCAAAGGAGTGTCAAGACAAGAGGACTCAGGCTTTGAAAGATGTGAATAAGACATTTGTGTATGTATGCCTGGCCTGCCATCACAGCACATCACTCACTCTAAGGACAGAATGAGGTGCCCAGTGTCCATCACATGGCTGGGCATCTCATTCTGACCTCAGACCGAGCGATGCACTGCCATGGCAGTGGCACCAGACAGCACAGCATGATGCATTGTAAAGAGCTGCCCAACATTGCACCTGAGGGCACCTTTTTTAAAAGGTGAAGAT
Organism: Phrynosoma platyrhinos; assembly: GCA_020142125.1. Lineage (NCBI taxonomy): Eukaryota > Metazoa > Chordata > Lepidosauria > Squamata > Phrynosomatidae > Phrynosoma > Phrynosoma platyrhinos. Next base: position 182,408,779 of record CM034703.1, read on the forward strand.
TTTTTATTTGTTAGCAGGGAGGTATGCCATGGTTTTTGGTGCTGAACAGGCTGGTTGTCATCCCAGCTGTTCGCACTAGAACCAGAGTTTGGACCATGCATCATCCAAACTCCCTGCCGAGAGGACAACCTGTCCTATGCAGATAGGGCAACAGAAAGATATGAACATGTTTAATGCAGCTTAGGCAGAATATGTCAGTGCTCCATCTTTTTTACAGTATTCCTCTTGTTCTGGCCTCACAGCTCCTACAGCAACATACAAGTCTCTTCTTCCCACTACAAAATACACCTTTAGCAATCAATAATTATTTTATAGCCAACCTTTCCATTAAACAAGTGCTCAAGTCAAAAACAAAATCTTAATTAAAACATAATATGGGGGGGGGGGGACAGCTTGAAATGCACAGTATTAAGCCACCATTCTAAGTTTGGTTTTCCTAAAACCTTAAATTATGAAGTACTGTACTAGCAAATTTTACATTTCAATAATTTCACAATTTCCTTTTCCTGCATATAGTTTACCACACTGGGTTTCATCACTATCTCTCTCTTTCAACTAACAGCATGTGCATCATTACATGTCAAAGCTTCCATTGCAGAAATCCTCAGGACTACTTTATTTATTTATTTATTTATTTATTTATTTATTTATTTTTATGTTGTCTTTCTCTCAGAATGGGACCCAAGAAGGCTCACAAGATAAATAGAACTAAAGCAAACACACTCACACACAAAGGGAACCTGATTCTATTTCACATTTGCTATAAGTGTACCTCATATTTCAGCAGCACAACAATCTATCATCAAGGTGCCCAAAGGTAGGGTAACCTCCTCATCAAAGATTGCTGGATTGTTGGCTTTCGTTTATGTTTTCTTTTTGTTTGTTTTTTGTCTTTGTCCCATTTTTCCAGGGTTTTCATTTCTTTAAGGCTCACTGGTTTTAAAGGGAGGGAAAGTGCGTAAAACTATGTTCCCTTATCCAATCTTGTGAGCATGTTAGGAGAATGAAAAGGGGTTTGGACCCTGTAAATCTAAGGCTTCCCAATATACAGCTGACATACCAATGGAATACATCGCTGTTATTAAAATACTTAATATTTTACTAGTCAGTATCAGAAATCCACTGGGTGGCCATGGTCAAGTCACACTCTTTCAGGCTCAGAGGAAGGCAATGGGAAATGCTTGCTGAACAAACTTTGCCAATAAAACCCCACAATATGTTCACCCTAGGTTCACCATGAATCAGAAACTATTTGAAGGTATACGATGACAACAACAACAACAATCAGTAAGTGTCCTGGGTGTTTTCTTGCACAATTACACATCATTAAAAAAAAAGGCATGTTTGTGCACATGTCCAAATACAGAGAGTGTTTGGCAGGGGCTAGTGGGTTTTGCCTGCTGGTGCCAAAGCAGACATCATTCCTAAATAATTGAATAGAATCCAAAACAGTTCACAAAACTATCTTTCAGAACCCATGCATATCCAGCAACATATAGCTTAGTTCCATCTGATAATTAAAAACAGGGAAATAGAAGGGACCAAAATGGTAACCTGTTGTGACAGGAGTTAAAACTATTCTCCTAAAGTTAAAGCAAGCAAGCTGTTTTCCCGAGTCATACATTAGAGGAAACAATTACAACCAACCAATGTAGATTTCCTTCAATATAATTCAATTGGTAAATTAATAAACTGTTTACTTTTGCTCTTTAACAAAGCAATGGAGGTTTTGCCCAACTCATTGTGGTGAACCTTGCTGTACACTCGATCCATATCCACTGCATAACTACCCATGTATCACAAACAAGGAGACATTGCTACAACCTCCTAGGGAATCAACTGCTCAACAATTCTGCAGTATGATTACTCATATCCCTAGCAGCAAGTCCCTTGTTTTGTTCTATTGCTGTTTTTTAAAATTCAGGATTCAAAAACCAACCGTCTAATATTCACTAAGAAATGTGGTCACAAACAAGCCTTTTTCACCATTACAATGGGAAACAGCAAAGGGAAAGTTTCAAACTGATTATTTAAAATGTCCTGGATTATGTTTGTGGAAGACTTCATACTACTATTAACCTTTTAGCCCATGTTTAGGGGCCTCCTCAAATCCAGAGCTGGCAAAACAGAATAGAAATTTTCTGATTTCTCAGCATGTAAAGCAAAACAGAAGCTTCCACATCTGCACATAATCAAATAAGATACCATTTTTATAGAATGGGGACTTTTTATGGCAAAAGAGAGACTTGTTTTCAGTATGAACCAATGCTGAGAAAAGCGCTTCCAACGTTAATTGAAGACCACCATGACAGGAAACAAGGACCAGACCAGTGTCTGAAATAGATTATCCACAAATCACCTCTGATTGGGTTTCCAATTAATAAAACTACAGCCAGAGAATAAAGTGATCGAGATCTTTGGTGGTGTGGCAGTCAAAATTTCAGGGAATACTGATGCACCATGAGAAAGATGATACAAGCTAGAGTTTGAATAAAAGCTAGAAGCAGAGTAGGAAATCCAGATCTCAAAGAGCAAAGTTCAGGAAGGGTCTATAAAAGAGGCATGCTTTTAAAAAAATTAAAATAAGGTCATTTTTAAAAACAGCAGCACTGAATTGTACAGAAAGTAGAAGACAGCACAGTGTGCCTGGCAATGAAAGGTCACTAAAAGATGTCCATATGGTCCCAGGATTAACTAAAAAATACATGCCTCATTCTAGTGCCATCACATACCTTAGTCTATGCCCTAACAGACTCCACTGGGATTTCTTAAAAATAATCAGATATCTCACTGATTACAAATTGCCTAATTATAATTATCTTGCTTTATTGTTTAAGCCAAGTAAATCAAAAGGCACACTGTGAGCCAGGAGGAAGCAGATAAACCCATAAAGATGGATACTTTTGCAATACATAATACAAATGCAGTAACTGAGTTATCCTTGTGCAGGGCCATCAATAATGCTAGGCTTCCAGACCCTGCACAGTCTCATTCCCCATACCCTGCAATAGACTTGCAAAGAGGTTCTATACACATAGTACAGCTGATCTGGTCAAAGGAACTCTCTTCTGCCTATCAGATTACTGGACAGACACACACACACACACATATATGTGGACTTTTTAGGGAGTTTACTTGTATCTGTTTGATCCAAAGATATATTTATGATACATGGTTTATACAGCTCAGCAATGTGCCAGATAAACTCTGGGCAATCTTAAAGGAGTGAGCAGATTTAGCCCTTTTATTGACAATGCAATTCTCATCTGAGTGAGGAAGATAAAGCAAAAGTAGATACAGTTAGGGAATAAAACATTCAAATTAATAAATAACATCGTGTCTCATTAAGACTGAACCAGAAAAGATAATATAATGCTATAGTTGTAGCATTTTCTGCTTACTTATTAACTGAACGAAGAAAAAATTCCCTGAACTATTATAGTCTATAAAATGTCCTGCTATTTGACAGAAAAGACATCAAAATATTCTAGCTCTTGTGCTTATATTCCTTAGCTAGATATAAACATGCAGGTGTTTCAGAATATTACAGCTGCCTCTTAAAAGGCATTGTTTAGCCTTGATTACAAGGAAAAGCATATAAAAATCTTATCTTGTCCCTCCTAGATGTGCAGATTTGATAAACTACTCTCTCCACCCCCTTCATCCTGGTACACTGATAAAAGGATGAAGAGTACAGAGGTCAGGACTGAGCTGTCCAACACCAACATTACCCCATCCCAAATGCTTTTCCAAATTGATGAGGAACCCACTGGTGAATACTGGGGTAACCAAACACAAAAGAGGACAGGGCTCTTTCCCCTTTAAGAGCTGTCCAAAAGAGAATACAAGCAAGTACCACTTGTATGGTCAAGCCACATCCACTGAAATTCCATATTCTATCTACAAAATTAGTAAAAGGATAAGTGCTCCTGTTCTCCTTTGTTTCTGTCCACTCCAGTGAGCACTCTGAGAACATGAAGATCCTTCAACCCTTAAATAAACAAAGAGGCTCTCTCACACTGTGCCTGATGTCTACTGTGGTTCCTGATCAATGAGCAATCCTTTCCCAGATGCATGTGAATGCCCATGTATAGATCATAAGATGACAGACATTCTCGTACCAAAATCACATGCAATGTCTTAAAGAATCTATTCTACCAGGGGCCCTTTCACACTGCACAATTATAATGCTAGGATTCCATTTTTAACTGCCATGATAACATCATATGGAATCCCAGGATTGGTAGTTTAGGAAGGAGCATTTAAAACCTTCATCCACAGAGGTCCTCAAACACAGTGATTCCCAAATTATAGTTTTTTATAGGGGTTTTTTGGGGGGGGGGCTCTGAGGCTGTGTTCTAGAAGAATGTATTCCAGATGTTTCACCTGCATCTGTGGCTGGCATCTTCAAAGAATGGTGGCATGGAAGTGTGTGGGGTATATATACTGTGTGACTTGGTTTTCCAAATTTTTATCTTCCAGATATTTTGGACTTCAGGTCCAAGAATTCTTGACTGCTGGCCAAGCTGACCAAAGCTTCTGGGAGTTCAAAATGCCTTATGGACCAAAGCTTGGGAACCACTGCTCTAATGTGTCTGACCATAGTACAAATCCCAAGATCCTATAGAATGGAACCATATCAGTTCAAGTGGAATCACCACATTATAACTGTGTAGAGAAAGGGCCTGAGGTCTTAAGCTTTCAATATAGAGAAAGTCTTCAACACATCACAAACAATGCATGCATAGTCATTACTTGCAGTGAAGGATGCCTGCTCCTAAGGAAATCAATGCTGTTAACATTCACAACTAGTTATGATTTTGCAACCCATTCTTGGATTAGAAGCAGATGAGCCCAGAGGTATGAATGCCTCCTGGCCTTCAAATTCTTCAGCATGCTCCAGTCTTCATCCTGATGTAATTATATGATGCTGCTCTTCAAAGAAAATAGCTGCCCTGCTCCCCACAAAGGAGCCAAGAGACAAACCAGTATTTCATATAGAACAATATGCAGTTAATTAAAAGAAGCAGAAACACTGTTCTTATCTTTCATTTATTTTGCTAACATGCAAGATATTTATATGGCGGGAGGTTAGGGAGATACATTTTTAGATTTGTCTAATTTCTTTGTCATGTCTTTGTATAATTTAAATTACAATAAGTGTCATTAATTTCACACTGGGTTTGTTCTTCTGGGTGCTCTGCAAAATAAATTGTCAGAATACGTATTACCAAACTATGCTTTTAGTGCAAAAAGAGAAGGGCTGCTTATAAAGACTCCCAAATATTATTTTCCTGCAAAAAAACAGAAATTCCTAACTACAAATAGCACAAGAAAGCATAAATGTTACCAGTTTCCATCAACTGAAAGGTCGCTAATATTTTAACAGTTACAGCTTATACAGTTGAAACAATCACAAAAGTATCTGACACAAGGAGATGTGTCCAATGATAATACACTGAAACTATATAACATATAACAGAATTAGCAAGGGGGGGAAGAAGAGAAATTACAGTGTTATGGAAAGGAGCAAGGGAGTCCCAAGCACAAGCAGAAAGCACTTCTCTGTATCCGGGGTGAGGGCAGGGATTAATTTTATTCCTGAGCTGCATCCTTCCACATCATACTGTATTACACTCCAGGGGGTCACAGAATGTCTCTCTCACACAGAGAGAAAGAGAGAGAAGGAGAAGGAGGGAGGTTGTGTATTAGTTGGATCTGAGCTTATAAAAATAAAAATCAGAACTGATCTCACTAAAATATCTTACTTGAAAAGACTGGATGAAGACCATTCTTATATTTTAGTAGTCATAGCGCTGATGCACAGCCCCATCCTTTTTGCCGCTCCAAAATTGGGGCAGCAAAAAGCCACCCTTAGAGCTGCCACTGTGGCTCATTTGTGCTCTTTGGCACAGCGTGTGTGCATGCTGCAGCAACGGGGCACCCTGATGCCACGCACCGTGCAGTCGGGTGCACGGCGTGATGGCATCATTGGAGTAGCCAGCGTGAGGTCACCCCACCCCAACTCCAACCCCAGGCCAGCACTTTAGGCTGGTCTGCATCGGCCCTCCAATAGATCAAAGTTATTTTGAATGAGAACTAATGTGGTGTACTAGACTATGCCTCTAGAGACCAGGGTTTGAGTACCAACTTGGCTGGTGAACCCCACTGAGTGATCTTGGACAAGTTATACTGCCTCAGCCTCAGGAAGGCAAAGGAAAAACCCCTCTGAACAAATATTTTCAAGAAAACCTTGTGATCGGGTCATCTTATCAAAAATAACTTGAAGGCATACACAACAAGACAAATAATTTAAAAAAAAAACTTTGTATGGATGTTTTCTTAACAAAGTGCAGTTAAAATTTCACTTAGCTCTAAATATATCTTGCTCTTAAACCAAACATTTACAGCATATTGCTAATGCAAGCAAATGGTACAAACAGGGGCTACAACAAAGTAAAATTGACAATATAGTGCCCCCAAGGTACAAGTATGCTTTGGTAAAAACACAAGATAATAATTTAATATGCTTTGGAGAAGAGTGTTGAGGATATCATGAACAGCCAAAGAGACAAACAAATGGGTCCTTGAACACATCAAGCCTGGAAGCCAAGATGATCAAACTGAGGCAGTTATGCTTTGGCTGCATCATGAGAAAGCAGAGCACACTAGAAAAGATAATGATGCTTAGGGTTGCCATTTGTCCCAGGAAACCTGGAAAAATCTAGGTTTGAATGGACTAAAAAATGTCCCAGCGTGCTGGAACAGTTGAAGCAGTAAATCCCAGATTTCCCCTTTGTCACAGACCAATTTGTAGATTAAAATGCAACAGTGGCTATGAAGCAGGAAACTGTGAAAGAAGATTGGCAATGACAGGAGCCTCATCCCACCCTATAGGTTCCAATTGCTACTGTACAGGCCTAGCATTGCCACTTTATTCTTCCATTCTCCAACAGGCCTAGAAGGCAGGAAAAGAAAGGAGGCAACTAAAGATGGCCTTGTGTTTTGTGGTTACTGTGTCAGCAGCTTGAGCCTAGACTTAGGCAGCACAGTGGAACTTCACTTCCAAACAGCCTCAGGAGGCAACATCTAGGGCTGCTTGGAAACCTCCCATTCTTCACACCATCAGGGGGAGGGGGGGAGAAGGAACACAGAGCTTTTAGCTTGGTACTGGTACTGAGGTTGAAACATAATGGTAGAAAAAGTGCAATGAATAATGTGCTGAATTTGTATTATCAGAACGCAAATTAATACTGTGGGAACTTGCCAATCATGGATGGCAAGTTTCATTGTCTCCAATGGTGGTGCGTGTACGTGGTTGCACTAACAGCTGCATGCATGTCGTGCTGCCATTAGGGACAACAGGACTTGAGATCCTGCATTTTTTCATATCCAGAGTCTGGAATGCATCCCCTGTGGATACAAAGGTCTACTTGCAATATGAATAATTAAAATAATTTGCATTATATACAAGTTAGATGCTCAGATATGAGGAATCAGAATATGGCAACCCTGCCCTGCTGGGAAAGGTGAAGGGCAGTAGAAAGATAGGATGTTATCACACGGGGGCAAATCTGCTGGTTAATCCACACA